>JAPKLX010000091.1:407381-431021 GCA_026898415.1 Leonotis leonurus
TGTTTATTTGGTTTTTAGTAGAATTAATAATCCATTCTTAAATTTTCGTTAGTCTAAATAGAGTCGAGTTTATAGGTTAAATAATTATTAGGAAATTTTCAGTCTTTGTAGATTCGACCTTGTTACTATACTACTACACACCTGTGCACTTGCAGCGTGAAAAAAAAAATAACGAACATTATGAAGTTTATATAAGTCTAGATATGAACGAGAACATTAATTGCTATAGGTAGAAAGTTATTTACCTTTAAAACTTCAACTACTTCTCCTCTGATCTCTTCTCTGATATGCACTCTTTGCTCCTCTCCAATTTGGCAGCACTTTAGTGTGATTTAAATGAGGTGTAGTTAAGTCCAGAAATTTACTCTTTATATAGGGTAACATGAGTCTTAATTTTAACCAATGAGTTCCTCTAAGATGTCTTCCTCAATGGTTTTATCTGATGGTTATTAAGTATTCTAATACTAATTGTTCTTGAATGTGCAGACCATAGACAGATGAAGTTTGAGTGAAGTGAGGCAGCAACTGCTTTGTCCCTTCTCCCAGCTGCCAGCCACCATCGAGCCAAGAGCTCAATACCTTGATTGATAATCTGATTATCTATCTACTATGTTCTATGTAGGTTTCATTATTTTACCTTAGAGATTTTCTATTTGATGACTTAATTCATAGTTATTCCCATTGTGTAAAAACTCTATTCTCACTCCACCTCATGTACTTGTAGTTTGATTGTACTATTTTGAGAACTTAAATATTATTTTTTTTAAGTTGTATACATCTACACATTATCATATCATGACAGCTTTGATGGCAATTTGCCATCATTTCACCATTTCAATCGGTAATGGTATTCATTCAATCGGTAGTTGTAATATCATATTTTGGTTTCATTTAATAATCCACATAGAAGTTTATAATCACATGTACGATATATATATATATATATATATAAATGATGGCATACACTTTTAATAATAATATACCCTATATGAATTAATAATAATAATAATAATAATAATAATAATAATAATAATAATAATAATAATAATAATAATAATAATAATAATAATAATAATAAGCCCAATCTGAATAAATAATGATGATGATTCTTAACACTAAATAATAATATTTTAGTCTCATTTTAAGATGAGATTTAAATTGAAACAAGTTCAATTTACACAATGTAGGCATTAATATTATCAATATGCTACTTGATTTTCTATTCATAAATAGAACTTTTGTCACGCCCGCCCTCCGCTATGGATAGCGAAGTCGGGGAAAACCGTGACTTGGGAAGGGATTAAAGAAGTCGGGACAGAAATGGGGTAATGGAACATAGACTAAACTGAACAACAATCTCATAACTGGGCGAATAGTTCATCATATATGATTAGCAAGAAGGGACTTGAGTCTTATACTCAATACATAATAACTTATCATGAAGGAAATTTGAGTCTTTAGGTTTATTACACAAAAACCTCATACTGGCAGCGGAAAGTTACTTGGATCGCTAAAAGCTCTACATGTGTGAAGACACGTAGAACCCCCAAGAGTCAATTAATAAGAGATCGACAAAAAGCCCGAACGTAGCACTCCTCCTTCATCATCGCTCAACCTGCACATTTATAAATATATGCAGGGCTGAGTACAAATTGTACTCAGTAGACACATGCCAAAATCGCACACATACAAATATAATTGTCATGCCATTGTAAGTGAATCATAGGGATTTTGTCTCTAAAGAACCTATGTTCACTAAAATCCTTTTGTGAAATCTTAAAGTTTGACTGTACAGTCTAAGTTCTTTGAGTAATCTACCATATCTGTAACTTCTTCTTCTTTGTGTCGGGAAGGTGGCCTCCTTCCACGAACACCTTGACCGGCCAACCCGCTCGATGACTCACGGTCACTTTAACCGGCCAACCCGCTCGATGACTCACGGTTACTTTAACCGGCCAACCCGCTCGATGACTCACGATTACTTTGTGTACACTAGTCCTAGTAGGATAGTTATCCCACCAGGACCCGAATTCGATTCCTTTAACTTAACTGAGCAGATAGGTATCATACGAAAATCATAAACATTTTATGGCAGACAATACTTGAAACATATTTTCAGTTCAAATGCTTTTTGAAATGAAACATAAACTGATACAACACACATAATTTTAGTTGTATAAGAAAGCCTACACTTGATGTATAGGATAGAAAGCCTACCTGGCTCGCTTCCTCTTCTAATTAAATTCGACGTTCTGGCTTAGCACTTCCTCCCAGCGTAACCTTAATCGAGTTTACGAGGTGAGATACTCATCTGAGTATATATATTATTTTCTACTTTGAAAGGAAATGACATCCTTATTATTTCAAGAGTTGTTCTCAAGTCTTAACTCGACTAATATTCGAGTGCTTTAATCTTTTCTCAAAATGTTCTTTTAGGATTTCAAGCCAAGCTATAATTTATTTAAATCCTAATTTATTTAACTCAACTAATCTAACAATATGTAATAGAATAATAAAAATTCTTACTTCATACTCTTGTATTGGACTTTAGCATTATCTAGTACTTAACATAATCCATCAATTAACTCCAAGTGCGAGGAATTATTATCCTTGGCTAATTTGAGAGTTTATTCTTGATCTTTTAACTCGACTATTTTACGAGTTTTGGAGTTGCATTTCTAGAGGTGTCGTTTGAAGATTTCTAGTCAAGCTATAGCTTAGAACCTTCTAACCCAATTAATAATTTAAGGACATCTCTAAATTATCTTGATCCTTGAATCAAGATAATTAATTTCTAATTAGGTTAATTAAATCTTAATTATCACACTTCTAGTATGATTCATAATTTAATCATTTCTTATGATTAAATTCTAATAGATCAATTAACTTCTAATTTAATAAGAAATTTCTAATTAATCAATTAGGAATTCTACTTTAGCTTTAAGATTTCACTCTTTAGACTTAGCCCACTTAATTTAAGTTTTGATCTATTAGAATGCTAACTAGTCCATTCTAATTTAATTAAGTGAGCCCATGTATTCCTTTGCTAGGTCTATACATATTATTAAGCTGAGCCCAATACATTAGTTAAATCGGGCCCATTAGATTTAACAACCCAGCCCATTCGAATTCTATTAGTTCATCTTATAAGTTCAAATGGGTTTGGCCCAAACTATTTTATTTACTCTAGCCCAATCAATATTGGACTTGGCCCAATACTCCTCATCCAAGCCCATGAATTTAGAGAGACATCATAACCTATCTCTCACTCTCTCACCCATTCACTCTGCCGCTCACCCCTTATCTCTCGAAGACTCTCTTTCTCAAAGCCGGCCACGCCACTGCCCCTCTCTCCACCGGCGTTTTCTCCCGGCGCTCGACTGGGGAAGGTCTGCGTCGGGTCGTTGCTTCGCCGCTGCCTCGCACCCCAACGGCAGCTGCTGCTCCAGCCATGTTGCGTTGCACTTCAGCTGTAGTCGAGCTGTCTAGCTCCAGCTCGACCCACTCCACGGCTGCGGTGCTCGACCGAGCACTCCAGCTCACCTCTTCGACGTGCGCTCCGGCTCCAGCTCGCGGCGTTCGTCGACTCTCTCTCTCCTGGCTTCTCTCTGCCCGCCGCTGCTCTTCTCCACAGCACCTTCTCCTTCTCTTCTCTCTCATCGCGCCACCATCACGTCGCGCCATCACCCTTGCGCCGCACCTCCACCATAGCGCCGTGCTTCTGCTCGCGCAGCAGCACCACCATCACAACTCTGCCATCGTCGCGCTCCACCACCACCGTAGCTCCATCACCGAGCTCGCGCAGCAGCAGCACCACCACAGCGCCGAGCTCCAGCACCGAGCTCCAGCACCGAGCTCCAGCGCCGAGCTCCAGCACCGAGCTCCAGCGCCGAGCTCCAGCGCCGAGCTTCATCACCGAGCTCCTTCCGAGCTCCCGAGCTTCATCACCGAGCTCCTTCACCGCGTAGCACCACCACCGAGCTCCATTGCCGAGCTCCCGCAGCCACCTCCGTTTCCTCTCTCGCGCGCAGCACAGCTGCTGCCTCATCTCTCTCTCACCCTCTTATTTATCTTCATTGTTTGTTTCATTATCTATCTACTTAGTTATAGAACATTTTATGATCTTGAGAATTTCCTTTCCTTTTCAATTTCGTGAATTAATGAAATCTTATGAATGTTCTAAATTTTCAGGTTGGTTTCGGTTGGCTCGGGGTGGTTTCGAGGTAGTTCGGAACTGTCCGAAGTAGTTCGGAGCTCGTCCGAGGTGGTCTGGGACTGTCCGAGGTGGTCTGGAGCTGTGCGGGGCTGTTCGAGGTCTGCCGGAGCCATTCGGGGCCTGCTCGAGGCCAACCGAGGCTGTCCGGAGTTATTCGAGGCCTAACCGAGGTCATCCAAAGCTGACCGGGGTTGTTCGAGGTGGTTCGGAACCATTCGGAGCTTGCTCAAAGTGATTCGGGGCGGTTCGAGGCTGCTTCGAGGGAGCTCACGGCTGGTGCAACAGTCGTGCACTACCCCTTCCTTAATCAAGGTAATTTCTCTTATTTCTCCTTCTTTTATTAAGCAGATTTAGGATACGTCGTATATCAATATTCATAGACTTAGATGTGTTCTATTTCTATGTAAGTGACATGCTCTCTTATGTTCAAAACTACAGCACCTAAATTCAGAGTTTAGCATTCTAAGTTCAAAACCAGTTCCTATATTCATGGTCTAAGCTTCTAAGTTCATGCTACAAATCTGTCGAACATAATCTGTAGCTTTAGATCTTACCTCAAAGCTGTCTCTATTTCTCTTCCTCAATTCTTCTTCAGATTCCAATTTGGCAGCACTTCGTGTGAGTGATATTTGGGTGTGGTTTGGGTCTAAGAATTTTACTCTTTATATAGAGGATTGAACCTCCATTCTCTACTAACTTTCTGTACTTGCTTAACCTTTTAAACTTGCAGGTCATGGTGATTGGTGGAACTTGAAGAGTCACTGTGCAGCTAGGATTAGTAGGGGGGGGGGGGGGGGCAGAGTGCTTGTTACACGCTAATGCCTTGCTAATCTGATTATGGGGAATCTAACAGTTTGCACGCTTGCTTCCTTTTCTTACAATACTATTAAGCATGACTTCCTATCCCATTTAAATAAATATATAGATTGTTGACATTGGGTGCAAATCTGCAAATCTGAAATTTTGCCGCAGATTGTGTATTTCCTTTCCCTTCCTTCTTTTGATAAATAAGTAGTTTATAGACTGCATACCTATTTACTTTACTATTAAAATTTGAATTGTATTATAGCAAGTGCAGGTCATATTAATGTTTTTCCTATGCGCCACTGTGTTGTATAACATTCTGATTTGGCATATTAATACTTCATAGTTCATTCTTTAATTATTATTTATTCACTTATGTAAATAAATAATCTTCTTCAATATATCTTGCTTAACAAGACAATATAATCCATTCTTTCATGACATCTTATTATTTAAGTTACTACTAATTAATTATATACAAACTTATGAGGTATATAATTATTATCTAATAGGGTATGGTCAGCTTCTCAACTATTACTATTGTTTTGACAAGTATTAATATTTCTCTTGTATGTATTCTAATTAACTTATTTATTCTATAAGCTCTAATTAACTGGTAGCTATTAATCGAACTAATTTTCGATTATAGATTTCAAAAATCTATTTGAATCGTATTTTGGATAACTCTATTATTTTCAAGATAAGCTCACATAGTCTATCATTATTCCAAAAATTATAATATGCACTAATAATAGTTACTAATATCGATTAGCTAATCGATATTTTAAACTTTTATAACGAAAATTTTCTTATCCCGATTTTCAATACATAATAACTACTAGTAGAATAGCGGGACATTACAACTTTACTAACCATAATATATTTGGTACAAAATAGTTCTAACGAAAAGAGCAGTCCATTACAGGAAAAGAGTTAAAATTATATCATCTGCGTGTATTTGGGTGTGTTGCTTATGCTCATGTTAGTTCTATTAAAAGAAGTAACTTGGATGTCAAATCTGTTAAGTGTACGTTCATTGGTTATGGTGGTGATGAGTTCGGCTATAGGCTCTGGGATGAGAATAACCGTAAGATTATTCGCAGTAGAGATGTAATTTTCAATGAATGTGTCATGTACAAGGACAGATTGGAGGCATCAGATTCTGACAAGTTTGAAGCTCAAGAGGTCGAGTTAGACATCTCAAACTTGAGTGGGAGCAATGAGAGTCAGAATGAGGAAGAAAAGAATGAAGAGGTTCTCGATGAAAAACTTAAGACCCCACCGCCGGAGATTCCACTGCATAGACCAGCTAGAGAGCGACGTGCACCTAATATGTATTCGCCCTCTAACTACTACTTGTTACTTACTGATGGTGGGGAGCCTGAATGTTATGCAAAGGCAAAGTACGGAGAGGATAGACAAAAATGGAGAGTTGTTATGGACGTTGAGTTAGCATCTCTGATGTTAAATGGCACTTGGGAACTTGTTGAGCTCCCAAAAGGAAAGAAGGATTTGCACTGCAAGTGGGTTTACCGAATAAAAATTGAAGCTGATGGTAGCAGACGGTACAAGGCCCGACTGATTGTCAAAGGGTTTGAGCAGCGATACGGTATTGATTATACTGATGGTTTTACTCATGTTGTGAAACTGACCACTATTCGAATGGTGTTGAGTTTGGTAGCTGTAGAAAACTTGTTGTTACATCAGATGGATGTGAAAACGGCGTTCCTTCATGGTGATTTGAAGGAGGATTTGTACATGACACAGCCTGAAGGGTTCGTAGTGAAGGGAAAAGAACAATTTGTGTGCAAGTTGAAGAAGAGCTTGTATGGCCTGAAACAAGCTCCAAAGCAGTGGTACAAGAAGTTTTACAGTGTCATGATGGAGATTGGTTACTAGAGATGTCACGATGACCATTGTTGCTACTACAAGAGGTTCGACAAGAGCTTTCTTATTCTCTTACTATATGTTGATGATATGTTGATCGTAGGAGCTGATACAAAAGAAGTGGATAAGTTGAAGAAGCAATTGTCAAAGTAGTTCTCCATGAAGGATCTAGGAGAAGAAAAACAAATATTAGGCATGAGGATTGAGCGCGATAAGGTGACAAGAAATGTGCATCTTTCACAGGCAAATTACATTCAGAAGGTCCTGGAAAGATTCAACATGTCGGAATCAAAACCTGTTAGTATCCCGTTGGGCAATCATTCAAACTTTCGAAGATAGAGTCGTCAAAAATCAAGGAGGAACGTGCCCAAATGATGAAAGTCTCATATGTTTCAACAATTGGTAGCATTATGTATGTCATGGTATGTACAAGACCAGATATTGCTCATGCAGTGGGAGTGGTGAGCCGGTTCATGTGTGATGCAGACAAGCAACATTGGGAGGCAGTCAAGTTGATCCCGCAATACTTAAGAGGTACCAAGACAAGGCTTTATGTTTTGATGGCAAGAGTATAGAGCTGGTGGGATATGTTGATGCAGACTTGGCATCAAATGATCTTGATGGCAGAAAAAGTATAACTGGATATGTCTTCACTTATGGTGGTACTGTTATATTTTGGACTTCTAAGTTGTAGAAGGTTGTTGCATTGTCTACTACGGAGACAGAGTATGTGGCAGTGACAGAGGCGAGTAAGGAGATGGTGTGGTTGCAGAATTTATTGGGTGAGCTTGGGAAGGAGCATAAAAATAATATTCTCTACAGTGATAGTCAAAGTGCTATTTTTCTGGCTAAAAATTCGGCGTTCCACTCAAGTACAAAGCACATCAAACTGAAGTATCACTACATCTGTCATGTTGTGCAGAATAAGACTTTGCAACTCATGAAGATTCTTGGAAGTGAAAATCCAGCAGACATATTTATTAAGGTAGTGACCTTAGAGAAATTGAAGCTATGCATAGCTTCAATTAGCCTTGGAACTTGAAGATAAGGCTAGGCGATGCCCGGTGGATACGGGAGATGGAGCAAGGAGATATGGTTACTTGAGGAGTTCAGTCTCCAAGTGGGAGATTGTTGGGGTGTGGAGCCCGAATATGAAATATTTTAGGCCCACTTTATTAGCTCAGTTTTAATCTTAATGGGCTTTAGGGTCAGGGTTATATTGCTACTTATAAATAGTATCTCCTCCCTGTAACCTAATATCCAAAAATCATATAGTGAAAAACTCTGGCTTAGTATCGCCCTCAGACGTAGTCGCAAGACGAACTGAGTAAACAAATTCGTGTGTTCTTTACTGTTCGTGAGTGTGTGTCTATTCTCAACATATTTCATCAATTTACATACATTTGATCGATAAAGTACATATGCAAAAAGTCGTACACATCTAAATAAATGTAAAAAAGGAAATATTAATTTGATATTTTACCTAATCAACTTGTATCAAGTTTCACCTCAAACTGAATTATAAGTACAATAAAGGTAATGCTTAATTTTAGAATGCGGCATTATTCCTAACTCATTCTAACACGAGACCCAAAATAATAATAACTACAAATAATAATATTAATAAGTTGGAAGCCAATATTTTAATACATGGTCGATAATTGATGGCCGGTGCGGAGATAGATTACTATGTGGACGTATATGAATGATAAGATGTTACTTACTAGTATTACTTTTATTTAAGAGAAAAAAAAATGATAAGTTCTTTCTGTGGGTACTTGATATAAAATATATAGTGGGTCCAAAATAGATTCTATGTCTAGAAACTAATCAAATATCAAATGAATTCCGAATTTATGCCCCAAAATGTTTACATGAAAATGTACCAAATATAATTAGGTACAGATAGAGATCATATGTCCCACACTTGTGTTCCACATTTTATGTATCATAATTAAATTTTAATTTGTTTTATATTTCATTTTTTAATTTCAATTTTATATGTTTTAGTTTAATTTTATACATAATATTAGGGTTCATCCCACCCAAATAGGATTTATAATTATTTTTTAATATTTAATATCATTTTTAATTGATTTTTAGGGTTCATAAATTCAAAAATAGGGTATATGATTTTTAAAAATTTTTAGATTTTAAATAAATGTTAATTATGATTCATTATATCATAATAAATTTTTTAATTTTAAAAATTATTAATTAAAATGATAAATTTAATTATGAGACATGAGATGTGGAACACAATTGTGGGACATAGGATTCCATCCCGTAAATGAGTATGGAATAAAATTGATAATTAAATTAGGTGTTTCATTTTAAATGTTGATTTAAAAGGAGGTTTGCAAGCCAATTTTGCAAATTTAAATGTACATATATTATGTCTCCATATCGCATTAACCATGCATTATTAAAAATATATATGGTTCATAATGGTGTGCATACGATGTAAGTCCATAATTAGTACATGAAAATTCTTGTTCTTATCGTTACATAATTATTATCGCCACATTTACCGAAATGAAACACTTAGTTGAGATGTGTTACAATGTGTTTTATTTTAACTATAGCTGCAATTAATTTATTACTATTTCATATAGCATGGGATGATAATTGTAATATAAATTAATCTTGCAATTAATTACAACGGAGTAATTTTTCTATCCCAAACGTAGCAGGCTTTTTAGTGTGACTCAATCAATATATCATTTATATTTCTTCATCATATACACCAAATGCACACCTCTCTCTCTTCTAATGACCTCGTGGGTATTGCAACGTATGATGGATCGATGTTGCAAGATTTTGAAGAGGAAATGAAAGAGTGAAGGTTGCTCCTCCCCTCGACTCCATCATACTATAATTAATATTGTAAAGCAACAATTTGTCATCAACTATATTTCCCATTATACATTTAGGCAGTGTTTAATATTTGGGATATCTAGCTAGTTGGCCCGCTGAAAAATCATTATTTCGCCCCAGTTACGTAACCCTTGAGGAGCATCGGTTATAATTAGCTTGAATGAACAGTAATTTTGAATTCTAAAACATAAATTAAATATTACAACCAAATCTCGTCTTTCCACCAAATAAACCATATTCAAATTATCTGGAGATTTGACAGAGCAAGTTTGTTGAAGGGATTAAAGGAAGCGGAGCAAATAAAACAAGTCGCAAAGAAATCGATCTGGAGATTTCTGCGTCTACTGTTTGCGGATGTGCTATATTTCTTCAAATCAAGAAATCGAGAAGGCCAAAAATGTTTCTGAGATATGACCAAGAATGTTTGGGGTTTTACTAAAACCATTTTTTCTGCTACATAATTTGAATAAAAGCTTCTCAAAACACCCCAAGCATAAAGAAAAAATTGCAGACTATTTTATCCTTTTTGTAATTTTAGCTGAAGTTGTTTGATATTGTTCGATTGTTTGTGTATCGTTTATCTGAAGTTTTGAGAACGAAACAAATTATGATATATTGAGAAATTTGGTACTCTGTTTTGTCGGCTCACCTGACGTTTTTGAAAGCTTCTCTGCTATGGAGCTCTTCTTCTCCATATCACAAATCTTATGACGACTTTTTTTTAATAAAATACAAATTTTTATGTTTGAGCATATTTTTAGAAAAATATGATATTCACTTTTCACAAACATTGCTTCTTCCTCTCACGTTTGTTTTGCTGATTTATTTGGAGGAAAACAGACCATGTGATACCTTACCGTGATGCTAAAATCTCATCTTGAAATTGGGTGCTTAAGGAATGAAACTCCAGGTTAGATATTGAGTTGAAAAATGAGAATAAAGAGGTTAATTTCAATGATTTATCAACCACGAAAAATAGGTACCAAACAAGTTTCAAATCTTTCGGTTATTTAAATCCTTATGTAACAAACAACAACAACAAAAATAACTTCTATTTATTTTATCTATTGAAACAATCTTATTTTATCATAATATGGCATATGTCTGCTTCATAAGTTGAGGGTAAGAGTAGAGTAGGGTAGGGTGGGGGAAGGAATAAATTGAGGAGCTTACTTAAATAGACCAAAAATAAATAGGGTTGAGTTCGATCATTTAATTATAAATTTAAAATAGAGAAAATAGAAAGAGTAAAAAGACAAATAAATACACACAAATATTTACATGGTTCACTAAGAGCAAGGGCTCTTATTGTTGTTTTATTTGTAACAATTTTTTTGAAAAGTGCAATTTATTTTGAGAGTTTGGTAAAAACGCCGGCAGTTGTTGGAGTTTTCAATTCCAACGCTTTTATATTTAATTTCACAATTTTTAATTTTATTTTTTAATATTGAAATAACTAACTAACATTAATTAAAAATTACTTTAATTAAAATTTAAAACTACTTTCTCTATTTTGTTTTAAATCTTGGTGATGACCATCACATGTAGTATTTTGTATTGCTCCGGCGTCATCTTTTAAGAGATGTGCTAAATGAAGATATATGTAAAATGTTGGGAGTGAGGTATTTATATATATAAAAAAAGGGGATAAACTTTTTTTAATTACTCTGAAAAACAAAAACAAAAAAAAGAAGAAGAAGAAGGAGGAGGAGGACTAGGAGTCCGGGTGGGTAACGCAGTACGTGGTCCACATAGTCTCACATGAACGAGCCTGGTCTCCTGCAGGTGAGGTGAGACCCAATTGCGAGATTCACAATGCCGCAGTACAGGTCTTGGTGTCGGGCTCGGTCTACCAAGAAGCGAGTCTCGACCCGGACTCTTCCGGTGCGAAAGCTCTTACTACTTGTTAGCCACGTGAAACAAAAATAGGAGAATTTCAATGAGTCAAACACACAGTAGATATCAGATCATACAAAACCACATAAAATGAAGCTAATAATATCCATGATGCCAAGGCGAGCTACTTAGGCTCAACCTAATTAGGATAGAATTGGATCGAAACAAATATTGATAGTACCTAGTGCAACCTAACCTCGAATATAATATAATGGATTAGCCTAAACTGTAAAAACATGCATGTGAGCCAAGATTACACAATTAATTGTTAGAAACAAGTGGAGCACGATTGATGTAAGTGAATAGCCTAGCCTGATTAAGCTAGCCCCAGCTAAAATAAAATATTGTAGGGGAGGGATGAGGGTGAGGGTGAGGGTGAGGGTGGACAGGACAGCAATGTAAAACACTAACTCTGTCCCATTTTTGTTTGGGGTCCCAGCCCCCAAAATGGTTGAAGAAGAAGCAAGAAATGGGAAGAACCATCTCTATTTTCAGGTTTAAATTTGATGTATATTCAGAAATTATTCTACTCCATGCATATAAAGGTTAGAACAGAACATAACATAACATGACATGAAGCACATGGGTGGAACATGCATGCCTTCATTGTCCTAACATCTCCAATAAAAGCATGCATTTCCTCCATCTCATTTCCTCTCTTTTTCTGATTGGACGTGTTTTCCAATTTTATCCCTCTTATCTTATTCCAATAATTCATTCGCAAATCGCAACTTCTCTTTCCATTTATTTCCTCATTTAGAAAATTTTACTACTCTTATTTAGATAATATGTTGGTAACAATGCATCTCTTATTTTACTCTTGAACAAGTGAAAATTTAGAAAACGCTTCAATCATTAATTACCAAAAGCATAGTCTCTTGTTAATACTTTCAAAAGGATCGGAGAACAAATGAATGATTAAATTAAGTGGATATATAAAATAATCCCAGCTGTCATAATCAGTTAGAAGGAGCATGACGTCTTAATCGATCACCTCTTAAGCTTGAGATTAATCCGGCTTTTTTGAGAAAAATTAACTCAGAGTACTTGTTACCTTAGGATTCCTTTAAGTATGATTTAGACAAAAAGTGATGTTAAACTTATCTTTAGGTTACTAATTAGATGTTTTGGCTATTGGCGTTGAGCATGGGTGACAGACACTTACATCAGCTTGATTTCAAATTTAAATGGTTTTTCCGTGGTGTTCTTGGCAAACCAATCCTTATGCTATTCGCTAGAGATTAGCACTTATCTTCTTAGTCTTGACTTTTGTCAAGTCGAGCCAACTATCCTTATTTATACTATACTATACTATACCAACGTAGAAAATACATTTTTTCACCTTTATAATATTTCATGACGGGTGATGATCAGACGGTTTCCCGTTTCATCATCCCTTCAAACTTTGCGTGTATCTTCACACCACACAAGGCTGGCTTGAGCAAACACTTGACTAATTTATAATTTCTTAAATCATGCAAATCATGGAAAGTGGTTGTAAAATGTAAACTAGATTTCTCTGATCACCACATTCTGTCACTGCCATTTCTTTTGTTTACACACAACTTATATCATTACGGGCAAAAAACACCGATTATTTAAAAAAAATTAAAGAAGAAAAAGTATACTATAAAAGGAGTATCGGTTCAACTCTACCTTTTATTTATTGAAGTCAAAATAATTAAATGGCAATATTGCACACGTACGGACAGAGTTTCTGCCATTTTTTACACTGGTAGAGTACATTAAGGCAAGGCAGGATGCATGGCAACAACAGTAAAATATAAAATAAAAATAGTTTCAATAAGATTATAACAAAATGTACCAAACCCAAGAAAAAAAAAATTCGGAAATTTGGAATAAAGGTTTTGAGAGAGAGAGAGAGGGGTTGAGTTGAAAAGTAAGCAGTAAAAAGTAAAAAAGGGGGAGGATTCGGCTAATTTTAGAATCTGCCTCTCTCACTCAGTCACTCACTCGCACAATTAACTCCACTTTCCTGTGGTGGCCTTCACCCGAGTTGGCTAAAGCCACTCAGTGGGTCGACTCACTTCTCCGCCGCCGTGAGTCGCCACGCCGAGGTGGCGATGAGCGGGCGTGTGTGCCACCCCAACATCAAGCACCCGTCCTGCTCCTCCACCCTGTATCCTCCCCCGCCAGAGAACAGCGCCAGCAGCATGCTCGCCTGCTTGAACGCGTTAGAACCGAGGTGCACCGGGTCGAAACCCGCCGAGTACATCCGCCCCCGCCACTGCGCGAGCGTTTCATGCCGCTCCACCCGCTCTACGCCGTCGCTCGCCACCACATTGCATATCTGCCTCCCCAGGTACACCTCCGTCATCAGAAGGTCCTGCCCGTCGGGCTGAGTTAACTCGGATCCCTCGAGCGAGTCGAACATGGTGGAGTAGTAATGCAACGCCTCGTTGAACCTCTCCAGGAAGGCGCCCCCGTTGTGGTTCGCCTCCTGCTCCACTATCGTCACGATCTTCGGGCCCATCGCTTTTATCGAACCCAGCACCTTCTCGATTGCCCCAGGCCGCGCCAGTAAGCGGTGCAGCTCAAAAACGGAGTTCACCGCCACAGTCTCCACCTCTTCGGGCCGAATGTCCAACATATTCGCGTCCAAATCGGCCAAGGAATTCGTTACGAAACCGCGGAATTCAAATTCAATACCAATCGTCTCCGCCAACTGCGCCAATTTCCACCCAACCTGCTGCAGTGCGTCGCTGTTGTCGGGCTGCGGCGGCCCGATTCCAGTCAGCCTGAAGGCCGGTGGGCCCCCGGGCCGCAGAGCGAGCGCCTGCATCAACGCCGGCCACTGCATCCCTTGCCGTAAGCTGAAATCAATGACGTGAACTCGACTAGCGCCGGCGAAGGCCTCGAGAATCGCTTGATTCGCAGTGAAATGTGCGAATTTCAAATACGGGCCAGTCTCGTAGAAATGCATCTGTAGCATATCAGAGTAAGAGGACTCGAGCGTCTCCGCCGGGTAAATCTTATAAATCCGACGCGCCAGCGCCTCTGCGAAATAGGTGGCAACTTTCCGCATAGCGCCGACCTGCGACACAGCGAGTAGCCCCACGTGCTTCACTAGCGCGTCAGCGAGCTTCACGTTCTCCTGTTGCACCGCCTCCGCGCACGCCATCAGCGTGTGCACCAGCCGCACCCCGGTCTCCTGCGAGTCCACCAGCACCGTCGCCTCCGCCGCTGCAGGAGGCGAAGGTAGAGGCGAATTTATATTCGAGTTTGTTTCTGCCTTCATACGCTTACTCCCATTCTCCAATTCATCGTCGCCGCCTACAACATCCTTCTGTTTGCTGCCGAAGACCGCCCCTCCCGGAATCGCTCTCAAATCGTCGTCGTACTGAACTGGCCTCTCGTCGGAGAAGTTAATCAATTTGGAGCTGGAAGATTTGCCGGAGATACCCATATCGAAGCCGCAGGAGTGGTTGAGCTCCGAGAGCATGTTCTCGACCCAGCCCGAGAGATCGGAGGGGTTGTAATGGACGGTATCATTAGCTAACACAGAAACGCCATCGTCCGCGGTGGTGCCCATCGCCATCTCAAGCTGCTCGAGCTTTTCCGCCACGTCAGCCATGTCGGATGATTTCACTTTGTAACCTAACACAGCAAAGAGCTCGTCCATGCCGGCGTCGGGCTGCGGCTCCGCCCACGTCTTGGATTTACCGGCGGTGGTGGTTATGGCGGCGGGGGTAGCCGCCTTGCCGCGATCGCGATCGCGATCTCGCTTCATTCTGGGAACTTGTGAGAGATTTGGAAATTGATTGAAGAAATATAAAGTTAGTGGTGGGCAATTGGTTGAAGAAACATGGATGAGTGCAAGTGGGTGAGTTCGAGTTGGAACTCGAAAGTCATGAAAATTTAGGTTGGCTTTTGCAGCCCTTTTTGGATTAATTTAATTGGGGGGGAAATATGAGAGTAGAAGAAGAGAGTGATGGGAAAAGAGGCTCGTGAAGGGGCTCGAGCTTCAAGAAGGGAACATTGAAAGAGGAACTCTGAGGAGATAAGGAAGACAACCAAGCCCAGCCATAATAATGGTGGGCCTTTTTGCATTTTCTCTTCTTCGTTTAAATAATGGTACTAATAATATTTCATTCGATTATATTTACAGTTTAATAAAATTAAGTATCACGTATAAATGATATGATTCGATACAATTCATATTATTTATACTCAAAATTATAAAATATAATTATAAAGATATTTTAATATATAAAATTTATAAATGACTAGAATTTAACTAGTATTATGTTGGTGGCTATTATTTATCTTCTACGATCTTTTTTTATTATTTTATACAATCACTCGTGATCATTTATGTCATACATTGTGCAGTGTTAAATTATTATAATACCTATTTTTTCATAAAATAAAATAGAGATGTATTACTAAAATTAATATGTTTTGATTAAATATATAAATATTTTTGAATTTAAAACAAATCATTTTTAATATATGTGAGAGTATCACATTATAATACTTTGTTAACAAAAATTAATTGAACACCAAGTATATAAAGTATTAATGGCAGAAAATTAAATTATTCACATTATGTTAAATATATTTAAATTGTAAAATTATTAAATCAAATTATGAATTATTTATAAATAGGTAGCACATACTACATTCAACAATTCGACAATATTTTCTTAATGTAGTATAGAGAACGTCACCTTGCAAAGTGATATGTGATTATATAATTAAAAAAAATCAACTGAATATATTTTATTAAACACATCAATAACTTCACGGACTTGACACTTTCGTTGCAATTTAAATTTATGAACATAAATCTCTTGTTAAATTATCAATTAATTACAATGAAAAATGAAACAAAAAATGGCAATGTTTTAGAACTTAAAGTAAGGGATATGAAGTGAAGAAGAACAAATTTGAAAATTTTAGAATTTTTGTATTGAAAAATAAAATTAACATTAAATCAAGAAAATATGTATACAAAATTTTAGACTATGTAATGTACCAATAACTGCTTCATTAATAGTGCCAGCTCGGACTAACAACTCTAACAGATTGGAGCGAAGCATAACCAACTCCCTCTTTTCTGTTTTTGTTCTTCTTTGATTTGCTACTGTCTTTGCTTCATAAATATTCGAGTAGATTGGGAAAGAGGAGAAATATTGGAACAAAAATTTGAGCATGGAAGCAATATGGGATGAATTGATTAACTCATTATTTGTATGGTCAATTCAAATTTATTTTTTTAATTATTGGCAGTAACATGTAATTAAATAATTTGACAAATAAACTAGCATTAAGGAGTAATATTTATTAAATTTTACTTTTTATAATTAGAGTAATTGGTTTTAACATGTAAATAAAAAAATTTAATTTAAAAAACTTTATATTTATTTAATTCAAATTTAAGTAAAATTAAAATTAATTATATATAAGTATAACAATTGAAACTATATCATTAAATCACTTATTAAATAGCATCTCCTTTTTACGTGTAAGAAAGAATGAGACGACTTTTAGTAGAACTAATAAAGTATAATATTATATCTCAAATATCTAAATTATAAATTTATATCTCTTTTTACTTGAAAATGTGGAAGATTAAAAAGTAAAAATAAAAATAAGAAAACATATATATGAACCTTAATTTTTTTTTCATATATATGTATACTTATATAACAAGCAAAGAAGTCACAACACAATTGTCCTATAATAATGGTGCATGTAATAGAGCATGATTCATTACTATCTATCTTACTATCTGCACTAATAATTATTTTAATTATAGCTTAGTTATCCTAATATAGATATAATTATTTTAATTATAGTGTAGTTAGGATATCGTAACTTGGATACCAAACATATCTTATTAGATTCAAACTTATCTTCAAATCACCAAAATTAGGTCCTAAGTAGTGACTTATGTAGCTATTAATCTCAAATGAACTACAATAGTGAACAGCGTAACAATATTATGTCTACAATGTATTTAGTTAAGCAGGTACTTAACATAATTTTATCATCACTCAGTCAGTGCATGATTACTATTGTTCTTTTTTTTTCTAAGTAAATAAATATTAGATAAATGAAAACACGAAGAGTGCGTTCCCAAAGGAAATATACAAAACTGGACACAAATAGGAAAATTACAAAATCTCAAAACAAAATTAAAATGAATTGGAAATTCAATGCCCTAAGCTATAATAAGCCTTATCAGGAAGAAAAAAAAAACTGACATGCAAAAAAACGAAATTGAAATATAATCATATTTCAATTAAGATTAATAGCATGCAGCTCGTTAGTTTCTTGAATACCAATTCACTTCACTTAAATGATTGCGACTCTAAATTAATTGGTGAGGAATGAGGAGCTTTGCAATATTATATATATATATATATATATATATATGGCGTACGTACCCATGCATGTGGTAATAATTAAGCTATAACAAAATCCTACGCAACAATTTCTAATCATGTTGTGTGTTAATTCTGTTTATAATTATAATAATTATTGAGGAGCTGACTTATAATTACGATAAAAATATATTTAATATATAAAGGGATGGATGGTCCCCAAAGAAGTTACGTAACTTAACGCTATTTCTCCGCCATCAGATCTAGCGCTCAGGAAAGGAGGCGTAACATTCTCTGGAAAATCTGTCAGGCATCCAAACTCCACTACATAATTGATCCATGGCGCATCATGATTAGTAATTTGTTAATTGATCTTCATATAATGCTTCAGTTTGTACATGCTAGAGAATTATGCATTTAGGGTTTACTGCGTTTAGTTTTTGTATGTGAATATTGATTCCTACAAGTGGTATCAGAGTCACTCTAAGCATGTTTCTCTAAGATTCAGTCATTATATGTTGATTATAATTGATCCCATGTGGTTTCATCGTTCTGTATTGTGTGAAATCATGTTTTCTGCTTTATTCCGTTGTGTAAACTAGGGTTCATGCCATAAATTCTCAATTATGTTGTTTGGATGTTTAATCTATGGGATTTATGTTCAAATCATGCGGGGAAGGGTTTAATTCATGTTTATTATGCGTTTTATGCCTTTATTCCCTCTGATTGCATGATTTTCCGGCCTGAAATCGCGTTTCTGCGCTAGAAACCACCATCTCGGTGGCGACATCAGGATCGACGACCCCAGCCCTGGTCGCCGTTTTTGTTCTTGACTTCGGAAATCCCACCTTGGTCGCCGAAGTGGTCGCCGAACCTGCTGGAGCACCACGGCGACCCAAGCCCTGATCGCCGTGTTTGTATGCTGCACTTCGGCGATCGCCGAACATGCTGGATTGCATCGGCTATCCATACGGCGATCGCTGATACTTTTGGGTGATTTTGGCCGCGACTTCGACGGCCCGGGTTGGATCGCCGACCCAGTCGTCGTTCTTGTTGGACTCACGTCTCAACTTCATCATTTAGGTGCTTTAGTTGAAGCAAAATGTCGTCAAAGTGACCTCTTTTGTGTAGAGTATTGCATGTAACCACCCTATATATGGTTGTTGTGTCTTCAACTCATGTGTTTGCCAATCGACCCAAAGGTAGGTCCGCATCTGGCAGAGTTGTCTACAAATACTGTGGGGATAATGTGTGTGACAGTTTTCAAGTTGACCTGTTGACCTTGCGTGAGCAATAAGACAGTACAAAGATTGCTTGTTGTTCGACACGACCTTACTGTCAGCATTTGATCTATGCGTCGAGAGTACTATTTGTAGCCAATGTTGAGGCCCAAAGGATAGACACTGGTGTTGCGCTTGGTATCTCGGGATGAGATTAAACACCTTGACCATTAGCTAGGACCTAAAGTCTTCATTGTGCGTAAATTTTCTATTCAATTATCATTCAACTCATTATGTGTCTTTTGTTATAATCAGTTAACATGTCATCCATTACTGTAATATCACCTGGCATTAACCCACCTCCCATGCTGGGCTGTATGGATCTGGACTTAGTCTTCAGGACAGAACAACCCGCACCCTTCACTGCGGAAAGCAAAGTTGATGCTAAAAGAGAATATAAGAGGTGTGAGTGTTCTAACCGACTAAGTCTAATGATCATGATGAACAGCATTCCAGAAGCCTTTAGAGGTTCAAATCCTAAAAAGATCACTTCAGCTAAGGCATTCCTTGAGGAGCTCGAGCAACATTTTGCAAAGAACGATAAGATCGAGATGATGTCACTTATGTCGACTCTTACATCAATGAAATATAAGGGTCAAGGAAACATCAGGGAATACATTATGGAAATGTTCCATATTTCTTCCAAACTCAAGCATTAAAAATGGAGTTTTCTGATGATTTCCTCGTACTTATGGCTCATATCTCACTTCCTCAACAGTTTAGCCAATTCAAAATTAGCTATAACTGCCAGAAGGAGAAATTGACTCTAAATGTGCTCATTTCTCAGTGTGTTCAGGAGGAAGAGAGACTGAAGCGAGAAAGAACTGAAAGAGCCCACGTGGCATCAACCTCTAAGGGAAAAGGCAAGAAAATGCCTTTTGAAAAGGAAGCTGCTAAAGCTCCAGTTCAGAAGAAACAACACAAGGATCAAAGCTATTTCTTTTGTAAGAAGCCAGATCATGTGAAGAAGGATTGTACAAAGTATCACGCCTGACGTGCTAAGAAAGGTATGGTCTACTCTTTGGTCTGTTCTGAGGTTAATTTAACTTCACTACCTATAAATACTTGGTGGATAGATTCTGGAGCTACTACTCACATAAGTATTTCTATGCAGGATTTCCTGAGCTACCGAAAGCCTAGTGATGGTGAAAGATACATCTATATTGGAGATGGCAAGTCGGTGGAAGTTGAAGCTATAGGCGACTTTAGATTGTTATTAGGAACTGGTAGTTATTTGGATTTGAAAGACACCTACGTACGTTGTACCGTCTTTTAGATGGACTTTGATTTTTGTTTGCTTGTTGGACAAATTTGGCTATTGTTGTTCATTTTGGAACAAACAGTTTACATTGTCTTTTAATTCAGTTGTTATTGGTATCGGTTATTTGAATTCTTTTGACAATCTATATCTAGTGGAAACCATTACTTCCTATAATGAAAACCTACATAATGAATCAAAAGGTACTAAAAGAAATTTAAATAAAGAAAATTCAGCTTCATGTGGCACAAACGCCTAGGTCACATCTCTAGAAATAGAGTTGAGCAGCTTGTGTCTGATGGAATTCTAGATTCCCTTGATTTCACAGATTTTAACATCTGTGTTGACTGTATCAAGGGGAAACAAACTAAGAAAAAGAAATTAGGAGCCTATAGAGCTACAGAAGTCCTGGAATTGATACATATTGACATTTGTAGACCTATTCCTTTGGCATCTTGGAATGGTCAGCAGTATTTCATTTCCTTTATAGATGAATTTTCCCATTTTGGCTACCTATATCTTATTCATGAGAAGAGTCAGTCCATAGACGTGTTCAAGGCTTACAAAGCTGAAGATGAAAATCAACTTAACAAAACAATTAAAGTTGTCAGATCTGATCGTGGTGGTGAATACTACAGTAGATATGACGGATCAGGAGAACAACGTCCAGGACCCTTTGCTAAATTCCTAGAGGAATGTCGAATCGTCCCTCAGTATACAATGCCTAGTTCACCTAGCATGAATGGTGTATCTGAGAGACGTAACAGGACTCTTAAAGACATGGTGAGGAGTATGATTGCTCATTCTACCTTACCTGAGTTTCTCTAGGGAGAAGCATTTAAGACAACAGCTTACATCCTAAACAGAGTACCTACTAAGGCGGCTGCGAAAATGCCTTATGAGCTTTGGACTGGCCAAAAACCCAGTCTTAAGCACCTCCATATTTGGGGTTGTCTAGCTGAAGCGGAGCCTTACAGGCCTCATGAAAAGAAATTGGACCCCAAAATAGTTAGCATCTACTTTATTGTTTACTCTGAGCATTCTAGGGGCTATAAATTTTATGATCCCACGACTAGAAACATATTTGAGACAGGAACTGCAACTTTCTTTGAGGAAGTTGAGTTTGGGGGAAGAAATATAATTAGAGATATCACATTTGAGGAGGATTCAAACTCGAATCCTACTGCTGCTTCTAGTAGTGTTCAGGTTCCTTTTTCTGTCATTACTCGAGAAGTAGATTTGGAAGAACCTCAACGTGATATCATTGTGGATATCTCCATTCAGATTGATCAAACTCAATTACCTCAAGAACCTCAAGAACCAGTGCAATTAAGAAGATCCACTATAGAAAGGCAATGTGTCATTCCTAAGGATTATGAAATCTACCTCATGGAAGTTGAGGAAAATAATGGACTGATGGAAAACGATCCAATCAATTTTCGTCAGCCATGCAAGATGAACACTCCCAGCAATGGATTGATACCATGAATGAAGAGTATAAGTCTATGTAAGACAATCAGGTTTGAGAACTTGTCCCATTACCAGAAAGTGCAAAACTCATTGTTGTAAATGAATTTTTAAAACCAAAAGGGATGCAGATGGTAATGTGGAGTGGTATAAGGCTCGTCTTGTAGCTAAAGGTTATACTCAAATGGAAGACATTGATTATTCTGAGACTTTCTCTCCAGTATCATTGAAAGACTCATTCAGAATAATCATGGCACTTGTTGCTCATTTCGACCTTGAGCTACATCAGATTGATGTTAGGACTGCATTTCTCAATAGAGACATGGAAGAAACAATCTATGTGCAGCAACCAGAGAACTTCGAATTAGGAGACTCGATGGAAATGGTTTGCAAACTAAAGAAATTCATCTATGGGCTCAAACAAGTTTCTCATCAATGGTACCACAAATTTAATGAAGTTATCATCTCATTCAGATTTGAGATGAATGTAGTTGAAGATTGTGTGTATCATAAGTTCAGTGGGTGTATATTTGTTTTCCCGATCCTTTATGTGGAAGACATCTTGCTTGCCTCAAACGATATGAACATCCTTCAGGACACTAAGAGATTTCTCTCGAAGAACTTTGAGATGAATGATCTTAGGGAAGCTTCTTTTGTATTAGGAATCCAGATACATCGTGATAGATCTTAGGGTGTTCTTGAGTTATCACAAAAGAACAATATCGATAAGGTACTTAAGAGGTTTAATATGCAAGGTTGTAAACCAGGAGATACCCATGTTGCTAGAGGAGAAAAGTATAGCCTCACACAATGCCCTAAGACTAACCTTGAAATTCAGGAGATGCAAAATGTTCCTTATGCTTCGGCAATAGGAAGCTTGATGTATGTTCAGGTATGTACGCGTCTGGACATTGCATACATAGTCGGGATGTTAGGTAGATACTTAAGTGACCCTGGAATGACACACTGGATAGCAGCCAAGATGGTTATGAGATATCTGTTTTATACGTTTTTGGTCTCGTTTCTCTCGTAATTTGGATTAGTATTGGTTGATATTGTCGATCAAGTTGATGCTTGGGTCTGTTATTTGCTACTTTGTAGGTGAAAGATCGACATTAAGAGCTAATAAGGCTCGAGAGGAGAAACGAGACGAAAAGACGAAGAAAGGAAGAAAGAAATAGCTCATCGCACGAGAAGGAACAGAGCGGGGGCCTAGCGAGCGCTAGGCCCCAGCGCTCGCTGCGCCAAGAAACGAGGAGGGACAGAACTGGGGGCTAGCGGTTGCTAGCCCCCTAGCGATCGCTGGGTGAAGGCAGAACTGGGGGCCAGCGGTCGCTAGTCCCCCCAGCGACCGCTGGCCCTGCGCAATTCTCCAAGACAGAACCTTGTAGCGAACGCTACCCCTTGACGCTGGATGACTTATCAGAGAGTCAAGCTAGCGAGCGCTACCCCCCTAGCGCTCGCTAGCCCGACGGATTTTCTTCTCCTATTTAAACCTCCACGCATGATTTTCAGAGGATACACTTCAGACTTCCTCCATTTTTTAGTTCTAGTTTAAGGTTTAGACCACGGGAGAAAACACTTCTAGTTAGCTTTCCATTCAAT
>JAPKLX010000091.1:447900-602181 GCA_026898415.1 Leonotis leonurus
TCCCCCCCCCCCCCCATACACCAAACCTCGCTCTTTCGGGACCAACACATGGCGCATCCTGGTTAGTAATTTGTTAATTGATCTTCATATAATGCTTCAGATTGTACATGCTAGAGAATTATGCATTTAGAATTTACTGCGTTTAGTTTCTGTATGTAAATCCCGATTCCTACAATAATTATAATAATTGTTATCGTTTCAATAAGATATAGGTTAAATTATTGAAATATACACTACTAAATAATTGAAAAGAGAATAGATGCAGTAAACAAACTAGTTATTACTAATGAGATTTCATATTACTTAATTATATTGCATCTCATATTATATTAATACAAAAAAAATACGTGACATAATTATGATTTAATTAACAGATATATAAAAAAAATATAAAATTTATATATTTAATTATAATATATATCACTATCATATTAATATAATTTTGATTATTATTTAAAAGAAAGCTAAAAAAGCGAAAAAGAAATGGAAAAGAAAAGGATAGGTTGATTAATATTAAAAAAATTAATACTTACTATGTCCCGTTATTAACGGTTGGTTTTGTTTTTGCATGTAGAACAATGAATAGTGTAAAATTTGAAAAAGTGATGAAGTCCAAACATTAAAGAGTAATTTTTGTCATTTTCGACTTTAGGTTGTTCGTTTTAAAATGTTTTTGGTCGTCGTTATGTCGTGTCTAGACTTTAGGTTGTTCGTTTTCATACTCTTTCTAGTTCGTTTTTACGCTGGTCATTGTGTTTTCGTATTTTGATGTAGGATGGTGGAATGAGGAAGGACTGGAGTTAGTAGTGGTGTCTTGATCGTTGCACATGAAAAACCGGACGAAGCGGGAAGAATCGAAGAATGCACGAGAAAAACCAAAGTGAAGAAGCAAGCACGGAGCCCAGTAGCCGCTGGAACCCCAGCGCCCTCTAGGGTGGAGCAGAACGGATTTTTAGAGAGCAGAGGTCAGCGTTGATGTAGGATGGTGGAATGAGGAAGGATTGGAGCTAGTAGTGGTGTCTTGATCGTCGCACATGTAAAACCGGGCGAAGCGGGAAGAATCGAAGAATGCACGAGAAGAAAAACCAAAGTGAAGGAGCAAGCACGGAGCTCAGCGGCAGCTGGAACCCCAACGCCCTCTAGAGTGGAGCAGAGCGGATTTTTAGAGAGTAGAGGTCAGCGACCACTGGGTTCCCAGCGGCCGCTGGCCATGCAGTCTTCGCGCGTTAAAGAGGCAAAGCCAGCGACCGCTGACTTCTCAGTGGCCGCTGGCTGGCAGTTATAGGCGGGTTTTAAGAAGATTTTCGGATCATTTTTCAGAACCCCCAACTCTTGTACTCAAATATTACTCTCTAGAAATTCTTTTTTATTGTTTTCCTAGTTAGTTTGGGTGTTTCCAAGTGGATTGAAGTTGTTCCAACTTAAATTGTGGAGAATCTCTTAGTAAGTTTATCATCATGTATCCTCATATGGTTTTTTCCTTTCTATCTATGGTTGGCTAGATCTTTATCTAGGGTTTGATTGTCTATTCTATTACTTGATGCTTTAATTCAATAAATTATCGGTTGTTTAATCCGTGCTTAATGAGTTTTCATGTTTGATCAACATTTATATCGCAAGATATGGAATGGATTGATAAATTGTTCTATGTCTCTTTTGATTAAACAACCGACCTTATAATGGCGACGTAAAAAGAAATTTTTGATGAAGTTGAAGTTCTGTTAAGTGTGATTTGTACACGTGAGTGATGATTATCGATTACCTATTGAACACGTAAGTGATTAGCTAGTTGAACTTAGGAGAATTATATTGAAATATGAAGTTTGATTGAATAAGTGTTAAGTATAGATTGTAGATAATCTTTGCCCTAGACTTTAATTCATTAATTCATCTTTATTTCTTCGGTTTTCTTAGTTTGATAATCATAATTCTCTTCATCTGATTTAGAGTGTTTAAGAATTTTTTTTGTAACAGTCAAGTGCTTCTGATTGAATAGCCCTGTTTAGTCTTCCGTGACATTCGACTTAGGGTCAGCTTAGCACGTACTATAAGACTCGTTTAATTGCGAGAACTTGAGCTTATGTTTTAAGATTAACAAATTTTGGCGCCGTTGTCGGGGAAGGCTATAAGCATATTGATTATTAGTACTTGTTTGTTTACTTTTTCGTTGTTTGTTTGTGTTGTGTTGTTTAGTGTTATTGTTTGTAATCGTTGTTGTTCTATTTTGTAATTTGTGTTTTCATTTTCGTTTTGTTAGGTGTTTTTAACCGCAAGTTGCGTTTGACTTCTCTTTTGTGGTGGTAGGTTGTGCATGCACGGACGCCGAAGTCTGAATATAAGATTGACACCCCTGCTAGATAACGTACATTGTAGGTGGGAGTTACAAACAGTCAACATGGACGAGGAGGTTGGAAACGGACATATTTTGGATTTGGGATGTGTCAGATCATTCGGGAAGCACATCTCTACAGGATTCTAACACCGACTTGAGTGAATCGAGTTCACGAACAGTCATGGTGGCCCGCCAGATAAGAGAGCTCGCTAGACCGCTGATTAGAGCTTCAACATCACCGATTGTGTTAGGGGAAGCAGCTGGAAATTACGAGCTGAAGAACATACACTTCAATCAATTACCGTCCTTTTACGGCATGCGGGCGGATGATGCATTGAACTTCATTCGGGAGTTCTATGATATAGTTCAAACCTTCCCTTTTGAAGGTTTGAACGAGGATCAATTGAAGATGCGATGTTTCCCTTACACCCTGAAGAATCGAGCTAAAACATGGTTTATGTCATTAGCACCCAACTCACTCCAGAACTAGAATCAGGTGTCCGAAAATTTCATGTCAAAGTGGTACCCAAACCAGAAGACACAAGAGGAGAGGTCACAACTGGTGACCTTTACACAGATGGATGGAGAGCCATTTCACAAGGCTTGTGAGAGGTTTAAGTGCATACAGATGCAGTGCCCTCATCACAATTTATTCATGGAGCTACTTAACCAATTCTTCTACGAGAGCCTCCACCAGAACTTTCAATACATGGTGGATAACGCAGCCGGGGGGATATTGGGAATAGGACCGCAGAAGAGCTGACCGAGATATTTAAGAATATGGCTGGAAACTCACAGCAAAGGAGATCTATAGGTCAGAAGAAAAGGGTCAATGAGGTAATGAGCAAAGACATGGTGAGACAGTTAGCGGAACTCCAGAGGCAAGTGCAAGCTATTCAAACTGCGGATGAGCAACCGAGAAGGAGTACGAGGAATGAAACCTGTGGAATCTGTGGAGAGTTTTGCCACGGGGCCAATGTGTGCACTAATGCATTTGAGCCACACAGGGAGCATGAAGAGCAACTTAATGCTCTCTAAAACTTTCAACCACGCCCGAAGTTTAATTCGTATTCTAACACATACAACACAGGATATCGGTATCATCCAAACTTCTCGTGGAGGCAACAAGCACCGTAAGGGCATCAGATGCCACCTCAACAAGGGTTCCAACAATTTCAACAACCGCAGCAGCACTTTTCACAGCCACAGCAGCATCAAGGTCCACCTCAAGCACCTCCCAGATCATCGATGGAGAAGAATTTAAACAAGTTTATTCAAGCAAGCCATCAGAGATTTGAGACAGTGGAGGCCTCTATGAAGAGGATTGAGACACAAGTCAGGCAGCTAGCTGGAACAGTTGGAGTGCTTGTCCAGATGAACAAAAAGTACAAGCTTCCAAGTTAGCCCAAGCAAGCTCAAGCAGTGACGGTACAGAGAAGCGGAAAGGTTGTGGACAATAAAGTGCAAATGTTAGAAGATGAGATAATAGGAAGGACGAAGAGAGCACTCCATTAGCTCCTCCTGAAGAGGAGACTATTGTATTAGCCCCTCCTGAAGAGATGGGGAAGGGAGGAGAGTTACATAAGGTCGCTAACCCTTATAAACCTCATATTCCTTTCCCAGGGCGATTGAGGAATGAGAATCAAGACCAACAGTTCTTGGACTTCTATAAGATGCTCTCAAAAGTGAATGTCAACCTTCCTCTCTTGGACTTGATCCGAAATGTTCCAGCATGCATGAATTTCTTGAAAGAACTAGCATCCAAGAAGAGACGATTTGTGGAAGATGAGAAGATAGTGGTTTCTGAAGTAGCAAGTGCAGTGTTGAAGCATCAACTTCCACCGAAACAGACTGATCAAGTAGCTTTGTGATCAAGATCTCTCTTGGCAATGGTAAGTCAGTTTCTGGTATGTTAGATCTTGGGGCCGGTATAAATTTGATGTCTTATTCTATATTCTTGAGTTTAGGATTGGGTAACTTGAAGCCTACTAGGATATCTTTACAGCTTCTTGATAGATCAATTAGGTACCTGAAAGGAATTATAGCGGATATTCTAGTTAGAGTAGGAGATTTGATAGTACCAGTTGATTTCGTTGTTGTTGATGTGGGTGAAGTTCATGAGTCTGGGAATGAGCATATTGTTCTTTTAGGAAAAAATTTCATGGTAACTACTAACACACTCATAGATGTTAAAAATGGAAAATTGCAAATGACTGTGTTAGGAGAAACTATTTCCTTGTCTGTCAAGGAAATATCCCCTCATCCTATGCAAAGTTTAATTGATAACTGGTATTTCATCGATGCTATTGATGTTTTGGCCGAGAGGATCTTTTTGCAGGATTTTGATGATGATGAGATAGCAGACAGTAAAGAGAAGGACTTACTCCTTGAACCCAGTGTGGGGGTTATAGAGGTCGTGAAAGGTGAAGAGGTGAAAGAACCATTGAGCAGTCCGGTCGAGCTTAAGGAGCTTCCTAAGAACCCTAAGTATGTCTTTTTGGAGGATGGATAAACGAAGTCAGTGATCATCTTTGTTGAGCTGACTGAGAAGCAAGAAGAGGAGCTGGAAGGTGTCTTAAAGGCAAACAAAAAGGCTTTTGGTTGGAGTCTTGCAGATATCAAAGGGTTTAGTCCATCGATGTGTATGCACAGAATTGTTCTTGAAGAAGGAGCAAAGTCATTCCATGATGGCCAACGGAGGTTGAACCCCAACTTGATGGAGGTGGTGATGAAGGAAATCCTTAAGCTTCATGCTGAAGGATTGATTTATCTGGTGGCTGAGAGTGAGTGGGTGAGCCCCGTGCATGTTGTACCAAAGAAAGGCGGCATCAAAGTGATGACTAATGAGAAGGGGAGATGGTGTCAACTAGGCTAACTACCGGTTGGCAGATGTGTATCGACTATATGAAACTAAATGCGGCTACCCACAAAGACCTCTTTCCCTTACCCTTTATTGATCAAATGTTTGATAAATTAGCAAGGCATGAATTTTATTGCTTTCTTGATGGGTTGTCTGGTTATTATCAGGTGACGATAGCTCTGGAGGATCAGGCGAAGACGACCTTCACTAGCCCCTTCGGCACTTATGCTTATAGGAGGATGCCATTCGGCTTGTGTAATGCCTCGGGAACCTTTCAAAGGTGCATGCTTTCAATCTTTTCTGAAATGATTGGTGATTTCATTGAAGTGTATCTGTTTTTGGTAATTCATTTCATGATTGTTTGAAGAAAATTGACCTTGTTTTGAATAGATGTATTGAGTGTAACCTTACTCTTAGTTGGAAAAGAGTCATTTTATGGTTATCAATGGCATTGTGTTAGGTCATGTGTTCTCTAGTAAGGAAATAGCCGTTGATGAGGGTAAGATCGATGTGATTGAAAGTTTACCCCCACCTGTGAATGTTAAGGGGGTAAAAAGCTTTCTTGGGCATGCGGATTTTTATAGGAGGTTTATTAAGGATTTTTCCAAGATAAGTCAACCTTTGTGTCATTTACATGCTCAAGATGTTCCCATCATTTTTTATGATAAGTGCATGCATGCTTTCAATACTTTGAAAGAAAAGCTTATCTCTGCTCCTATTGTTGTGTCTCTTGATTGGTCGAAGCCATTTGAGATCATGTGTGATGCTTCTGACCTTGCTATAAGTGTTGTTATAGGGCAACGTGTTGAAAATATGCTACGTGTAATTTACTATGCTAGTTTAACTTTAAATGATGCACAAGTTAATTACACTACCACTGAAAAAGAGATACTTGCAGTAGTGTTTGCCTTAGACAAGTTTAGGTCTTACATCATTAGGTCTAAAGTGATTGTACATAGTGACCACTCAGCACTTAGGTATTTGCTCACCAAGTCTCAAGTTAAGCCTAGGTTAATTAGGTGGAGTTTGTTGTTACAAGAGTTTGACTTAGAGATTAAGGATAGAAGGGGAAGTGAGAACCCTGTTGCTGATCACCTCTCTAGATTGAAAAATATTAAGGATTCGTTGATTGTTTTCAAGCATGATAAGATTCCTGATGAATTTCCTTATGAGCATGTATTTTTCGTATCTTCTTTCTGATGGTATGTCGATATTGTGAACTATTTGGTCGCGGATAAACTCCGTGATGATCTAACACCGTAGGAGAAGGTGAGATTTTTGAGATTTTGCAGGTACTACTATTGGGAGGACCCCAATCTTTTCTGTCTGGGATAAGATGAGGTGATTAGAAGATGTGTACCAGAGGAGGAGCAACAGAGCGTGTTGTCGTTTTGCCATGAGGCGGAGTGTGGGGGACACTTTGAAGGCCGTAAAACCGCCTTTAAAGTCCTTCAATCGGGTTTGTACTGACCATCTTTGTTTAAAGATGCACATTCATTCTATGCTTCTTGTGATAGGTGTCAGAGAATAGAAAATATTAGCCGAAGAAATGAGATGCCTTTAGTCAATAATCTTGTAGTTGAGATTTTTTATGTTTGCAGTATCGATTTTATGGGGCCATTCCCTAACTCTCATGGTTTTGAATATATCTTGCTTGTCGTAGATTACGTGTCTAAGTGGGTTGAAGTGAGCCCCACAAGGACATGTGATGCTAAAGTAGTTTTGAAGTTTGTGCAGGAAAACATCCTTAACAGGTTTGGCTTTCTTAAGGCAATCATTAGTGATGGAGGCAAGCACTTCTATAACAAGTTGTTCGAGAAGTTGATGAAGAAGAACGAAATCAGACACAAGGTGGCAACCCCTTACCATCCTCAAACCTTCGGGCAAGCTGAGACGAGCAACAAGCAGGTCAAAGGGATTCTTGAAAAGACAGTCAAGCCGACAAGGAAGGATTGTCGATGAAGTTAGGAGATGCCTTATGGGCATATCAAACCGTTTTCAAAACGGTTCTTGGTATGAGTCCCTATAGGCTTGTTTATGGCAAGATGTGTCATCTACCTGTGGAAGTCGAGCACAAAGCCATGTGGGCTATCAAAGAGACAAATATGGAGATGCTACATGCAGGAGAAGAACGTTTTTTGCAAATGTCGGAGCTTGACGAGCTAAGGGCTGAAGCCTATGAGAACTCCCGGATTTACAAGAATAGGGTCAAGAAACTCCATGATCGAAAGATCTTGAGGAAGAACTTTGAGCCGGGAATGAAAGTTCTTTTTTTCAACTCTTGACTCCGACTCTTCCCGGGAAAACTTAAATTCCGTTGGATTGGCCCATTTGAAATCACGGAAGTGTTTCCTTATGGGGTAGTGGAGCTTCTTAATCCACGAACTAAGGAGAAGTTTCGGGTCACCGAACAAAGAGTGAAGCAATACTTGGAAGGAGAGGTGCAAAAGAGAGGATCGAGGCTCTAGTCCTTGATGATGCAAGCTTCTGAAGGATGTTTGAAGGTGTCGAGCTCACGACATTAAATGAGCGCTTCATGGGAGTCAACCCATGTGGAAAACTCTTAGTTATTTTTCTTGTTTTTGTTGCTTGATTTTCGTTTGTATTTTCTGTAGTTCTAGTTGGTTGAGAATCTAAATTCGAGTTCAATATGTTGTAGGGAAATGACGGAGAAATGGAAGTCGGGAAGGAAGTGAGAAAGGTGCAAAGAAGGGCTGAAATGCATAGCCAGCGACCGCTGGCACACACCCTCGTAAAAATTCAGAGAGCAGGGGTCAACGACCGCTGGCCTAACCCTTCGTAAATTTACAGAAACTCCTAGCCAGCGACCCTTGGGTTTCCAGCAGCCGCTGTCTCTGCAATTCTCACGCGTTTTATACTCCTTTAACCCTCTTTTCTCACACTTTAACTCCTTTCTCTTATTTTCCCTCTACAGAAAATGAAACCCTACTCAAACTCTTTCCCTAATCCTCCATTCTTCCTCCAAATCAAAACTTCTAAAACTCCAAATTCCTTCTACCCATCTTTTTCCCTACCTTGTTATCCATCTATTTTCTCATTCCATCCACCAAATCCTACAATTCCTAAATTCTTCGCCCTCTACACTTCTTCCATCATATTTTTACTTCCCTAACACCAAAAACTTCACAAATCCTCAATGTCTAGGAACATAAGACGTCGTGTTGAAGAGCCCAAAGAGGATGAGGACGAGCAAATCGAGGCCCCGAGGGAGAACATCCAACGGAACTTTCAAAACTGCAAATTCCCCGTTTTTGAACTAGTGGAAGGTCAAATTTACTTGCGTTTAAGAGCTTTACCTTTTAATTTTGGCTATCATTATGATTGAGATTTGCTAAATAGATTGCATGTTCGTTCTCAATTACGTGCTTACTTGAAAACATTAGGCCTATTAAAGTTTGCTGACAGTGGGGATTTAGATGGTTATGTTGAATTATCATATGAAATGCTTTCGACTTTTGCATTTGGTGATGGGAATAATTCATTTCATTGTAGGCTTTTAGGCAATGAGGTTAATGTAACTCGCTTTGTTATGCATACTGTTTTTGGTTTTTTTTCCTTCTCGGGGAGCAGCTACACAAACCCCTAAGGGGTTTAACCCGGTAGGTGCCTGGTACGAACTTACCGGGCTCTACAATTGGAACCCGAGTGGCACCCCTAGTGGCTTCATTAGGGATAACGCCCTTTCCCTGTTACAAAAATTCATTGCTTACAATGTGTCGGGAAAGGCGGAAGCCAATAAACTTAGTACCAATGAGTGCTTCCTCCTATCTGCTTCTATGAAAGGGCAGAAGGTTTGTATTTCATCATTTGTCTATACACAGATTGAGGGATTAAATATAGGACGAAGACTCATCCCGCTTTAGCATATATTCCTGTTCACTTGGCTCGGGATTTTGGTTTTCAAGTACCCAACTCTTACAGCTGGAGGAAGAGAATATGCTTAAGTGCTTCGGTCCTGAAGAACAGCGGCCTCCTGGCGACATCAGAGACCTCCTTTATTCTCTATGAACAAAAAGAGTGTGTTCGACGCTTTTGAGAGTGTGAGGAGGCGCTTGAGTGAGCTGGAGGAGTTGATCCATCCTCTGAGGCAACTCCAGCTACTGATGAGGCTCCCACCGGTGCAGATGCCGAGATGGAGGAGACAGCCTATGAGGGGAACCAATCCGGAGGGTACCAAGTTGCTTACGCGCAGGGAGGCTTTGCTAGCGGATCCAGTAGCAGATACGGATCCGACTATTTCACGAGGGATGACTTCCAGAGCTTCTAAACTGATCTCTTTGCGAGACTGGATACTCAAAAAATATCCTCAACTCGATGGATACTCGACTCCAATCCATGGACACGCATCTCTTGTCCGTTGATACTCGTGTTACCTCTCTTGAGGAACAATGGGCAAGATGGACGGGACTCCATCCTCAACCTCCTTCTGCATCATACTATCAGGATTCACAGGCTACGTATTAGTTTCTTCCCTTTTATTTTTATTTTATGTTTTATTTTTGTTTATTTATTTATTTCAGTTTTATGCTTGATTGTTTGTATCTTTGTACGCAGGTAACAATTCTATGAGTCACTTGATTCTTGAGCTTGTTGTCGGCTCTACGTCATGAGGAAAGTTTCTCATTCTCCTTTCTCTTTAACTCATTACTAAGAGGGCGTAGTAGGATTTAAATGGGGGAGGGGGGGGGGGGGGGGGGGGGGTTTGGTAGCTTTCTGGCATGTTTTACGTTCTTTTAATTGTGTCTTTGTGTTAGTATTTTGTACTTCACAACTTGAGCATTTGTATGTTAACTTGTTTATTTAATCTCCATGTGTTGATATGTATTGATTTTTGATATGTGAGCCTCGTATGTGTATGATTGGTGGTAGACTTAGCTTAGGCTCGGTTTTTGATTTGGCTAAGTTGTGTGGTTGAGTTGTTACGTGGGGCATGTTGTTTTGCTAGTTGGCATGTATAGTGATCATGATTTGGATTATGAGTGGTTACTCCCTAAAGTCTATGTGTTCGGTTCCCTTGAATTCTAAAAAAAATGATGAAAAATGAATAAAGAGTTTCAACTCTTCAAAAAAAAGAAAAAAAAAGAATAATAAACGCTAGAAGGGCGTAATTGAGTAAGACAAGTCGATTTCGTGGGTTCTACTCCGCTTATCTTAGATAATGAGTATGTGAAACCACATTGGGGTACTCAATGTAATCCATTGATGTTTAGACCCGATGACTACACACGTATGTAGACTTGCTTGTTTTGCTTAAAAGTTTAGGGGAACTGGATGTGTGCATGATATAGACATGTGAGATTGTGTGTATATCGTGATCGTGTGCGTGTCAATAAACTTAGTAACGGGCAACATTACATCTTGATTGAGTGACCGAATACAATTGAGAATTCAATCGAGTCTAAGTCTTGTAATGAAAGTATGCTTGGTGGTTGGGCTTGCATGTTAACTATTGATATGAATTGATACTTGGTGATTGGATTTTTCTTGAGGACAAGCAAATGATTAAGAGTGGGGGAGTTGTTTATTATATTTTTGTTATGTTTTTGGTCGTCGTTATGTCGTATCTAGACTTTAGGTTGTTCATTTTCATACTCATTTTAGTTCGTTTTTACGTCGGTCATTGTGTTTTCTTATTTTGATGTATGATGGTGGAATGAGGAAGGATTGGAGCTAGAAGTGGTGTCTTGTTCGTCTCACATGCAAAACCGAACGAAGCGGGAAGTATCGAAAAATGCACGAGAAAAAAAACCGAGGTGAAGGAGCAAGCACGGAGCCCAGCGGTCGCTGGAACCCCAGCGCCCGCTGGGGTGGAGCAGAGCGGATTTTCAGAGAGCAGAGGTCAGCGACCGCTGGGTTCCCAACGGCCGCTGGCCCTGCAGTCTTCGCGCGTCAGAGAGGCAAAGCCAGTGACCGTTGGCTGGCAGTTATAGGCGGGTTTTAAAAAGCTTTTTGGATCATTTTCCAAAACCCCCAACTTTTGTACTCGAATATTTCTCTCTAGAAATACTTTTTTATTGCTTTCCTAGTTAGTTTGGGTGTTTCCAAGTGGATTGAAGTTGTTCCAACTTAGATTGTGGAGAATTTTAGTAAGTTTATCATCATGTATCTTCTTATGGTTTTTTCCTTTCTATCTATGGTTGACTAGATCTTTATCTAGGGTTTGATTGTCTATTCTATTACTTGATACTTTAATTCAATCAATTATCGGTTGTTTAATCCGTGCTTAATGAGTTTTCATGCTTGATCAACATTTATATCGCAAGTTATGGAATGGATTGATAAATTGTTCTATGTCTCTTTTGATTAAACAACCAACCTTATAATCGGCGACGTAAAAAGGAATTTGTGATAAAGTTGAAGTTCTGTTAAGTGTGATTTGTACACGTGAGTGATGATTACTGATTAGCTATTGAACACGTAAGTGATTAGCTAGTTAAACTTAAGAGAATTATATTGAAACATGAAGTTTGATGGAATAAGTGTTAAGTATAGATTGTAGATAATTTTTTCCCTTGACTTTAATCCATTAATTCACCTTTATTTCTTTGGTTTTGTTAGTTTGATAATCATAATTCTCTTCATTTGATTTAGAGTGTTTATGAATTATTTTTGTAACATTCAAGTGCTTCTGATTGAATAGTCATGTTTAGTCTTCCGCGAGATTCGACTTAGGGTCAGTTATTCACGTAGTATAAGACTCGTTTAATTGCGAGAACTTGAACTTACATTTTGAGTTTAACAATAAAACAAGTAAGAAAGAAAAAACAAGCCGCTTTTAACGGCCAGATAAATAATACTCCATCCGTCCACCAAAATGGTTTACGTTTTGCCATTTTGGGATGTCCACGAAAATGGTTTACATTTGAAACTTTCCTTTTATAGTAAATGGACCCACCACATCCACTACACACAACTCAATTTAAAACAATACTTTTAGTGGGACTCAAACTCCACTAACTACTCACAACCAATTTAAAACTATATATGAAGTGAGACCCTAACTCCACTCACTACATATCTCCATTAAAGTCAAAACATTATATTAAAATTCGTGTCGGGTCAAACCGTAAACCATTTTCATGGACGAAGGGAGTAAAAGAATAAAAGTGGCGTGGGAGCACCGCAAACGCTAAAAAGATGCCACAGAGAGAGTTACAGAGTGATAAGGTGCAGTGGGCTCTGTCGTGGACCAGCACTTCCACATCTGATGCTCCTACACAATATTTCTCTCCTATATAGAATTATTATGTGGACCCCAACCTTCCCTTTCTTTTTTTTTATCTTTCTTTGTGAACTATACATAAATTAATGTCTGATTATGACATCCTTCGTGCTCCAATTTGTATTTATAATGTTTTAGGTTTGAGATTGAAATTGGAGTCCCAATTTGAGTTTTGAAAATTGATTCATGAACTTTAATTGAGATTATCATAATTATTTGAAATTAATTTTAATTTTATAGATTCGAGATTATTGAAATTCCGGACAAGTATTTTTTAATTATTTTAGAATATTTTCTGGTCTCATTCAAAAGAAATTACAATCATGACAAGGATGATTTTTTTTTCTTATTTCAAAAATTGAAACTCTTGAAGTTACGAACTAAACAGGAATCGAAATTATAAAATTGATGAATATTAGGATTGGAATTTCGGAGGTACCGGCTCTCGATTCTCAGCCCTACACCAGGGAACTACAACTACATTGTGTTCATCTGTGGTTAATCGATTCAGCCTTTTAGACGTTAAACTTTAATATGAAACATTTTAAAGTTTGAGGTGTTTTATTAATAAATGAAATTAATGGCATATTTGACAGTGAAATCGTCAAAATTTATGGTCATATATGATATTAAAAATCCAATTGAAATATAAAAATAGGTAGTGTGCATTCATTCATGTGGCTACTGATGTAGGTAAGCAAAGAATAATAAGTGCTAGATTCCAATTTTAGGAGGGCGTAAATGAACAACATAACCATATAATTTATCGTCAGGTGAAGAGTTATTTAAGGTATAGATGAATTGGTGGAATCTTTAATAAGAAATTAAGCATGCAGACAGACACACAATATATGTAGGGTTGTCAATCGGTAATCGGTTCTCGGGAAGTATCGGTACCGAATCGGTATCGGAGAGGAAACCGGTTACCGAGTACCGATTTTCCGAAAAATTAATCGGTTCTCGGTTCTCAATTTTTGAAAATAATCAATACCGGACCGGGTACTGGTTTATAAAATTAAATATTAAAAAAATATATTTTATATTTACTTAAAAATATTTTATAAATTATAAAATATTTTAAATATTATACAATAATTAAAAATTAAATTTAATTAAATTTATATTAAATTATTATTGCTTTAAATTAATATTTTTAAGATAAAAATTAAAAAATTAAAAAAAAGAACAGTACCTTAACTAGTTCTACCGGTTAACTGGTACCGAACCGGTCGGTACCTAGTTAATCAGTAAAAAAATCAGTTCCAATACCGGTTTCTAGAATTTCAAGGTTTTCGGTACCGATTAACCGGTTCTGATTAACCGGTACCAGACCGATTAATACACCTATACGATCAAATCTAGCTTCAGAAATGAAAATAAATCATATCAAAAATGAAAAATATGGAAGAATGAATTGAATGTAGATTACTCACATACAAATATATTGATGTGATAGTAAACAATACACAAATATCATCCACCCGCAACGGACTGAAGTTAATACGTTCGTAAACTATGTGACATGTTTCGTAGATGAGTATTAGATATTGATAAAACAAATTATTAATTCTCATTTTCTCGATTATAATTTATTACTTATAGTATGATTAAAATTATTCGATACAATATAATAAAAATTAATAAATAATAATAAATAGAAATTATAATAATTTGTATGCTGATACGACATTACATACAGGTCCGTAATTAGGGGCAAGCTGAGTAGGCCCTTGCCTAGTGCCCCAAATTTATGGGAGCCAATTTTATAATTGTATATTTGTATATGTATACTCCATCCGTCCAAGATTGTTTGTTACGTTTTGACCCGGCACGTGTTTTAATGTAGTGCTTTGATTTTCGATGAAAGAGTGTAGTTAGTGGAGTTTGGGTCTCACTTGTTATTATTATTTAATTGAAGTGTGTGTGATATAAATGGAAAGTTTAAAATGTAACAAACATTGGTGGACGGCCCAAAATGGCAAAATGTAACAAACATTGGTGGACGGAGGGAGTATAATAGATTAAATTAGTCATATCTTTTATAAGGGCATATTTTATAATTGTATATGTAATTTATTGATCTACTAATATATATATATATATATATATATATATATATATATATTAAATTATTCTATGGGTGTTTGATTTTTTATCTATTTTAAGATTATAAATGTCCAAAAATATTCTTCTTATTCTTATGAGATTAATTGGATTGTGTAATTTGTGAGATAATTTGGGTTTTATATCATTAATTGGCTTGTGTAATTTGTGAGACAATGATAAATATTATATTTGTTGTTCTTATATGTTTATTATTTTTTCTCTTTTTCTTTGTTTGCACCTCTTTATTATTCTAAGATAAAGATTATAATTGTACAATTGTATACTTAAATGATGCTTAAGTATTTGAATATTTATTCAATTTTTATTCATGATTTGTATATGATAGATTATTGTAATTCAAATAAAACAAAAGAAAAATGAAGTAATTCAAAATCAAGAAGATAAAGTATCCTATTTTTCATATTATTTTTATTGCATTATAATGGCCCATTTTTAAATTATGGCTTAGAACCCTATGTGACTTAGGTACGATCCTGATTACATAATATTTAATCAATCGTTTGCACATTATATTGTGTCCACCCAAGAACGTGGAACAATAATCCTAATAAACAATGACGAAATGACTCGGTAAAAAAATTAGAGTGTGCATGCACAGTATAACTACTTCATTTTTAGTAATGTTTCCCAATGTGTGGTGCACAACAGCACAAATGTAAATTTATTTTATGAAATTGTGATATTAAGATGCTAAATTATTTAGTATTGATATATTTTATCATTTGGTTTATTAACTAATTTAGAACAAAAAAATACTAAGAAACGAATTGGAAAAAGGTGAGCTATGAAAAAGAGAAATAAGGTTGTACGAAAAATAACCATTTCTGGTGAAGCTACGCGCTCTTTAATAATAGGCGTGGAAGAGAGGAGTTCTGACGTAACCCCTATTTTCTATGTTCATTTTAATTGGTCCACTGCCCACATGAACTAAACGTGCGTAGGGTCAACTTATATTCTCACGCGCAACGCTTGCACACGACGCGTCCACGCCTTCCCGGAGCTAGGGGTGAGCAACTGTTTGGTTCGGCTAAAAACCGAACCGAAACTCTAAACTCAAATAAACCGAATTATTTAGAAATTAAAATTAATCCGACCAAATTATTTGCAAAACCAAATCGAAATTTAAAATTCGGTTTCGGTTCGATTTTCGGTTATCCAAAATCTCTAATTAAATATTTTTTTCAATGATAAATTTATTGTAATTTGTACTCGAATATTTATGTTCAAATTATTTAAATAAAAAATTTGTTCAATCTTATATATGATCGTTTACAACATAGAATAATCATTGAGAAAATTAATTTATTCAAATATTTTCAATTTTTAAGTTCACTCGTTCATATATTATATTATTTGTTAACTTTTCTTTTAAGAATATGTTTTAATTTCATGATAATTCTTTAGAATTTTGAATTGTGATTATCCTATAAATGAGATTTTGCAACAAATACTATTTAAGTTTAGATAATTTATTTATTCATTATATTTTATAATATATTAATTAATATATTATAAAATTCGGTTGGTTTGGTTGATAACCGAGTCGTTTTACTAAAAATCGATTTGGACCGTAAAAATTTTGGTTCCAAGAAATTAAAACCGAACCAATCCAAATATTTTAAAATCGATCCAAACCGATCAAACATCTACGATTCGGTTTAATTTTTCGATTTGGATCAGTTCTTGCTCACCACTACCCGAGGAATGGCTTTGCTGGATATAATATACACGCATCTAAACTGCGGCTGCGATGGCAGCTCGAGCGGGCACATAGGCGTGGGGACCATGCCGAGTTTCAGATGTCAACATCGTTTAAGGAGCATTCATGTAGGGGCCCACTTCACGCGGCAAGGAATTACGGGATAGGTGAGGAGATGACGTTACGGACTTTAAAGATGGCTCGGTTCTGTTATTTTAGTTTTTACTTCCTTTTATTTTGTTATTTTTATTTATTATTTTCGTCCACTAAGTTTAACACATTTTAAAAATAATATTATTCCGTTCTTTAAAAATATGCATCATTTGACCCGTCATATATTTTAAGAAAATGTTGTTAATTTAAAAGATAGTGGATGTTGAAACCTACAAAAATGTACTATTAAATGTTTAATTTGTAAAAGTACATGTCTTTAAGTAAAATAAAGGTGAAACCATGTACAAAAATAGAAAGGACATCTTTTAAAAGAACTGAGGGAATAAAAGTTATTTATTTGAAAAGTTGTGGACTCTATCACCTTTATCACTTTTACACTATTTTATATATATATTTTTAATAATCATGCCGAAAAAAATATGTTAAATTTAGTGGGAGTGATTAATTAATTATTTTTTTCCGAACATGAAGGGATGGGCTTAGACATGCTCCCGGTTCAAGGACCGGCGGTTCCGGACCTCGAACCGCCGGTTCCCGGTTCCCAAACCATTGAACCGTAACCGGCCCGACTGGTCTGAACCGCCAGGTTACGGTTCGCTACATGCTTGAACCGTAACCGGTCCGACTTCACACGGTTTCGATTCGGGCCCTGAATCGTTGACCCCAGTTCCGATTCGAAATCATTGACTCCCAGGCTGATTCCGGTCTAGGCCCGCAGGGCCCGGGAGAATGGGCATGTCTAGATGGGCTCTTTGTTTTCCTTTTATCTTTTTTTTTGTGTTAAATAAAGAAAAATGATTAGTGTGAAGAATCTCTAGACGCGTGGCGAGAGGTCGGAGGCTGAACTGAGTTGATGTGTGGTGATGACTCTCATAACAATGAAGAATGAGTTGCGCTTTCCATATTAGTATGTGTTACTCTCTCTCCTCAAAAAGTATCTAGTTTTAATGATTGATTTAAATGTATTTTGAGCGAGTAAGAATTATACATATTTATTAATTTGAAAATATGTATTTGAGTGAAAAAAAGTTAATTATTATTAATTAATAAATAAATTAAATAGGTTATAAGTTGAATTAAAGTCTCACATTATTTATAATTAAATATATAATGTGAATAATTAAAAAATTAACAGTGGATCTAACAATATGAAAATATTATTAAAAATAAAAGTGTCCAAGTATTTTATGGATGAAATAAAATGTACAAATATGAAAGTTTTTCGTGCATAAAAGAAGTACTCCCTCTGTCCCACTCGACTTGACTACCTTTTATTAAAATGAATCTATTAAAATAATGAAACATGTCAAGTCGAGTGGGATAGAGGGAGTAATATTTATCTCTATTTAATTTATCTTACACTCTATTTAATAGATACTATTATTATATTTTGTGCCTAAATCAAAAGAGAGATACTCTACGTCCAAAATGTTGCTAACATATTTTTTCTTTTGTCCACTAATATTTTTAATATTAAATTTTTTATTTATATAAATAGACTTACTTCATTCAATACATACAATTCGATTAACAATTAGTATAAATTAAATGTCATTCAAATTCCATTAACTACACTTTTTCACATAAAATAAAAATATTATATCAAAACACATGACGAATCAAAGTGTTACAAACATTCATAAAGATATAAAATTTATTAAATTTTAATTAATACCTAATTTATTTATCAAAATTTTTTTTTGAAAAATAAATAAAAATTAAAACGAAATAGTGTGAAGATTTTGGGTGTAAAAAGAGAGATATAAATATGTATGTATATTTTTCTCATGTTATTTTTTATTGTTATCATAACAGAGGGCATCATTATTAAATTAATATAATAATGACCGACTTACATGATTTTCAACTCTATCATTATGCATCTTTGAAGACTAGAGTATTTAAAATTAGGGGTGTCAATTCGGGTCGGGTCGAATATTCTATCCGAAAAATTCGGGTACTCGATCTCAAAATTTCTAGTAAAAATTATGCACCCAATTGCGAATCCGAGTTTTAATTTCGGGTACCCGAACCTGACTCGGGTATTTCGGGTCGGGTATTCTGGTACTCGAATTACCCGAGCAATTGAGAGATTTTTAATTTTTCGGGTTATGTCAGGTTTTTTCGGGTATTGTCGGATTTTTCGGGTATATCTATTTAATACCTTTATTAATTAATTTTATGAGTAGTTCAACTAGGTATATGCAAGATGTGCTCTTTGAGTTCACTTCTCTTTCAACCTAGGTATACTATACTAAAAGAGTGAAGAAGATTTATGGTTGAACAAGAAGAATCCAAGTAAATGTGTGCTCATTTTTCATAATTTATTCTATTTCATTTTCTAATATTAGTTACTTAATTTGTAGTGCTAGCTAGCTCTCTCTATCTTCTTGTCTCTCACAAATCTTCATCATCAAATGACAACACTCTGCAACATAAAATAGGCAACAAAAAAGGAAACGACTATAATGAACAAAGATCAAGAAAGGGGTAAATAATATATATTACGAGGGAAATTAACGAACCCTTCTCCATCTCCTGAAATCAAAGCTCCAATTGTTGAAATTGAAGAGAGGGGACGAGACAAGGTGGCCGCAGACGAAGAATTGAGCGGAGCCGCAAACGGAGAACTGGGCGTCTAGGGCCTGGGCGGTGCAGCAGACGAAGAACTGGGTGCTTAGGCAGGGCGCCGGGCTTCGCCGTGGACGGTCGACGGAACAAAGATTGAAGAATGAATTGAAGCGAATTGAAATGAAATGTGCGTGGACACTGTTATTACCCGAATCCGAACATTTGAACTTTGAACACTGTTTTGTTAATTAAATTAATAAAGTAAAACCTAACTTAATTAATTACAATAATCGGGTTTTCGGGTATTACCCAAAACCCGATCGGATAATACCCGAATCCGAAATTCAGAAAATATGTAGTCGCGACCCCGACCCGAAAACCCGAAAATTGGATTTTCGGGTACCCGAACCCGATCAGGTATTGGGTATTACCCGAAACCCGAGACCTGAACGGACACCCCTACTTAAAACGCACAAAATTTACAGTTATTTTCAACTTTTATCGCCATTGTCTTGATTGAAATACAAACCACTCTCTCCATTTAATAAAAATATGTACTATTTGATTTGGTGTGTATTTTAATAAATGCAAAGTGGATCTTATAAGAAAATGTTATTAGGTATTAAAATATAATTAATTTGAATGTTAGTGTAAATTGTGATCTACAGAAAAGTGTTATTATCTGTTAAAATATATTCTCTTTGTTCCACTTAATTAGACTCATTTGTTTTTGACACGCATATCAATATTTATTTATAATAACTTTTGAGCAGTGAGTTTTGTACTTTAAAATTTGCTAAATAAGGAAATATGTTTAATTAAATGGGCTAGTCCAATAAAAAAAATGAGTCTAATTAAATGGGACAGAAAGAGTAGTTGATTTAAATGATAACGAAAATTAAGACCCACAAAAAAATAGTACTAAAGGTGATAATATATCAAAAACTAAAAAGTGCATATTTACGTGATTACCAAACGGACAAAAAGTGTATCTCTTAAGAACAGAGGAGTATTAAAAATAGATGTTATATTATTCGTGAAGTTCGGACATTACAATATATGGAGTCACAATAAAAATTTCATATATATATATATATATATTTAATTATTAAATGATTTATTAGTTTGTCGATATATAAAAATAATTTATAAATACGAAATTTTCATATATGAAGCAAATAAACAATGTAAGTTTGACATGAGTTGTACGTGTAATAGAAGCTTAGTATTTCGACCAAAAACATATAAGCTGCTTAAAATAGAACGAGATTATTATAATAAAGTAACTTAAACTCAAGTCGATTGATATAAAAAATTTAATAAGGAGATCATTATATTGTTCATACGTTAAAAAACTAAATTTCTGATATTGAAAACGAGAGAAATTGCAATTTGAAATTTTTAGTTCGCTACAAAAAATATCAGTCTGTAATAGAAAATTTTTTAACTATAAGAAAAAATTTAGTCACTAAACTAGGCGAATTTTGACGGAATAATTCAGTCATAATTTCTTTTTATGCTAACTCCCCTTCTGACATAATATATTCAGTCACAAAATATTTTGTAATAAATTGTGTTCAGGTGGATAAGTTTTGTTATGACCAAATGTGTGAGTATTTTTTATCAAATTAAATCATTTTAATTGAACAAAAGAGTACATTTAAGTAATGATATTGTATTTCTATTCGGTCACTATTTCAACGCAATCATCCTATCACCCAACACAAATCTAATATATAGAATAATACTCCCTCCGTCCATGAAAATGATTTACGGTTTGACCCGACACGAGTTTTAATATTGTGTTTTGACTTTAATGAAAATATGTAGTGAGTGGAGTTAGGGTCCCACTTCATATAGAGTTTTAAATTGGTTGTGAATAGTTAGTGGAGTTTGAGTCTCACTTAAAGTATTGTTTTAAATTGAGTTGTGTGTAGTGGATGTGGTGGGTCCACTTACTATAAAGGGAAAGTTTCAAATATAAATCATTTTTGTGGACATCCAAAATGACAAAACGTAAACCATTTTGGTGGATGGAGGGAGTATCAAATTTCGTGCTCATGCTACAAAATGTCTGCACGAGTAGTAATAAAAATTAAAAATAATTCTAAGTGAATATAAAATTAAACTCATAGTAACAACTATATACAAAACTGGAGGAGGAGGGGGTGGACCTTAACTACCAACATACTTTTTGATAAACTGCATCATCATCTTCTCCATACTATGGTCTTATTAGCCAATTACAATTTTACATATCTTCTACTTCTATTTTTCTTAAATATTCTTGCTATGTCTTTTAATATAATTTTAAATTTAATGAATTAAAATATTTAGTTAATGTCACTTTTTTTTATTTTAATTTCATCGAAATATTAAAAATTTGAAATTAAATACAAAAATCTCGTATCAAGAGCTTTTCCTTTTAGAACTTTTTAAGAAACTTTTAAAATCATTAAATCCCATCAATTCTTTTTATTATTATTTTTAAGATTACAAAGTTACCAATAAAAATATCATTTTTAAGATACTATTAGAAATGTTCTAACAATGTCCGCTAATTGTTCTATTTCATCTACTTTTTGGTCCCTAAAATAGTCATTTATTTCTTTTTTTTTATTTTAATCAATCAATCAACTTTTTATGGTCCATAAAATACTCATTTATTTTTTTTTTCATTTTAATACATCAATCAATAAGGTGAAAACAGATTGGATATGGACGGATAGTCCTTATCCCGTATTCTAACTCATTCTTTTTTTTTTTCGAATTCAGAGTCGGATACGGAAAAGTAGAATTCGAATACGAATTCGGAATATTCGTATACAGACACGGAATGTATATGGTATGGATTCGGGTTGGATTCAAATAAATATAACCAGATAATATATTTCATACAAAAACTATTTACACAATATTTCATAGAAGAACCAATATAAATTATAAGAATTGTATCTACTAAAATAAATACACCCATTATTGTAGCAACATCTTTTCAAAATAGATAAATAAATATATTATAAATAAATTAATATATCTTTTTAGATATTTAAGTATACCCTAATTATTATTATATTACTATTTTATTCTAAACATGTAAGTTGCAATTTAATTATTAAATTATTAATATAATAAATTAATAATATATCTAAGGGTGCTGACTTGCACTATATTAAAACTTGAGTAATTAAATTTTTCACATACTTATAATTTAATAAAATAAATTTTAAAATAACATTTAGCAAGTAAATTAAAATCAACTTGTTACATATATATAATATAAACAAAATAAATTTTAAAAATTCGGATATCCAAATTTGTTATGCGGATAATATGCGATAAAATATGAGAAATTTCGGATACGGGCGGATATTATGTAATCCCAATAGAATCCTGAATCCGAATTCAAATTTTCAAATTCGAATCCAAATTCGACCGTATACTGATTTTTCATCCCAAATTAGATCCTGACCGAATACAATTCCGAACGGGACGAATAATATCCGCTCATAGTTCACCCCTATCAATCAAGCTATTATCTACATCATCTTTTTATTAAATAAAGCTCCACTATAAACATTTTACCTAAAATAGTTAATCAAAATAAATTATAATTCATTTAACTTATATGAAATTTATTTTTCATAGTCAGGCACAGTTAGTAATATTATTTAATTAATTTTCTCCAAACCCCTATTATGATTACTTTCGAAAAACTTAAATATATTACAGTTGGAATATTGCGATCCATGCATTGCCTTTCATAGAACAGTAATGAGTATTTATAAATAAATTTTCTATAATGGATATTCCAAAATTAGAAGTAATGGATAAGCATGGACTTCAATTCAATGTCCCCCATTATCAGCATCGCTCCTGCTCTATAATTATTTGTGGCTTATTGGGAAAGAAATTTTGCATCATACTTTAATAAAAGTCCATTTTAGAAAGTATATATACTGTAAAATTGTTACTATATATAGTAACATTTATTTTAATAACATATCCACTCACACACAACTATTATTTGCACACTAATTCAACGTAAATGACGTTGGTTGGTATTATTGTGAGGTTATGAGACGACTATACATCAATAATTTTAAAGAGTTTTTAAAAATCCTTTTGAGAAAGATAACCATCAAACTTGAAATAAATTGGGTGGGTGATAAAGGTTAGGTAATTATCCATAAAATAATAAGGAAGAAAAGAAAGAACAATTGGTATCTACTAATTATTAAATGCTAGGAATATACAGTTTTCCTTTACTATATCAAAAATTTGGTGTTCAGATTTCAGAGTTCAGAATGTAAGAAAATGATAGGGTGGTGGTAATGGCAGAATGGCCTTATCTTCTTCTCTGCTGTGACTGCTCATTTTTTCACTACCTAAATTAACCTAATTAACCTATTGCTGTCATTATCATAAAAAAAATATATCATATTCTACTTTATTAAAATAATCCTAGCATTATTTTGTTATTGTGATTAAAAAAAAAACATCATTTTGTTTGCAGTACACATACTACACAGTACTGGCCAGAGTATATTGGTCATTGAATTAATGAATAAATGCTTGCAATATTATCATTTATTACAGATGTATCTCAGCATAAAACAAATAAATAATCGAGACCTTTTTTTTATTTTTATTATATTTTATTTTATTCCCCTAGCATATTCTATAGTATATTTTATAGTAATAATTTATTTTATTTATTTAGTTGTTTCATTCTTTTTAGTGGTTCTTTATTTGAGTTTTCTGTCTTGAGTGTGAGTAAGTATATTCATAGTTTATAAATAGATTTGGGTCCAACATCAATTTGATTGATAAGTGAGAATTTATGCAGTGTAGGACTATTAGGGTAATATTCCTTACTTTCGTTATTGCAAATTTACAAATTTGGTAACTCTATCAATGGTTCCAGCTTTATTCCTTTTCTTCTCGTGTAAAAGATATATATATTGAAATTACTTTGACTTGTATAGTTAAATCAAAGAAAAAGAAAGGTGAAAATTTTCATGCTTTTAATTTATTTTGTTGATACTGACTGTAGTGGGTTTGGCAATTGGCAGTCATGAAAAGATTATACATCTCAGTTCACACAACTTATCAATGCTCACCTTCCAAGTTTCAAGTATTCAAATATTTGATCAAGTATTTTGTAACATTGAATTCCTCGCAAAAAAAGAAAAAAAAGAAAAGAGATATTGTATTTAAAAAAGGGGTAAAAATTAAAATGCTCACTATTGTAATGGTACATGTCAAAAATACTCACTCTCATTTTAACTTTAAAATAATTTATTTACATATTTATTTATCTATTATTTATTATACACATAAATTTATGAAAATAAATTATACTCCCTCCTATTCAATCTTTCTTAACATTAACCTATATATCAATAATTTTTTTTTACCTACATTACACCGTAATTCATGATGATTTATATTTAGTTAGAATAAGAAAAGATATAAAAAATAATTTCTCTCTCCCATTCCTCCCAATCGGTCACTTCCAAATTATAGAAACAATACTACACTTATTTCACTAATTAAGTCATTAATATTTAAAATAAAACAACTACCTACCTCATTAATTACCCATTAATTTATACCACCCACCCCACTATCATCTTCTTCCTTCACCATTTTCACTCCATTTTTCTATCACCACACACCACACGACTGCACCACCACACCACGCTTCCATCGCCGTCAAAAGCCGCCACCATCGGCCGCCACCGCCGCGAAGCCACCATTTCTCACCCCTATTGAATGGCTTCATCTCAAGATACAAATATTGAGGTATTTATACAGTTTTATTTGTGTTTTATGAGATTTAATTTGTATTTTTAAATATGTGAAATATGAATGAAATGCATGAAATATATGTGAAATATATGAAGTTTTAACTTGAAATAGGTAGAAATATATAAAATTGATGTATGTGGGGCGAAGAACTGCTTCGCAAATGGTTCGCGCTCGACTTTGGGCACATTTGCGCTCGGCTGCGCGGTTTGCGCTCGAGCGCAAACTGAGCGTGAACCTCTTCCTCCCCGTATTTCTCTTTCAACGTGAACCTCCTCCCACATTTCTCTTTTTTTATGTTTTAAGCTATTAAAATGTGTGTTATTAAGCTATTAAAATGTGTGTTATTAAGTGATTTCTCTTTTTAATGTTTTAAGCTATTAAAATGTGTGTTAAGCTATTAAAATGTGTGTTATTAGGTGGTTTTTAATTATTTTGATGTATAGATATTATTAACTTATTATATTGCTTTTTAATTATTTGTAATGTTTTATGCATTTGTAGTTGGGTACATTTTTTAAATGCTACTAGAATGTAGATTTTACATTTTATAGTATGATATAATTTAGAAAAATTCGCCAATCAAATACGTGAACCTCAATCTTATTATTGATAATAAGTAGCAAAAGAATTTGTATTACCGTCTTTTTGGGGATTCCACTAATTAATTCATAATTCATTGCTATTATGACTGACGTATTAATATATACAACCATTCTTTATTAGATCCACTCTCAATTTATACATTATATATCATCTCTCTACCTATACAATGTTATTAGTAGTTGGTATGGTACTATTATCCCTCTCGATACATTTCCTATAAAACGAGTTTCTTTTTAAAATAAAGATTTATCAATTCAAATTTAGACATCCAAACATAGTATACATTCTTCTAACATTAGTTATTGTACAATTATTTCCTATACATTATTAATATTATTAACTTATTATATTACTTTTTAATTATTTGTAATGTTTACATTCATATTCACATAAATAATTATTTTACTTATTAAGTTAATAAGTGGCTTATATTGCAAATGTTTCTCTAATGTGTTTTGTAAATTTAAACACAAATGTATTTATTCAAACATTAATATTGGGTACTTAGTAAATTTATTTTTCATTTTATTTTAAATAATATACAATAATCAGTTGTATTGCTAAATATATTTATAGTCCTTAATAAAGCCATATAGTTTGAATTAAATTTCTACCCCACTAGATTTAAGTTTAATTTTAAATATTTATTTAAAACAAATACACCACTGCAAAATATAGGATTAAAGATATAGTAGCATTAACATTATTATTGATATTTTGAGTGATTTGACCCTATATAAATAGTCCCCATATCCTACAAATTACACCCTTCTAAATAACTACCCTAAATAAAAGATATAGAAATCCTTTTGCCACTTTTTAGTCTAAAAATCACCAAAACTATTCACCTAAAATGAGTTCTTTTACAGAAAGTAAACAAATTTTAGGGAAAAAGGCACAAAAGTTCTCAAAATCCCAAGCATAATCTAAACGAAATAACTATATCAACCAACGAAATAAAACAAAATTAAAAAGGACTTCATATAAATTGATTATCCTTCTTTTAAAGGAGACCCATTATTGAAAGCAACAAAATATCACTCAAATATTCAAATTAAATACCTTTAAATTGTGGTTGTATTTAATTAAATATGTTAATTACCGAACTAGGCAAAACCCGTTGCTCCCATAATTAATTACCTTTAATTAGGTTGGTTTAATTGGATAATTATTGGATATAATATATATTTCTTATTTTCAAATATTAACATTATTAGAAATTAAAAAAAACATATGCATGTTATTAAATTAAATTGTATTCTAATTAGTTTGTTAAAATTTCAGATGTTCGACGGTCCAAGATATTGTAGGCCAAACACATTGAATCAAATGACTACGGTTAGTACATATTATAAGATCAAAACTTTAAAGCAGATTAGGAATAAGCTTATAAGCTTGGGTGGAGATGACTTATTAAGTAGATTCGAGGTGGGGTCTTTTGGTCACCTTAGCTCGTGGACACCGGGAATGGTGTCAGGGCAGGCAATGCACGGGTTACTATCTCGTGCCATTGTTAGTCCGAATGGGATGTGGTTCCACTTATGTGGTAGGGATATTGAATTTAGTTATCAAGATTATGCCCTTATCACGGGTCTTAGTTTTGGGCCTTCAAATTTTGATACCACAGTGCCACACAACGCCAGTGGCGTTGCCGTATATCAAAACTTTTGTAACGGCGTGCAACTTACTGGAAAAGATGTATTAGATCGTTTTCTAGATACACGGAACACTATTCTTGATCCTGATGGATACATATACTTGCGGGTGGCCCACGTGCTTGTAGCATACATATTCTTGTTAGGTTTAGACAGGTACTAGTTTTAATTTTTTAATATATCACATTTTTTAAATTGATTTTTTAAACACAAATGTATTTATTGTTAATAATAATATTAATGCACAATTTTGAATTAATATAGAGCATCGGTACTGGATTTGCTCCATTTAATACTACGGCATGTTCTCATCCTATCATGAGCACCGATTCAATTTCTAGTCAATTCGAATGGTATTAAACAAAACTAGTCAATTTGAATTGTTTCATTTTGAAGTTATATTTAAACATTACATTTGATCTTGATATCTAACTACATATTCTTTTTACATATCTCAAACATGAACATCAACAAAAATTATCCGAATTACCATCGTTTAGCAATCAACTACCTGAGCCTCAAGTCCTGTATAAGCTAAGTGATGAGCCTCCAGTTGTTCCTGATTATATCTTAGCCAAATACCTAGATTTTAGAGGACTAATCAAAACGACTAGGGTGAGATTAATTTCAAGTGGTCATGAGGTAGATGGTGCTGATTTTGAGATGATTGAAGATATGACAACAAACATGGATTTTTGGGTAAAAATACTGTTAAATACAATTTTTCTTGATTTAAAATATTTGTGATCGTTACATATTATTTTATCAATTATTTTTATGATATAGGCTGTTGACATATATATGGCTCGATTGAGATAGAGGTTGACCTGTCGTGAACATTTACTGCCAAACGTGAATGCTCACAACATTATCATACTTCATACTGATATCCATGTAAGATTGATTCTCATCAATATATTTTATTTATGAAAGTTCAATTTTGAATTATTCTTCTATTTATAGAGGGAACTTAACGTGGCTTGGACGAAGATTCAAAACATGGTGAAAAGTAAGAAGCTAAAGACAAGGAACGAGCTTCAAAGTTTAATCAATGAATGAGTACCAGATTCTGACTCTTAATCAATGAATTGCGCTCGAGCGCAATTTTGTTTGATGGATCGCAAATGTCTATCTCGAGCGCAAACCTTTGCTTCCTCCAGCAATGTCATCTTTCAACCATATTCATCCCCCTGTTTAACAAGATTCATTCCATTCAAGTTTCAATTCATTCAAAATCTTAACAACAAGCAAGTAATGTTAAAACCATCAAACTACAAATTGATCAAGTGCAAAGATAGTATTGCTAACAATAGTTATAATGTTATATCCATCATACATACTAATCTTCATCTGATACAATAGTGCATGTTGTTATTGTATGACCCGGTTAACCACAACGAACACATCGTCTGGATCCTCTTATCCCACTCCCTACTTGTTCACGTCGTGATCTACAACGACTCATTCTCGGACGACCCGGAAGACGAATAACTGGAGGGGGAAATACATGTCTAGAAGCTATGTATTCGGGAACCACCCACTCATCCCTATGAGGTATAGAAAATATTGTGCAATTGTATGCACGAATCAATGTTGCTTGAGTGTAGTAGTGTTCGACATAGTTTGTTAGAGCTTGACCGCAATACCTTTTCACATAAAAATCAAGTTATTAGTAACGTAGTTATTAAAATTTATTATAAAAGAAATAGACTTTGAACAAACTTACTGAATTGCAGCGATTGCATGCGCACATGGTATACCATCCATTTGAAATTCCATGCATGTACAGGTCCGAAATTGAAGGTCAACTGTCATAGTTTGCTTACTAGTTTCCACTCTAAATGAATCTTCAGTGACACGATTCACTTTGTAGCGTCCTGCTCTCGTCTTTTGTGTTAGTATCTTAGTCATGGCTTGAGGGGTCAGCGGATTACGATCCAACAATGTATTTTGACGTCTTTTTGCAAACCATTCTTCGATTGTCATTCTTATAGCCTCAAGACATGAACAAACAGGAAGTCTCCTTGGCCACAAAAGACGTGAATTGAATGACTCCGCTGAGTTGGACGTCAAGAAGCTATGACGACAGACTAAACACATCGATCGAGCTCTCTTAGCCGGACCTACCTCCATTAACTTCGTATATGCATTAGGCTTGACAAATGTAATCGTTCTCATTCTTTTGTTGTACTCGTCAACTTTGTATGCATAGGCAGCTTATTGGTACAATCTGGCAATCACTTAACCAAATTTTTTTATTTTGTCACTTAAGTGATAGTTACAGAGCCCGTATGTTGCCTCAGGGAATACTTCACGCACGATATTGGAAATTGACACGTGGGCATCTGATACGATCAATGTGTTGGATGTGCATCCGTATGATCTTCTCAACCTTGTGAAGAACCATTTCCACGACACATCATTCTCAATGGGTCCAATCCCGTATGCTAATGGGTAAACTTGCTCGTTTCCATCTTTCATCACGACAATAAATAAAATGTCGTTGTTCTTACCCTTGAGGTGAGTGCCATCGACTACTGTCACCGGTCTCATACAAAATGCATATGCCGCTCGACAAGCACCGAGTGCGACAACTAAGTACCAGAATTTTCCATCATCACCAACATCCAAGTCTGTGATTGTACCTGGATTATGCTTCTCCAGCATATATAGATAACTCGGTAGCATGTTAAAACTATCCGCATATCCATCGTATATCATCTCAACAGTGTAATTTCTTGCTCTAAGGGCCATGTCGTAGCTAATTTCGACACTAAATCCAGTTTTTAACTCATGTCGGATGGCACTTGGGAGAATGATATCACAACTTCCACGCATTTTTTTTCGCAAAGTATGCAGCTATAACCTTTGAATGAATCATTTTCGAGGCAACATGCTCAATTGATTCCACACACGTGTGATGCTCAAAACCATGCATGTACCAAGTATCTCCGTGGAATGAGGCCCTCATTTCAAAAGGACATTTCTTTGGATCAGCTCCACACACCCACACGAGCCGCTTCTTATCAGATTGTACAACATTGTATTCATCTTTCTTCTCGAGGTTCCATAATCTAAAAGCGATGTTAATGTCTTTTTTCGTGTCGAAATAAGATCTCATTCCTATTGTTTTAATTTCTGGACCTTCTTCACGCAATATGAGGGCTTCTGTAAGACTCACTGGAATCACTGGAACTAACCAATTATTAATCAACCATTCATGCAACTCTTCTTCATCTTCATTCAGACTACAATCCTCATTCTGGTATGTGAGATCCAAAAGACTATGAATCCCATCTTGAGTACGAATCCATGCAGCGAAATCAGCAATTGTGGCATGTGTGAGGACGTTCTGTTGCTCATCTTCTGAAGATTCTTCAGATGATTCTGGTGTTGATTCTTCAATATAGTCTTCGTCTTCATTATCGGATTCTTCGTGATTCTGGTGCTGATCCAAATCAAACTCATCATTAAATGGCTTCACGTTTAGGTCTGGTACCTAGAATCAATGTGTGAGGTGAAATTATTATCACATGGGTAGATATCACCTATCCAACTCAAGGAAGCAACAATCCTACCAATATCATCTAAGGAGTCAAGCCAATTTCCACTAAGGGAGCCGAATCTAGAAGTAGATGTCCCCACATGATTCTCAGAATTGATGTATGATTCATTCTGACTATCATACGGGATATAAAAGTCATCATGCGATGTTCCATCTCTGATTTTTAGAACGACGTATAGATATGGATTTTCTTGTGTCATGCACAACTGACTAAATTCCACATCAATGCTGAGTCAAGATTTAATAACTCTTCCTCTTTGAGACCACGACAAATAGTATATGTCGTAAAATAAAACACGTGAATCTGATATCAATATACTGTCGATCTTGCTCCTCAAGTTGGGAATAGATGTCATTTGAGGATCAATTAAGATATTCTCTTCCAAACCTCCAATATATATACAATCTAAAAAATTGCCTCCATAACACACGGTAACATTTTTCATCTACAATAATTAACTTCATAACATTATTGCAAATATGTGTTTTAGGGACATCAAAAAATGTGGATATAAATAACTTATACCGTCATTTAAGTTTTCTCCACGTTTTTTCTTTGTGTCGTGTGTTTCAATGTAGCTAAAAAGCCAATGAACTATAACGACGGTTTATAATGTCTATACATACTAGTTATAATCTGCCAAATATAAAATATTAAATAAGATACGACAACTTATACCACATCTTTTAATGTTTGCATACATACTTTATAATGACATCAGTTTTCATTTATTATGATAACTAAAAATATTATTATAATTAATTGGTGACATTGCATTACGTAGTAATATGATTTATGTAGCAACTATAAGAACGCTTAAAATTGCATTTAATGCAGATATTACATTTCTATTAATTGTATAATTTAATTTATCGTCATTAAATTTATTAATAGTCATTAAATTTATTAATAGTCATACAACTGTACATACTATAATAATTAACACATTGAATGCATGGATGTTATAATATAGATCCTACTTTTATATATGAAATCATTAACAAAAATAGTTGAAGTGTCTAACAATAGCAATTGATAATAAAGAAAGATCCTAAGCTTGATCTATTGTCTAAAACTACGTACTATCCTACTGTTAAATTAAAAATCTACTAAATAAATACAATGCATAACAAACAAAGAGTTTCTTGAAATATCCAACTTCTGATGAAATTCCTTGATATCTCTACCTTCTGGTGAAAATTCAAAAAAACCTGATCTTCCATATCATCCAATTCGTGTCACCTAAATGCAAAAGAATACAAGTCATACAAATATTATTTTTTGCAATTGACAAATTTATGAAGCTAAACTAATAACTTACAAAATTGCTTGGCCAAACGATCACTCCACCAAGTGCATCGCCAAGTGTGTGACAATAATCGTAAGGTCGAACCAATAGCTCTTCAAATTGATATACTACTTTTACGTGCACTTGATACAAATATTCTCATAATAATAGCATCCCCGAGTCTGTATTTGGATCAATTCTATGAATAAATCCTTCGGCTACAACGATTCCTTGATCAGATATACTGTTAAGAGCAACACGAACTCCAACCTACAAATCATATATTTTGTGCTAATAAAAATTAGTGTTTATTATAATATCAAGTGTTAAAGAACTAACAAGAAATTTCTGTCAATTTTATCTAAACACATATGACACATAAAATAAGAAAATAGGGGTCAATGAAAAAGAATTGTACCTGAAATTGTTGGTTTGATGAAGTTGGTTTGGGGAGATTATTTGACAATGTTGTTATGCTTTGGGAGCTTTGTTGTGTCATGAGTTTTGATTGTAATTCTTCAATCTCATGTCTCATTTTCATCATTTCTGATCTTTGCTCCAACATTATACGTTTGCACATGTTTCTATTTGGAACTTCTCCCCATACATCTGATGGCAAAACTCCTTTCCCGAACATTCTAATGCGACCAGGTCTATCTTGGCCAGTAACTTGCGCATATAGATCATTTGGTCCAACCGGATCTTCAAAACCTTCTGGTAGTTTACTTCTTAGTTCGTCAATTTCTTCCTGTGGGTTAAAACTACTAATCTGATAATATATTACAGAAACTTATAAAATAAAATAGAGTAAGGAAAAAGAATTTCCATAACATGCTATCTTTTCTTTATTGCTCATAGCACATAGACCACAACTAAGAATATCAAGGACAAAATAACATGAATAACGACGGCATATATGAGAGAAAGATAATTTGCGTCAAGGTCATTTATGTATCTATAACTTCAAAAAGCTTTATGTACTCTTTCAAAGACATGATCATTATCAATCAATCATCAATCCTTACCAAATACTTGGACACGATAGCATCAGCATTTCCATTGTTTGTATAGCAGGAATCAAGCAATTCAGCACGAGATGGAGGACGTCCTTTCTCTTTCGCCTAAAGTACGTCACATTATTAGTAGATCAGGTGAAATAAATAATTTAATATTGTAAATAGTTTATTAAAATTCACCAGTTTATCATGGACTTGCGCAAATGGAGTTTTTCCGGTAAGGTGATTCATGGTTCTTTTTGATCGAGCATCTTTGTTTTTGTTACTTCTCACCTAATTAAATGACGTAAAAAAAATAGTTAAATCTAAAGTTTGTCACATAAAATATTGCTAAATATATGTACATCTAAGGAAAAAAGAAAAATACACCTGTACTTCCTCTTTATTCCAGTAAGCAACTAGATTGATCCATTGATCTTGTAGCACCCTTCCATTCTCGATATTTACTATACATGTCACATCTTTACCAGGGGAGAAATGTCGAGTTTTCAGATAACTCTTCCAATTTCTCCATTTTTTGTTGATGGATGAGAGGATCCAACTTTCATCTCTAATAGATATATCATATCGTGACTAAAAATAGTAGAGATTAGTAACCAATCATAATTTGTGAACTATGTCAGAAATACCGAACTTTACTTACCTTGATAATATCTAACATCTTCTTTTTACATTCTTTTGGCATTTTATGCCAATCTTCCACATCAAGTGGGCAGTACATGCCATTCCTCGCTATAGTCCCCAAAAACTCACAAAATTTGCTTCGATTAGGTCCTATAGGCCGTCCAAAACTATCGAAATCAAGTTGTATACGAGGTAGAGTTGATGGTCTACCCCATATTTCCAACATATATGTGGGGCCTCTACGTTTTTTTTATCTATATGTGGTAATAATCAGTCATTTAAATTGTAAATAAACACTCTATAAGTTTAGTATAATATATATATAAAAAAATAAACTAGCACATCACCATTTCTTTTACTGTTATCCTGTGCATCCTGTACTTCGGCAGTTCTCCTCAAATTTTGGTGACTTGACTCTCCAACTAGTGAACTAGGAGCTTGGCACCCCATCAAGTGATTATCTTCAAAATGAACAGATATTACAAGTTAGTTAAACAATGTCATATAAGTATGAATGAAGATTATAATTGTATGGAATAAACCATGAGATAATCGATTAAGTTTGATCTTAAATCACAGATATATATACAAGTCCCATACCTGTTTCATCAACTAGTGTTGAGTTACCTTGGCCATTTCGAGGTGGATAAGACAATATTTGGATATGATTTTGCCTTTCCTGTACAACTACATTAGAGACGCGTCTACCTGTTTGAGTAATGGTTGTGGTACGTAAAAGATGATTGTACATATATCACTATTGAGAGATAAAAATTGCCAAACATAATTTCAATTGTGTTGATGTATAAACTTACAAAACAATTGTTGTGTTGGTACATCCGAAAGGCTAAAGTTACCAAGCAATTGTTGTTGTGGTTCACCCGAAAGGCTACAGTTACCAAGCAATTGTTGCGTTGGTTCATCCGAAAGGCTAAAGTAACCATGTTTATGCTTTCGAGAGCTTGTAGTCATTTCTGCTACATTCACAAAGATTTTATTCAGTTTACACAACACACATGTTTCAATATATACATGATGCATGACTCATAACTTAAATAAAAACTTAACCTGACACAAATCCTAATAATAACGGAAGCCAAAAACTTTTTAACTCATAAGTTCTTTCTATTCATGATGAACAAATAAGCATCTAGAAGAGAGTACAGATACAAAAATAATGATTAAGTAGAAGCAATGCACAAAATCAATTTGCAAAATCTCAATTTCTACGAACCATTAGAAGCTGTGTCTTGATTGATCAGTGACCATAGAGTTGCCAAAAGCTCATTGCCTTTCCTAAATTTTTTTCTTAAATCACCCGTTATTTAGTAAAAGAGATTTTTAATATCAATATATGAAAGCTCATGTGGAAGAAGCAAAATTCAATAAATCATTCGAAATTTTACATTGAGAAATGAAGGATAACAGTGAAGAAGGAATAAAGATTCACTATCGATGAAGATGAATAATTCATGAACATTGGAAACAATTAAAATAGCAGATAAAATCAAAAATAGAAAGAGGAATTAGAAACACTTACCTGACGGGTTCTTCAATTTGAAGACAACAATTTTGCTCAAATTGTGATTGAGGTTTACGGGCTAGAGGTTGGGAGAAATATATTGCTTTTCTCAATTTCTGCTCCACTACAAACCACTAACTGCTCCATGAATTTAAATAAAAAGTGCTAGTTTTATTTGGGTTTTTTTTAGCGCCAAGCTGAATTTTATTTACCGCCATCTTTTTACCATCTACTCCATTATATTATTCACTTAAGAATATAAATTTTTATATTTAATATTAATAGTATAATAATTCCAAATATGATTTAACGAACCGAATTTCAAATAGTTCACGAACCTTGTTAACGAGCTTGTTCATGAACTTTAAAAACAAACCGAACTTGAAATAGTTTGCGAACTGTTGGGTCCCGGGAGAGCAGGTGTGGTGTATGGGGGAGGGGGGAATACACCACAATCCAACTTTTCGCGTTTGGCAGTTTGAACAGCAGGTTGAGAATCAGCTCGCTGTTGATACCAGAACAGCTCGCCGTTAATAGCAGTCGATCTCCTCTGTTGTAGAGAGAGTTCTAGCTGCTCAAGTAAGTTCTCAACACAGAGCGTGAGCGATCTGTCAAGGAGCAGATAGACTGGCAGCTAGCTGGAGCTTACCTGACGATCTGTCCAAACACAGATCGTGTGCGGAAGCTGTGAGTATGTTGGTTGCTCTTACACTTAGAAAATATGTTTTGTTTATACCGAGTGTTCTTTATGAAGTTGATTCAAATGCACAGCTCGCTATTGGGTAACAGCTCGCTGGTGAAGTGATAAACAAAGAATCAAACTAATGCAATGCAAAATATAAAAGAACACACAATATTTAACGTGGTTCGGGAAACCCCCTACGTCCACGATCGATCAAAGCTAGATCGATGAATCCCTTAACCTTGGATCCTTCGCTTATTTATCCTCATTGAGTACGAGCTAAAACTCGCTTATTTATTCTCGTTGAGTACGAGATTACAACTCTCTTGTTTAAACTCGTCGAGTACGAGATCTGGGTTCGGTTTTATAATCGTTCTTCCTCCGAGCTTTTGGCTATGGAGGAAACTAGAACTATGGGCTTTGTAGGCTCAAAACTAATGTAAGTTCTAGCGGGTTTATCTTCAGAATAATGGTGATCTCTCTCTAAATTACAACACTCAAGGATGTATATAATTTATATCTAGTGTTGAATAAATCAATGGAAAACTGGAGAGAATCTTGTAGCGTTGTAGCTTTTTCTAGGCAATATCACGAACTCACGAACACCATTTCTGAAGAAGGCTTGAAGTATTTATAGGCATATTTGAATTATAGCCGTTGGAAGTTTTTGCAGCTTTTGCAGTAATCATTAAATGCTCTTTTGACCGTTGACTTCTGACTGTACTTCTAGCCGTTGGAGTTTGTCCTACGTGGATGTTGACGTGGCATAGGACAGGTAGGCTTTATCAATTTAGGTAGATTAAAGCTTCCTCCAACTGGGATGAGCAGCTCGTTTGAACCTCATAGGAACAGGTGGATTAAAACAACCTTTAGGCGAATAGGTTGTATCCAATAAAAATAGAGCTGACTCCTTATAGACAACAGATCGATCTGCTATCGATCTGTTATGCACAAATCGTTTTCCTTGTTTCTTCTTCCACAGCTAGCTGTCCATCTTTCAATGCAGCTCCAATGAAATCTTGAAGACTAGCTGTTGATACACAGCTATCTGCTGTATATCATCTGTTGATGTCTAGCTGTTGAAGTCCAGCTGTTGGCATCTAGCTGTTGATCACTTGCTGTTGATGTCTAGCTGTTGATCACTTGCTGTTGATGTCTAGCTGTTGATCACTTGCTGTTGATCACTAGCTGTGGATCACTATCTGTTGATCACTTGTTGTTGATGTCTAGCTGTTGATCACTTGCTGTTGATGTCTAGCTGTTGATCACTTGCTGTTGATCACTAGCTGTTGATCACTATCTGTTGATCACTTGCTGTTGATGTCTAGCTGTTGATCATTTGCTGTTGATGTCTAGCTATTGATCACTTGCTGTTGATCACTAGCTGTTGATCACTATCTGTTGATCACTAGCTGTTGATCACTATTTGTTGATCACTTGCTGTTGATGTCTAGCTGTTGATCACTTGCTGTTGATGTCTAGCTGTTGATCACTTGCTGTTGATCACTAGCTGTTGATCACTATCTGTTGATCACTAGCTGTTGATCACTATCTGTTGATCACTTGTTGTTGATGTCTAGCTGTTGGAGTCTATAAACAGCTAGCTGTCCATCGATCTGCTATCGATCTTCTATCGATCTGTCCTTGGTAAGAATGCTTGCATGCTGTGCGATAAAAGATGCAATAAAAACTAAGTCTAGATGGATCATGTTAGTCCTATGAACAGATCGTTACATCGATCTGTTCTCACATTTTGACTTAACCTGCTACACCACAAGGTCGATCTTTATAGCACAGATCGTTAATTTAATCTGGCCTTACAGGTTGATCTCCCTTCTACTAGATAGACAAAATAAGATCAAGCTCTATGACACAGGTTGTAAACTCAACCAGATCTTACATGTTAGCTGATCTACTATTGAGAACACAGATGGTTCCTATGGACACGATCTGTCTTTCATCGATCTGTCCTTACACTTAACCATCTGTTGAGTCTATCTATTCTAGACAGAAATAAAGCATAAACATCAAAGCATCAATAGACATTAAAGCGTAAGCACAGTTTAATATTATGCATATATAATATGGTTTCGCATCATCAAAACATATAAATAATGATTTCCACAATCATCAAAAAGGTTCCCAACACGAACTTTATATACGAACTAGTTTACGAATGTATCAAAATAATATAAAAATATATAATATTAACATAATAATTTAATAAACAAGCTTTTAACGAACTCGAGCCAAGTTTGAGTTCGAATTCGAATTTACTATTAAATCGAATAATTTATGAACCAAAATCGAGCTTGATTTTCAGAACTCAATCCAAGCTCGAACCGAACTCGAGCTTTTGAATTTTTAAACGAGTCGAACTCGAGCCTGACAGTATTTGGTTCAGTTCGGTTCGATTACAGCCCTAATTATAAAAAAAAATTCGAGATCGAAACTTTAGAACTTTAAGACGCATATCCAGCCCTGTCTGATTCTCACCCCTAATCATTAGTATAATCTATTTCAATTTTAAAACCAATAGATTTCATTAGATATAAAAGTACTAACTCACACATGATGCATCCATCAAAGTTAAGATTAATGTAACATATAACAAAACATAAAGATCTCATACTAATGTAATAATAACCAACCGATGATTTTTTCTACATACAAACTTAAATTATTAAGTGCAATGTTATAGTTATTCCAGACATATATTCTTTCTCATAAGGCTATGCCGACAAATCTCAAGGTTTCTTTCTCCAACAACACTTTCCTTAGCATCTTCTCTTTCCCTCTCCATGCACCACCACAAAGCAACATAATTCATAGCATAGGAGATTCTTCATCCATACTAGAGTCCCAGATGAAAGGTATTGTTTCGTGCAAATATAACCTTAAGTATGTGGCGTTATTTAGTCCAGACCCACTGTCCGATAAAGGGATTCAGTATCGGGCACGAGGAATATTTTCAGCCAATATACTTAAAGGAATGTGTCGTGCTTAATGAACTATACTACTCATAATTTGGACGAGATCATTGTTATTAGTGTAATTAAGTATAACCCAAGTCGTATTCTCAAGGAAGGCTAAACATGGCTTCATTCACGTTGAAGAACAGAAAAGCAGTAAAAGAAATGGGGTTTTGATTTTAAACTACTCTAATTGATTAACTGGGCAAGAAGGAAGAAAATAATTAAACACTATTTCTAAGAACGAATAATTAAATAAACGATGAAACCTTAAGTCTAAGAACGAAGAATTAAAGAAACGAAATCTAAACATGCAGTGAACTGATTAATTAACATGATTGAAAGATTTGTATTAATGGTTTGATAATTAATCAGAATTAAAGCAAGAGAACAAGAACGCATAAAGCAGAAGAAGAAAGCAATAAAGAAAGCAATAAATAACTCACTGGAATGAAAAAGTAATACTGAATTGAAATAAGTCTCCGGGTCTGTTTCACGAATGAATCCACAATTGAATTAAAAGCGAACAAGAAATAAAATCTGGACTAAGTGTTTCTCTCGAGGTCTAAACCTAGACTAGAACTAAAAATATGGAAGGAGCCCCCTTGAAATATCACGCGAAGAGGGTTAAATAGAAGAAGGAGATCGCGCCAGGGTAGCGCTCGCTAGGGGCCAGCGAGCGCTACCTTGGCTCGCTGATTGAAGGTTGGAAGCAATGGGGTAGCGCTCGCTAGGGGGTAGCGAGCGCTGCCCCACTGTTCTGTCTCTCAGCTTTTTCCAGGGGCCAGCGGTCGCTAGGGGCTAGCGACCGCTAGCCCCACGTTCTGCCTGGTCTTCGTGCATAAGCCAGCGGTCGCTAGGGGCTAGCGACCGCTAAGCACACATTCTGTCTCTTCCACGCCTTTTCTTCACCTTTCTTCGTCTTTTCGTTTTGTTTCTCCTCTCGAGCCTTGTTAGCTCTTAATATCGATCTTTCTCCTACAAAGTAGCAAATAACAGACCCAAGCATCAACTTGATTGATAATATCAACCAATACTAATCCAAATTACGAGAGAAACGAGACCAAAAACGTATAAAACAACCTCCCCACACACAATACCTTGCTTGTCCCCAAGCAAGTCTAAGTTCAACACAATATGGAGATTTCAAAATAAGAAACAGTTTCAATTACGCAATAACAATCACAATCATCACAAGCACTCGATAGGGTTCATAAGACAATACATCAATCATCATTACGTGTTGCTCTCGAATATGCACTTTCAATCCGATCCAACTCAACACACATGCAAATTCGGCTTTTAATCACTTATAAGCTAGACTATAGATCAATCTTAAGATATTATCAACACAAACCATTATCAAATCGCAAGAATTTTTAGTGATGTTAAGAACGTTGGTCACTAGGTGTGAACTTCAGTAAAATCGAGTATCCTAGTGTGGTTTCCCATACCCATTCCTAAACCTTAAGATTTCAATAGATTTCTCAAAGGAAGAGGGGTAGAGTTCTTTATCACCTATTCAAGCAATGCAAGCGATTTAATAACACTTTTAAAGGCCATTCGAGCGAAATTTTGGAAAGAGTGGGTTATATGGCAAAAATCACGAGATATGAACATTTAGAGGTTATCTAAATTGTTCTCGTGTGGTTTCCCATGCTCATGGTTTCCAGAGGAGCAGAAGCCTCCCAACTCAATCTCACAATCAACACAATTTTTAACAAAAGTCTAGCCAACAAACAATCTTATACCAAATTCACACACATGCAAGCTTTCACATCAATTTATCACAAGAACGATTATCCCACGGCAACTATGATCAAAATGTAAAGCTCATCACCCTATCATTGACTCACAATGTTCATTCATGTCATCAAGCATATCAAAACATATTTCTCATCAAAATCAATCCTAATCATGCCAAACTCTAACAATGCTTTCGGACACTCAACGATATCCACAACAAACCGCAAACAATAAAAATAAAGCACACCCCTCCCCCTCACAAAGAACCTAGCAATGTCCTCATTGTTAAAATAAGAGCAAGAGAAGGAGGGAAACTACCCGATTCAGGGTGATGCGGCGGAGTTGATGCGTGATCCACAAAGAGACATAGGAAGCCGAACAATCTTCAAAAGTAAGACCTGCAAGAGAAACACCAAACAACAAACAAAGCAGCAACAAAAGGAAATAACATAAATGAAACAACCCGGAAAAGAAACAAAAACCAAATAAAAAGAAAACTAGCTTACTAAACAGCAGTGAGAAGTCACTGCTGATCCGGCGGCGGCGGTGGATGATCGTATAGAGCCCAGTTCGACCACTGGGCATTAAGCTCGGCCATCTGTCGGTTGTTCTCCAGTATCTGCTGATACTGGAGAGCCGACTGCTCCTGAGACAGTCTCTAAAGACGAGACTGCTCAGACATCATATCATGGGTGGCTGTCACCCTCTGCTCGATCCGCTCCTGGCTCTGAAGCATAGAGGAGCTGAAGTCTCCAAACTCCCGGTAGAAGGACTGAGCCTCGTGAGCGTGGGCCCCAAAGTCCTGGGTGAAGCTGGTGAAGTCCTGCCTGAAGGAGGAGAAGTCGGACCGAAGGGTGCCGAGTTCAGTGCTCAGAGACTGAAACTGCGACGTGAGGTGGTCCACACCACCGGTAGAAGAAGAGCCGGCTCCATAGTGATACAGGCCGGCGCCTGTCGGATAGGAGGAAGGGCCGGGTGCAAAGGCATCCTGCATAGGGGCATCCTCATAAGCTGCCTCCTCGGCTGCTCGGTCAGCTGCGCCCTCGTCATCTCCGCCGACCTCAGGTAAGTTGGCTGCAATGGCGGCCAACTCATTAGTGTGGTTAACCACACATCGGCGAGTGGTGGAAAGAATCCACGTGTAATCCATGTTGCAGATGCGAGCCTGGCGGAGCTCCGAGTGGTCAATCCTCGACACATAGATGGTGTCGGCGGGATCAAGTTGCTGCTCCGGGTCAAACACATCGAAGTGCTGAGCAATGGCACAGATCACTAGAGGCAGTGTGGCATGGTATCGGACGGTGGCTAACATATTCTTAAAGGTGTTAAGAATATAGTAGCTAGCGCATACCCGTGAACCTCGAACGGCACTCTGGAGCAGGTAAACTTCAGACTGGTTTACCTTATTAGCTTGCTCCTTACCAGTGATCCCATAAGACAGAAACTTATGGAGGATCATCAGAACATTGTCCCGAATAAAACCAGCCGGCATGCCACCGGCTTGCCAGTTGTGGAAACCTGTGAGGGAATTCCAGGCGGCATTTGGATTGAAGTGGGAAGGTGGGGCTTGATCCCCCACGTTCTTGCCGTGAAATCCCATGATCCTGCACAACAAAGTGATAGACACACGACGGGGTACTCCCCGCAATCTAAACGTACAGAAAGTCAAGTCCGCATGCACAGTTAACGCCGAAAGGAACTCATGTGTAAACACTTTAGAACATTTGAAAGACATGTGAGCATATTTCCTAAGTCCTAACACATCCAAATATTGTTCGAGTTCTCTAACGCACCCTAAACTAGAAAGTAAATTCCAATCAAGCGTATGGGGTGGAGTTACCTCATGCTGAGTCCACCGCTCGTAGAATTGCCCCTCCAAGTGTGACTCGAGTGGGAATGGGCAATTGTATGCCTCTTGAAGCTCCTCGGTGGTAGGCTCCTCCGGTTGAGATGTGCTTGCAGCTTGCTCGCCGGGACGATTCCTTGAGCGCGCCATAGAAAGTAAAGAACAGAGGTTGCCGGAAAAAGTGGCCGGAAATTCGCCGGAAGGGGGCTGAGGACGGTGGTGCAACGGATATGTAGTGGAATCACGGGGGTGTGGTCGGAATTTGGAAGGAAGAAGGGGAATTGAGGCGAAGGGGAAGAACTAGGGTTTGAGAAATTGGGGGGAAATTGGGAATTTAGGGATTTGGAAATTTGAGTGTGAAAGAAATTGAGAATCTAGAGGAGTGTAGGGGTTTGGGGAGTAGTTTGGGTGGAAGGAATGAGGAAAGTGATGAAAGATGGGAGATTGGAGGAAAAGATGGGAGATAGGAATGGAAGAATGGAGATTGTGGAGAGAAATTTAGAGTGAATTCGCGAGAGAGAAAGCTGGTAAGAAGAAGAAGAGTTTGGGAAAAAAAAAAGTGAGAGAAGGAGGGGAGAAAGTGTTTTAATCGGGCAGAGAGTGAAGGTAGCAGTCGCTGGGGGTAGCGACCGCTACCCTAGCGCGCTGGGGGGGCAAGGCAGGGAGCAGGGGTAGCGCTCGCTGGGGGGGTAGCGAGCGCTACCCCAACGCGTTGGGTGAGAGGCAGCGACCAGGGGTAGCGAGCGCTGGGGGCTAGCGAGCGCTACCCCTGGGTTCTGTTTGGGTTCACGGAGTGGGGCTAGCGCTCGCTGGGGGGTAGCGAGCACTGGCCCCTTACGCTGGATGGGACAGAAATCTGGCCCAGCTCTCGTAAGTGTCGTCTTTTTTTTATGGCCTCTTATGTTTTCGCCCGATTTTTCCTGCAACACGAAAATTGATTTGATCAGCGTTCTTCACCCAACAAGTACTAAATAAAAGAACGAAAATAAAACAACAAAAATAAAAATAAAGGAAATAAAAGACTGCTTGTTTAACGTCATGAGCTCGACGGAAATAAGTGATCAAGCAGGAGGTGGATCTTTAATCGGTGTGGACTCCACCGTGAAATTAGTAGGCCAACCCTCGATGTACGGCTTCACTCGATGCCCGTTCACAACAAACGAGTCATCGTCTCCTTCCTTGGCAAGTTCAATTGCACCATATGGTTTTACGTCCTTAACAATGAACGGACCGCTCCATCTAGACTTCAATTTCCCGGGAAACAGCTTCAACCGAGAATTAAATAGTAGCACCTTCATACCAGGCTTCAAATCCTTGTGCACAATCCTTCGGTCATGAATTGCTTTCACCTTGTCCTTATAAATCCGGGCGTTCTCATACGCCTCATTACGCAATTCATCCAACTCCGACATTTGGAGCGAAAGATGCTCCATCGCCTTGTGCAAATCAAAATTAGAAGCCTTGATCGCCCAATAGGCTTTGTGCTCAACTTCTACCGGAAGATGGCACGCCTTTCCATACACTAGACGGTACGAACTCATCCCCAACACATTCTTGTACGCCGTGCGATATGCCCACAACGCATCAGTCAATTTGACAGCCCAATCCTTCCTAGATGGCTGCACGGTCTTCTCCAAGATGTTCTTGACTTGCTTATTGCTCGTTTTGGCTTGTCCCGAGGTTTGTGGATGATAAGCAGTCGCAATCTTGTGTGTGATCCCATTCTTCCTCATAAGCCTTTCGAAAAGCCTATTGCAAAAGTGTTTACCACCATCGCTAATGATAGCTCGTGGAAATCCAAACCTACATAGAATATTTTCCTGCACAAACTTAAGCACAACGTGAGAGTCACACGTCCTCGTGGGGATAGCCTCAACCCACTTAGACACATAATCGACAGCAAGCAAGATATATTCATACCCATGAGACATAGGAAAAAGACCCATAAAATCAATTCCCCACACATCAAAAATCTCAACCACAAGAACATTATTAAGAGGCATATCATTCCTACGGCCTATAGTACCAACTATTTGACATCTATCACAAGCAAGATAGTAAGCATGCGCATCCTTAAACAATGTAGGCCAAAATAAATCTGATTGAAGAACCTTATGTGCCGTCTTTTGGCCTCCGAAGTGGCCTCCACAATGAGCTTCATGACACATCTCCAACACCTTCGGCTGCTCCTCCTCCGCAACACAACGCCGGATTACCTCGTCCTTTCCGAGCTTAAATAGAAAGGGCTCTTCCCAAACGTACTGCCTGCATACATGAAGAAAACGCTTCCTTTCTTGGGAAGTGAGGTCAGGCCTTAACTCGCCACAAGCCAAATAATTAACTATATCGGCAAACCAAGGCACATGAGAAACACTGTATGCATGCTCATAAGGAAAAGACTCGACAACTAAATCATTAGGTGCGTCAGAGGAAACATGTTCTAAACGAGATAAATGATCGGCAACGGCGTTCTCGCTCCCTTTTCTATCACAAATCTCAATGTCAAACTCTTGAAGTAACAAAACCCAACGAATTAATCTAGGTTTCGCCTGAGGCTTAGTCAATAAATATCGTAAAGCAGCATGATCACTATGCACAATAACTCTAGATCCTATAATATAAGCACGAAACTTATCAAGAGCAAATACTACCGCCAACATCTCCTTTTCGGTAGTAGTATAATTAATTTGAGCAGGATTCAAAGTAGAGCTAGCATAATAAATAACACGCAACATATTATCAACACGCTGCCCCAAAACAGCACCCAAAGCAGAGTTAGACGCATCACACATAATTTCGAAGGGAACAGACCAATCAGGACCAACAATCACAGGTGCACTACACAACTTCTCCTTCAAAGTAATAAACGCAGATAGACATTCATCATCAAAATTAAAAGCAGTGTCCTGAGCAAGTAAACGGCAAAGAGGCTGACAAATCTTACAGAAGTCTTTAATGAATCGACGATAAAAACCAGCATGTCCTAAAAAACTTCTAATCCCTTTAACATCAGTCGGTGGAGGTAATTTTTCAATAACCTCAACCTTAGCCTTATCAACTTCAATACCCTTACTTGACACTACATGACCCAAAACAATGCCACTACGCACCATAAAGTGACTCTTCTCCCAACTCAAAGTAAGACAGTTCTCAATACAACGATCAAGCACAAGATCAATCTTATCAAGACAGTCATCAAAGGAAGAGCCAAACACAGAAAAATCATCCATAAATACCTCAACAAAATCACTAATCATGTCAGAAAAGATAGACATCATGCAACACTGAAATGTACCTGGCACATTGCAGAGGCCGAAGGGCATCCTCCTAAAGGCATACGTCCCGAAGGGGCTAGTAAAAGCAGTCTTCGCCAGATCCTCCGGATCAATTGCAATCTGATAGTAACCTGGAAAACCATCAAGAAAACAAAAATAGTCATTACCGGCAAGCTTATCTAACATCTGATCAATAAAAGGTAAAGGAAAGTGATCCTTTTTCGTAGCTGCATTTAGCTTCCGGTAATCGATGCACATCCTCCATCCGGTGACAGGTCTTGTAGGGACAAGCTCCTTTTTCTCGTTCATCGTCACCGTGATACCGCCCTTCTTGGGCACGACGTGGACATGACTCACCCATTCACTGTTAGCTATAGGATAAATGATTCCCTCAGCCAACAGTTTCAAAATCTCCTTTTTCACGACCTCCATCAAAACTGAATTAAGGCGTCGCTGTCCATCCCTCTTCGGGAGGGCGTCGTTGGCGAGTTGTATTTTATGCATACACAACGCCGGACTAATACCTCGGATGTCTGCCAGACTCCATCCGAAGGTTAACTTATGCTTTTTCAGCACAGTTACTAACCGAGTCTGCTGGACATCAGTAAGATTAGCCGAAATTATTACTGGTTTCTGCCCGTTCGCCTCGAGAAACACATATTTCAAGTTCGCAGGAAGCTCCTTAAGCTCCAACTTCTCAATTGCGGCTGGCTTAGCCATTGTCAAGCGAGGTGGTTTCGCGAATTGGGCCTCCAATAGGAGCCTCTCCTCCATGTCAGCCGATCCCTCGAATACCTCCTCCAAACTAAAATCCTGCACAAAAGAACTCTCGACCAAGGCATCAATAGAATCAATGAAAGAACAATCCTCAATAGAGCTAATAGACGACATAGCCTTATGCTTATGAATCGAGAACGACACTTTTTCTCCTAACACAGACATTTGAATATTACCATTCTTAACATCAATCAGAGTGTTAGTAGTTGCCATAAACGGTCTCCCTAGCAATAAAGTATGATCACGCCCATTCTCATGTACATCACCTATCTCTAAGATAACGAAATCCATCGGCACTATCAGACCACCAACACTCACTAGGATGTTCTCTATAATACCCCTAGGATCTCGCAGTTTCTGAGGAAGAGGTTGTTGCATGATGGAGCTGGCCACCTCGGACACCATGATCGACTCATCGTCTGTAAATCTTCTCTTTTTGGAGGCTAGCTCCTTAAAGAATTTGAGGTATGCCGGTACGTTGCGGATTACGTCCAGGAGTGGTAGATTGACATGAACTTGAGAAAGCATCTTGTAGAAATCCGCGAACTGCTTCTCAAGCTTAACATTTTTAAGCCTGCTCGGAAAGGGAATAGGCGGCTTGTACGAGTTCGCCGTCTTATGCAATTGAACTGCTGGCTGCTCCGGTTCCTTCCCTTTCTCGACATTCTCCACCACGTTAGTCGGCTCATCTTCCGGCATAGCCACCTTATTATCTACTTGCTTGCCACTACGTAGAACCGTAATAGCCTGCAACTGCTGCGCTGAGTGTCCCTGCCCCGGTATCTTTCCTATCTGTTGCTGCTGCTGCATCTGATTCACCGCTCCGGAAATTTGTCCTACTTGGCTCTCAAGGCGTCTGATAGTAGCCTCTTGAGCCTCTCTAGACAATTTGCTTTCTTGCATGAAAGCCGCCAAACTGTCCTCCAGAGATGTCTTAGGTGGTGCAGCCCCTCGCGGTGCAGGTGGCAATTGAGGCTGAAACTGCGGTGGTGGCTGCTGAAACTGAGGTGGTGGCGAATAGTACCCTTGCTGAGGTGGGTAGTAAGGCTGCTGTGGAGGATAATACCCATGTTGAGGTGGGTAATATTGCTGCTGCGGAGGCGGTCGTCGAGGAGGAAAATTCGCTCCTTGTCCCTGATTGGGACCCCTCCAAGTAGAGCTGTTCTGCACTCTCCATCCTGAAGTCTGCTGGACTGGATGTTGATTAAATGGCGGTCGTGGCGGATATCCCTGAGCAGCATAGATTTCCGCCTCTCCTTCATAAGTCATCTCCGCCATTCTATCGCAGTGATTCTCATCATGAATGAGATCACCAAAAATCGGGCACGGTTCAGGCACCTGCTCGTGCTTGGCCACTGCAGGGGCCTTGCTCATCTTCAACTCTTGCAGCTCTCGCATCATGTCAGCCATCTGCTTCTTCAAATCCGGACTAACTCCGATCTCTCTGACTTCTACTCTCTTAGATCGAGAGGTTTTCTGCTGCGAATTCGTGGCCAAAGTCTCAAATATCTCAATCGCCTCCTCAGCTGTCTTCTCAGATAAATTTGTCAAGTGCCTCCTCAGCTGTCCTCTCTCTGACTTCTACTCTCTTATATCTGATGGTGTGGACACTGCTGCTGTAGCTCTCGAAATCTGTCAAGTGCCTCATGAAAAAGCTCGTCAGGCTCTTGAGTGAACTGCATAAGCTGTAGCCGGATTTGTTGTGTCTTATGATTCGGATAATACTTGAGCAGAAAAGTAGTACTGACTGCTTTCCATGTGTCAAGAGATCCGGCTGGAAGAGAAAGATTCCACGTTTTCGCCCTATCCTTGAGTGAATAGGGGAAACACTTCTTAAGCAACTCGTCTTCGGTAATACCCTGAAGTGGAATAGAATGAACTGATGTGCAGAACTCTCTAATAAAAAGGAGCGCATCTTCATTAGGCAAACCGTAGAATGAAGGAAGCAGGTTGATGTGATTGTGCTTCAACTCGTAATTCCTCGCTGCAGCAGATAATACTATAGCAGACGCTGTGATGCCATAAGATGGCCTGACAAAGTCTCCGAGCTTCTTAGGGGCTTCGTTTTCCTCGGCCATTATTACCAGTTGTTCTTCGAATAGTGTGGCGAGGTTAAAAACGTCCCTATACCGCTCCTCACGTACGGCTTCTCTTCTATTGATATTGTTGACGTAGGGTACCAACTCTTGTCTCAAGCTTCGGCGTCCTAGTATACACAACTCAAAAGCAGATCAAACGCACCTTGCGGGAGCAAAAGAATAAAACAAAAAGGAAAGAAAAAAAATAAAGAAAATTCAACGCAAATAAATGCCTAAAGCCCTCCCCGGCAACGGCGCCAAAATTTGTTTCGTGCATAAGCCAGCGGTCGCTAGGGGCTAGCGACCGCTAGGCACACGTTCTGTCTCTTCCACGCCTTTTCTTTACCTTTCTTCGTCTTTTCATCTCGTTTCTGCTCTCGAGCCTTGTTAGCTCTTAATATCGATCTTTAACCTACAAAGTAGCAAATAACAGACCCAAGCATCAACTTGATCGACAATATCAACCAATACTAATCCAAATTACGAGAGAAACGAGACAAAAAACGTATAAAATAGGTATGCCTACACACCAAAAATAATAATCAAAACAATGACATTTCTTTGCTGACTGCAATAAAAAAAAATTAAACACAAACTTTATCAGCAACTATAAACACTTAGATACGTGTGATTCTTTCACTAGATCATGTCAATCTCGACTCCTTCTACATCTTGACGAACCCAACTGGCCTCTTCAATGTCATTCTCATCTATAGGATTACAAACATTGCTTTGTAGATATGTTTCAACATCTACCAATGGCTCCATATTAAAAGTACCTCTAGCAGTTGTAGATACTACCACATGCCAATCTGTATCAACTGGGTCTGCCACATAAAATACTTGTGTAGCTTGAGATGATAAAATGAAAGGCTCCTTGTGAGGTCTAACATTTGTAAAGTTAGCAAGTGTAAACCCGTCAGAATCTTGCTTTAGTCGTCTTCCTTTTGAAACCCAATCACATCCAAACAGGACAACTCTGCGGTCAACATAACACAATTCAATGATTTCAGTTATAACTCCATAGTAATCTAGCTCACTTAGTATAGGATTTTCATCTCGTATACTACAAAAGCTTGATGTTGATGCTTTCACTGAAACTCCACTGTTTTGAGTTTTTCTTTTAAGCTCCAATTGTCTTGTATGAAATGTGAAACCATTTACTACATAATTTTCATATGTAATTCCAGCCATATGTGGACCATCGCCAAGCAATTTCAAATCTCGACATATTGGATCTTCGTCTGGTAATTGCAAATGCTTGACCTAACAAAGAAAGAGAGTTATATTTTATATGATGATAAAAAAAATCATTTTAACTTAAAGATCTTATGATATGTGATTACATGATTAGAGAACCATCGAGCAAATTCTTCACTGTGCACACGCTCAATATGGTGTCGTGAAGCACGTGGAAGGTTTTCTTTTACCATTGCAAGGTGTTTCCTGTGAAAATATTTTAGTCATGACAGTATCTTAAGCAAAAAATTGATTATTTTAAATAATATTGAATAAATGAAATGCTTACTCGATGAATGGTTTTACGGCATCACAATTAAATAAGACATACTGATGTGCCTTTTTAAGTACGTCAGCATCAAATATTTTGGATTTTCCATTCATAGTAGAATGACCCGTCAATGTAAATATATCCAACCCACGTGCATGAGAACTAGTACACTGTGTCGCATTCTCATTTTGGGATGTTTTCTTGAATTTTGACTCTACATAATCAGCTAGATACAAAGAGCAGAATGTCAAACATTCTTCAGCTACATAACCTTGAGCAATTGATCCTTCTAGTCTACTCTTATTGCGAACATATGACTTCAATGTACCTAAGTATCTTTATTTTTTATATTGATAAAAGTAAGCATTATTTTGTACAATCAATAATTGACTATTATGAATATTAAAATAATATAATATGTACCTTTCAATATGATACATCCAACGATAGTGTACCGGACCAGCAAGCTTCACTTCACTAGCTAAATGAACACTCAAATGAACCATCACATCAAAGAATGATGGTGGGAAAATCCTTTCCAAATCACAAAGAGTTACTGCAATTTCTTTTTCCAACCGAGCTACATCATGTGGAGAAATTACCTTAGAACACAGTTCTCTAAAGTATCGACTCAATCGAATCAAATGAGAGCGCACTGATTTGGGTAGAGTTCTCCTCAAGGCTATTGGCAATAGTTGCTGCATTAGAACATGGTAGTCATGACTCTTGAAGCCTACAAGCTTTGGTGGCTTTAACTGGACACATCGTGATATATTTGAGGCGTAACCATTAGGATCCTTTACCCTTTTCAAAACATTGCAAAACATGCTCTTTTCTTGCTTACTCATTGTAAAAGATGCTGGAGGTAAGTACACTTTTCCAGACTCTTTTGGAATAGGATGAAGCTCAGATCTGATCCCCATTTCTTTTAAGTCAAGTCTTGACTTAAGATTGTCTTTTGTTTTCTTATCTGTCTGTAGTAGAGTGGAACAAATGCTCTCACAAATATTCTTCTCGATGTGCATGAAGTCAAGATTGTGTCGCACTAAATTGTCTTTCCAATAAGGTAATTCAAAAAAAATACTTCTTTTTTTCCAATTAAATGGCAACTCTGCGTTAAAATTGACGGTCTTTCCATAAGTGAAATTTATGTCTCTCAACAGCTCCATGATATTATCCCCTGATAGTTTTCTGGGAGGTCTTTCATACTCTTCTGAACCGTCAAAAACACGAGCATTCTTTCAAAATGCATGATCCATGTCCAGAAATCTACGATGACCCATATAACAAAATTTCCCACCATGCTTTAACCAATGTGAACGTGTAAACTTGTGACATATAGGACATGCAAGTTTTCCTTTAGTGCTCCATCATGATAAATTTGCATATCATGGAAAGTCACAAATTGTCCACAATAAATTTGCACGCAATTGAAAATTTTGTTTACTAGATGCATCATATGTTTCTATTCCCACTTCTCATAAATCTTTCAAATCAGAAATAAGAGGCTGCATATAAACATCAATATTATTTCCTGGAGCTAATGGGCCAGGAATTAATAAAGATAACAAGAAAGATGACTGTTTCATACACATCCACGGAGGAAGATTGTAAGGTATTAGGATAACTGGCCATGTGCTATGATTGACATTCATATTACTGAATGGGTTAAACCCATCAGAAGATAATCCCAACCTCACATTACGTGGATCTTTTGCAAACTCGGGATATTTGCTATCGAATGTTTGCCAAGCAGGGGAATCAGCAGGATGTCTCATATGTCCATCATTTGTACGACCATTAGCATGTCGTTGCATGTGGCTTGCAGTTTTTGATGACATGAACATACGTTGCAACCTAGGTTTAATTGGAAAATACCACAACACTTTTCGTGCAATCTTTCTTTTCTCACCAGTTGGATCTTTTTCAGAAGTCTTCCACCTTAACTCATTGCATGTTCCACATGATTGTCGTTCCACATTCGTACCCCAATATATCGAGCAATCATTAGGGCACGCATCTATCTTCTCATAACCAAGCCCTAAATCTCTTAGCAATTTCTCCGATTCATAATATGACTTTGGTAAGTCACTCATTGCATTAGGAAATGCGTCGCTTAGTAATTTGATTAACATATCAAAATATGTGTTACAAAATTTACCGCGGCATTTAATATGCAACAAATGTATGATGAATGATAATTTAGTGAAATTCTCACATCCATCATACAATGGCTTCTGAGAATCATCAATCAACTTATAGAACCTTTTAGGTAAGTTATTGACAAATTCTCCTTCATTTGGAGATCTTGTTGGACTTTGTTGATAATTTCCTTCTTCATGGTTTCCAAAAGCATCATTCACCAAGCCATACATGTCATCAGTATCAAGTGAAGTCACATGATCAATCGGAGACGAAAAGTTACTTGAGTTATTTGAGCAAAACTCTCCATGAGCTACCCAATCATTATATCCTTTGATAAATCCTTTAACTATCAAGTGTTCACGTGCATCTTTTCTTCCCATGCATTTACCAAGCTTGCATTCTATGCATGGGCATAAAATCACTCCATTTCTTGATTCATTACGAAATGCAAAATCTAGAAACCGTTCAACTCCACGCATATATGGTTCACTATGTCTTGGTTTATTCATCCAACTCTTGTCCATCTTGCAAGAAAAAGGCACAAGAAATGTAGCACGACTAACACTATGTGAGAATAGAAAGCTAAACAATGAAAATAATAATCAGATCTCAACCTAAAAATATATCGAGTTTTGAAGACTTTGTAGATTACTACATAAATCAAATACGGTAGATAGTTAAAATATTATTTAGAAGTGTTTACTAGTAATTGATTAAGGGAATAAGAATATGATTTAGGGGATAAGGTAGTATTGATTTATGTGGTTTACATTTTACTGGCTGTTTAGCTTATTTTATACTAGATAAAATGTTTCTTTGAGTTGTTGTTGATACATAATGAACTTTGGGAGATTAAGTGTCTTATGTTTCCCACCAAAAGAAACTACACCAACTGAGCTTCCTAAATTATTTTTGAAACATTATTTTTGTATTTACTTTCCCATCTATTGACTGTAATATAAATTCCATAAAAGGGATCAATATTAAAGAACATGTAAATGACTTTGTCTTAATCAGTTAATCCTCTAGAAAATTCATATCCCTTATCTCAAAACAAGATCAATGTAGAAGCAAAAATAACTTAATATCCTATGTCCACTACTAAACGCACCCTAAAGATACTCCATCTATATATATACAGGGGGATTTTAGGGAGTGGATATCAATAATATGGTGTATGTACAATTGCTAGCTTAAATTCGTATAGATTAAACAAACTTTTAACTTATACTTTGGACAAAATATTACTTTATACTAATTGTATAACCTACAAACTCTCACAAAAATACTTTAAATTTGAACAAAAACTATATAACTTACCTCTAGAACAATGAAATTGCCAAATCTCTAGCTATTACTTCTTCAGAGACGCTCATATGCTTCCCAATTGATCTTTTATGTCTACAATACAAAGTGAACTAACTTAAATAATACATACATAGGAAAAAGTAAACATTCCCTTACATGAATTATATAATTTTCGTTCGATTCGATATCTGGTCATTCAAATTCAAATTCAAATTAATCATCATTTAATATCCAAATACCAATTTTATAGTTCGAACAATTTCACGAATATAATTGAATATTGTGATATTCGCTTTGATTCAATCCATATATAACTCTACTGCTATATGCAGATATCTCTCTCACTCTATCACCGACTATCCTATTAATTCATTAGTGTATGGCTTCATAGAATGTCTAAAGCAACCATGAATTCCCCCAATCTCACTTCCCACCACATTACTCTTTCGGATCACCCTATAAACCTCAAACTAAACAATTCACTTCCGACTAATCACAACCAATCAGGACTCTCGAATCCGAACCATCAGGCCTCCAATCGGAACGGGTTCGCAGTAAATCCACAAACAACTAAATACCACTATAATTTTAGTGATAATACAACTATAATTACAGCAATCAGGAGAACTCTTAGAACATGTATTTTGAATATTGACAGAAAAGCATATGCGATGCAAAATAAGAAATTGAAATAAGCATAGTTGGAGTGAATAATTACATGGGAGATCACTTTCGAATGCTCTTGAAGTCAGCAAACAATATTTGACGGGAACCCAATTCAACAGCTGTTCAATTTTATTGTTCAATCCTATTAATGGGAAAATAAAAAAATCGATCAATCAACAGTGTGATTGCTAAGGGAAAGGAAGACGATAGAAAAGAATTACCTAATTTAGCTGAGAGATGACAACTAATTTCCGCAGTCTTGAAAAATAAAGTGTGGCTTTCTGTACTGATTTTATATATTTATATTAAATTAACTCTATATATTCGTGAAGTAGTGCATATCTCTTCCCTTATTTTTAATTAATTAGTTATACTTATCATGTGGGACCAGTGGACCAGTATTTCAACAACAATATTATATAATTAATTATATACAAAAATTAATATTTAATTGCTAATTATGTTTTTAGAATCCTAATATCAAAACTAGTAATGCTTTATGCCATAATAGCCCCGTATAGACTTTTTCCACATCTCGTAACGTCGCTAATAGGCCTAGTTTGTTATCATATAAGGCTTGCGTTGTAATAGCTTTTAATAAATATTTAAAAATTAATATATAACATGATGATGCCTCAAAAAAATTAATATTAAGGCATGTACAGTTTCTCGTCCTTAAAGGCATGTAGCAATAGCCCATATTTGTAGTAGTGTAAATAATCAAAACCTATAAACTAATAGCACAATAACAACAAATAACACAATAATAACAACTTATAAACTAACAACATAATTATAAAGAAAATAAATAAATTACACTAGAATATTATACTTTTATTCTCTAGAACTACAAAATCACCTATGAACTTAGAACGTACTGTTTTCATTCTTAATCAGATAATATTTCATAATATTAATTACATAAATCAAAAAATTATGAAATTTTAAAGGAAGAAGAATAATAGCGTAATAGTGAAAAAAAATGGTTTGCGCTCTAGAAAAGACGAATTGTGCTCGATTGTGGTGGTTTGCACTCGAGCGCAATTTGTCTATCCTAGAGCGCAAACCACATTTCTCTCACTATTGCACTATTATGGTTCTTTCTGTAAAATTTCATAATTTTTTGATTTATATATCACAAGAATTAGATCAAGCATACACAAGAATTAGAAAGCATACATGAGAGACACACGTAAATTTGAATAGATGAAGTATAATATAAATATAACCTAAAATACCTCTTAAATCTTATAATATTCTCCACCTGGTGTGCTCTTGTTTTTTTTAAATTGAAATACGTGTTAGTATGATTGGTTTTGTGAATGATATGAACAAGAAAATGAGTAGAATAGAAAGAAGAGTAAATAAGAAGAAGAAGAAGAGGAGAAGAAGACGTTTTGAATTATGATAGATAGATACATTTATTATAGTTTACCAACCACAAAATATAAATTAAATAATTTGTTTATTTTTATATCACAAAATGCAATTTTAAGAATCTTTTGTTTTTTAATTACTTACGTTTTATTTATTAATCACAAAATAAAATAAAATTAATTTCATCACAAAATAGAATTAAAAAAATTTATTTATTTTTATATCATAAAATGGAATTTTAAAAATATTTAATTTTTTATTAATTATATTTTATTATTTCATCACAAAATACAAATAATTTGTGTATATTTATATTACAAAATGTATTTTTAAAGATATTTTGGTAATTGTATAAGTAAAGTGCACATTTTTAAGGATATTTTGGTAATTTTATATGTAAAGTGAGCAATTCTTGCATGACTATTAAAAATTAAATATTTCTTATATGTGCATTAGTTGAGGGGAGTATTTTTTATACATTACCGCTTTACAAAGAGTAAAAGCTAATGTTTTTTAAAAAAAGGGGTGAGACATGGCCTAAGGGAAATAGGGAATAACACATTAAAATACCAAAATTATTTGTGTACTTTCTATTTGATAAGCCAAATACCGTTGGTCAGTGAATCTATTAAATAATCATTATTTTATACATACTTTCTTCTTTGATAAGCTAGTTAGGTCAAAATTATTTATCTTGACTTAATTATTTATTTGGTATTTAAGTTTACAAAAACACGAAGGTTTGTGATATTGACAAAGTCTAAAAAATGTACACTTTTTTACTATTTTTTTTTTTATCTATTTTACTTTTATTATATCTTGAATTATTCTATCTAATTAACCTTGTCTGCCATTGTTTAATTATAGTTGAATGATTAATGATGTGCATTAATTGTTACAAAATATATTAACTTATTAGTACACTTATCTCTGTGCGATTGATGTATAGGAATGAACATTTTGTTAAGTTAATATCTCGAATAAATTTTGTTTCCAAGATACACCAAATTTCTTATCATCTCAATTATCATTGCACAGTCAATCTGCATGATTGATATTTCTCAAAAAGTTATAGTTCTCAATCTTCAAATATATTTATCATATTTGGTGTACCTAAATATTTGATACTATTCAAAAATTCAAAAGTACGTAATTCTTGCAACAAATCAATATTTGAATTTGACATACGTATTAAATAAAACATATATTAATTGAAAGAAAAGAATAATTTATATAAAATAAACTTATATTGAATATGTTGAACCAAATAAGAATTTGAATTGAACATGTCATTGAATCTTGATAACTTTACACTATATATCGAACACCCATTTATAAGTAATACTTTATATATGATGTGTATACATATAGAATACTATATATATATATATATAATGAACATTTTATAAGTTATTTTATACGTAATTCAAATAAATACTAAAGTAATATTATTTAAATTTAAAAGTTGGAGTTAACAATTGATCTATTAATATAACATTAAACTGTATAAAAAATGAAAAATAAATATCAACCCGTAAAATATAAGTAAATTTTATTCCTATATTCAGCTCAATAAACAAGACCGCATATATTTTTTTTTGAAAAGATATCCCTATCTTTTGTCTGTAATTACTAACTATCAACCCATATATAGTTACAAAATCGGCCCTTATCTAATATAAATTCAGCCTATAAATTTAATTATATGCAGTCCATATATTGCGACTAATATCAAATAGAAAATTGGTCAATTTAATTATTTGATACACGGAACTATACATTAGGCCCTTTCAATGAATATTAAATTTGTTATTGAAGTTTAAGTATAAAAAATAAGGATATTGTTTCTCTATAATTTAACGTTTCACTGTCATTTTATTAAGCATAATTAATTATATTGTAATATAATTTAACTTTTTTTTTAATAATTACAAGTATTTAACAATAAATATAATTAGTGTTATAAATTTAATACATATTTTATTTTCACATATGACATGGGCTTGAATTATTGGTCCAATTACACTACCTATTTCTTGGCCCAGTCTAGTATATTCTTTCGGCTGAATTAACAATTAATTATTGGCCCATTCAGAATAACTATCGACCCAATATTAAAAGTTTTCCGCCAAATTTAGGGGTGGTTTGGTTTGTATAATGGAATTGATAGGATTACCACCTTTAAATCTCTATCTTCCAATTTATAATCTTCCATTTCTTTATGAATTTAGTTATTTTTTATGCTCCTTAATTACTCAAATGCTTGATTATATAATCAAGTCAAATTTGGTGTGATTATATAATCAAACATTTGAGTGATTAAGGGGCATAACAATGGATTAAATTCACAAGGTGGTGAATGATTATGGATAAAAATTAAAGATTTAAAGGTGATAATCCTATCAATCATATCAATCAAACCAAAACACCTCTTAGGGGTGGTTCTGTTTGTATGAATAAGATTGATATGATATATAAGATTATCACTTTTAAATCTCTACCTTCCTATACATAATCCTTCATCTTCTTATAAATTTAGTCATTTTTATGCCCTTTAATCACTCAAATGCTTGATTATATAATCAAGTCAATTTTAGTGTGATTATATAACCAAACATTTGAGTGATTAAGGGGCATAAAAATGAATTAAATTTATAAGGAAATGAATGATTATGGATAAAAATATATAGATTTAAAAGTGATAATCCTATCAATTTTATCAATCAAACCAAACCAGTCATAGTCTATTATATTTAAACAAAGCTTCTAATAATTATTTTTTCCTACTACAAATTATAATAAAAATTATTTTAACTACTTTTTTTCATCAAATTTAGAATGAAAGTTATTTTTAAAAACATGATATATTTTAAAACACATTCTTATCTAACTATTTTTTAATATGGTCATTTAAATATTAGTGAACACCAATAACTATAGAAAATTGTAATATGATTGATATGATATGTATATATATAATCCCTTTTTAATAATTAATGTATTATAAATAACAAAAAATCTCAAAGTTAAATGACATATGCGTTGATACGTAAACAAAATAATTAAGTTTTTATAATATCCAAATATATTAATTTTATTGTTTTTGGACGGTTGAGAATCGTAACTAGAACCACTTTACACGGTTCGATTCTAAGTTGTGAACCATGGTGACAACAATTCATATATGATTCTAAAATTTCGGAAGCATAAACTCCTCAACACATAACGCATGATAATGATAATGATAATTTTATTTGGAAAAATTCTTTCACGATGCAAGTGATTACGGTTTCTTTCACACTTTTAATATTCTTAAAACAACTCCAGAATCAATTCATTTCACTATAATATTTTCAAACTAACCTGTGCTACATAATTTGGGCTTTAATAATCTACTACATTCGGCTATTGTTTATTTGTATTCTTTTTTTTTTTAGATTATTTTACTATTGTTAGAGTTGTTTCTAAAAGAAACAAAAAAGTAATATTTTAAATTTTTTAAATCCAATTACTTTTTAAATTATTTAATATTTTTTTAATTTACGTGTTCAAAAAATAAGTCAACAATAATGATAGTAATAGTCTAATTTAGAGTTGCCTCTTTGATTATAGAAAAGAGAAGAATTGAAGTCACAAAAGAATTAACCATCCACGAGTGATTAGGCGCAAGGGTAGTGATTGAGAGGGAATATAAAGAAATAGTATATCCATTTTTTTTTGCTGTTATTTTGGGTGGTTAGAGAGGCTTTGTAGTTTTTTTTTCTTTTTCCTTTTTTGTTCACTTAGGCATGTTTTTGTATATTTCGGTTGTGTATCAATAGTACATATCACTTGGTATTTAACTATATCTTTTGGTCTTGTTACAAGTAATTTGGTGTATGAGGGAAATAGAGTACATAAGCATTTTTGTGTTTAAGGCCGGTTAATCAGCGTAAGTGTTGTCAATACTGAAGGAAGGTTCAGTTTTCATCTTCATTTAGTGATGGACTGATGGACTAATATCTCTACTAACTTGAAGTGCAGAAATTAATGGTCTTGCTTAACTCGTATTATCATAAAATTGAAATCCTTTACTTAGTGCTTTCGATTTTCTATTAATCAACCTTTAGTGTATCAATGAATGATTTGATTAGTACAATTGATAGAAAATAGAAAGAAATATCGAGTAGGACACATGAATTGGTTTGTGTGGTTCACTTATGAAAACTCCTACATCCATGATTATCAATGTAACTCGAGAGTCTCTAATTAAATGGATATGTTCGATACAGTGATCAATCTTGAATGTTAGTTGTCTAATGATTATGATCACTTCTAGTTTCGAGACACGTCTAAAACTATATCTATCTTCGGTTATATAGATTGTTCTAATTCTAAAAAGTACTACAACGTATACAAAAGATTACATAATATTCTCAGTTTTCATATTTTGAGATCTTGAACTTGAGAGCTTTTTGATTGCTTGAAAGATTTGATCGCACGTGTAACTGGTGTTTGAAAATGTCGAAGTGTTGAAGTATGTATAATCATCTCTTAATGATGTATCCATTGGATATATCGAGCTATGATTTGTTGAAATTCTCTCGTTACAGTTTTGTCTTTGTTAACATTTTTTGTTCTTGCAATAAAGATCCTGTAGGGTGGGTTTGAGATATTTTCATTAAATGAAAAATTCTAGTGGAAATATGTTTGACGTTGAGTACAACTCTTTTGAACAGCAACTTCAGTTCATGTTAACTTCAAATCTTGAGAAGTGTCCTTCGCAGTTTCTAACACATGTTGACTATCAGTGTAACTTTTAGTACATATAAGACGTCAGGGTATAGATGATGGTCCCGAAACGAGTATACTAGTGTAATGGGGGAGGGGAATACACAAGTTTAAAACTTTTTCAATTTTAAAGGTATTTTCAGTGTGAGCTCAGATCTAAAGGGAGGTAACTTCAATTTAGAGTGAAACTTCAGATAACAATCCTTCAGTCTACACTTAGTATTTGATTGATGGACTAATAACTTAAGTATACAGTGCGGAAGTGGTGATTTTAGAAGTTTACTCGTTTATCTGAAAACTTAAATGTTAATTGTTTCGACTAAAACAGTTTCGAGTCGCTCGCAATTTAGAACGAGATCATCTAGCAATGATAAGCCAACCCAAGTCGTATTTTCAAGGAAGACTTAACAGGGCAATTCAATTCTTTGTTCATGAAAGCAATAAAAAGGATTTGTTTGAGATTCTATAACTAGACGAAGAATATAAAGAAAAAAAGTAAATTAAACCTAATCTAATAGAAAGCAACGAGTAAACAAAATAACTAATCTAAAATTGAGATGCGATTTCAAAAGAAGACAAGTAATTTGGAATTCGAAATCAACAAGAATGCAGACATAAATTGGAAATCGTAAACAAAATATATGTTGGGAACCTTAAAGTATTTTGGTTTTGATGATGACCTCTCGAAACACACTTAGTCCTCTTGTTAGAGTTAAACTGTTCTACATGTTAACAGATCACTATGTATAAAGTGAATTCTGATAAAGAACAGATTAGGAGATGACTTAACATGTAAAGGATCTATTCCTATAGAAGTCATTTAAATAATAGTCTAGGTTGAAGACCAAGAAATTTCACAAAAGAGAAGAAATCGATCTGCTGTAACAGACAGCGACCAGATCACCGACCAGATCGATGTTCACAGCGAAGCACCAGATCGATATAGTCATCAAACCACCAGATGATATCACCCTACACATCATATCCTCTTGCCACGTCAATATTGGAGCCCATCCAATAGGGTTTGGGAAGAGAATCCTTGATTGACACGAAGAAGGAAAGTAACCGTTAGCAATCTGCTTTCCATACTTAGGGGATTGAGTCAACGTTTCTACAAGGCAAGAACAAATATGATGGATATCATTGATTGGCAATCTACAATCAATCTCATGCCAATCAACAACGGCTAGAATTTCAAATTCAAAGCCTATATATTTGAAGTTCAAGGTCTGAAAAAGATACATATGCTACATCGAATAATCACACGCTAAGGCAATTAATCTCTAGATCAGACTAAGAGCTTCAAACATCTGTGATTCTACATCACACCAACCCAGCCTCGATTCAAGTCTGTCTTATCGAGAAAGAGAAGATCACCCTGCTAGCTAGTAGTTTTCTAGTGGTAACGTAGAGGTAATCTGTTGTAAAGGGACACGACCCTTACTTCGTGCATAAGTATCCTTCTAGCCTTGATTGATACTTGTGACTCGTTCTCCACAAGTATAAAGAAGAAGAGTATCCTAGTAGTGGATAATCTGGTCTAGTTTTGATCAGATCGTGGACTTAGGGATTTCCCGAACCACGTTAAACAACTGTGTTATTTATCTTTCTGCATATTTAATTTCAGTAATTTTTTATTCTAACTCTCTGCACTTCCACATAGACTGCATCTCAATCAATCTGCTTTAATCAATCTGGTTAATCTTTAAGGTTTTCAATATAAGAGCACCCACTAAATCCACCATATTTTCGCACACACTATACTTAGAAAATTATAAGATCACTCTTATTATCTGAGCATTTACACTAGAGAGCAATATGTCTGGACTGATCTGGTATCGATCTGTTGATCAATCTGGTTAGTCATCTGCCAAGCAATTTCTTGTTAAGAATAGCTTGAACTCTCTAATAATCAACCAAGTAAACTGAAAAGTTTGTATTTGGTGTATTCCCCCCCCACACCAAATCTTGCTCTTTCGGGACCAACAATATAAAACCAAAAGCATAAACAATTAAACGAATGAAATCAATAAACGCAAATCAGAATAATAAAAAGGAAATAAACTTGATTAATAACTGGAAAAGGTCTGAATCCACAAGAGAAATCTGGAAACGAAATATGAAACAAAATGTTGCGAACGACTAACCTTCAAATACGAAATCTAAAGCTAAAGAGAACTAACTAGAAATTAAAATCTCGACCCTTGAATCTAGGTCGAGACGTGCTAAAACTATGAAGGGAAAACGTCTGGAGATAATGCTGAAAAGTGGCGTGAAAAAGGGTATTGGAAAATGTGCTAAAGGTGATGTATTTTGAATGAGAAACTCGCCGAGTATATATAGCCAAGAGGGTTGCTCAACGACCACTCAAAGTCAGCGGCCGCTGACTTGGTTGCTTCCGCATTCCCCGCTGAGGTCGTTGTGCCATGCCCGGGTCATCTGCTGGGGTCAGCGGTTGCTGGCCCGGGCTTGGTGCTGGCTCGGCCGTGGCACACTAAGGCTTAGTCAGCGGCCGCTTAGTGCTACGCGACCGCTGACTAGTGCTCTTGGCACTAGACTTCATTCTTTATCCATTTCTTGATCTTTTCTTGTCTCTTTTCCAACTTCAACACTCGTTTAGGCTAGTGATCCTAAAACATAAAATGAAACATAAATCGAGCCAAAATATCATGCAATTGAGGGAAAATAACACGAAAAAAAGATACGAAAAATACGAGTTTAGACAAACAAAAGGAGGCTAAACATTAATGTTCAAGTTTACACTTAATCAGTATTCAGTCAATGCAATATAGCGTTAGAGAGAAAATACTGAAAGTAAATAGAAAAGACACAGAGTTTGGTTTGCATGGTTCGGAGATAAAAACTCCTACCTCCACGAGTCTCAATGTGAGTCGAGGGTTTCCAACTAAATGGGACAGTCTCAAAAATATATCCGTTGTGAAAGAGAGCTTCGTCCATAGCTTTTGAAAATCTTCCCGTTGGAGTTGTCGTCCTTTTTACCATATTTGGTTTCTGCAATAAGATTTGCTTCACCTACTGAGATCTTTTTCAGAAGTGGTAATGCGTATAGAAGTAGCATTGTACTCAGTAGCAAGCATGACTTCAGTGAAACCTTTAGTGCAGAGCTTCAATGTACGTTATCTTCATGTTTCAAGTAACTTCAACTTTAATACTTTAGGACATGACTTCAGTGACATGGTCCTTCAATGTTGGCTATAAAACTGAGTTATAGAAAACTTCAGAACTGGTCTTTGAACTTCAGTCTTAAGTCCTTTAGGTTACGTGTACCTGCAAACTGAACTTCTTAACAAGTAAGTTCTAAAATAAGACTAAGGACCAAATTTCAGTTTTGGACTTAATACATCTTTTGGGGGAGGTTTTGGAATCTTAATCAAAAGTTTTATAAATATTTCCCAACAATTTCCCCCTTTTTGATGATGCCAAAACCTAACCTGAAAACATCTATCTAAGATAAAGAGTTCCCCCTAAATTGGAGAATACATAATCTATAAGATAAGATAAGTTAGTTAAACATTTAATAGAAAACCAAAAAAAATATAATAAGAGCATGGACAACTAGAATATTGTCTTCAGGTTGAGATAAAGAGATAAACAAAATATATATTTCATTCTTCACAGCAACTCAGTACATGGAGAATTTTAGAAGATAGAATGAAATACAATATGTTAAGAAGCTATGAAGTGGATGATTGTTTTTCAGCACGATTCTTCAAAACAAGCTTCTTCTGAGCTTCAGGTGATATGACATGGAACATCTTGTATGTAGCATCTCTGATTTATCCATATGGTCCATCTAGATCAAGAACATGACCTACGACATGAGCTGCAATAATGGCTTCAGATTCGATAGGTCTCTTGTCAGCAAAAGCACTACCTCGTAAAACAGGTCTATCCCATGATTTCGTTGAGGGAGCGGTGATAATGACTTCAGATTTGGCAGCATCTTTTTTGATCTTCATGATGAAATCTGAATCGGGGTAGTCATCCAAAAAGTTTGAAAATAACTTGTCACAAGCAGTCTCTCCTGAGACGCCATAGATTATCCATTGATCAAACATCTTCACGAAATCATCATTGATCTTTTCCCATTAATCACTCAGGTTAGGGCGAACCCATAAGTCAGTATGTGCGCGAGTGAGAGGATTAGTTTAAGTTGTTCTCTTCTTCTTTCCTTGCGTCCTGATGGCATATAGATTATCAGCTCGCTTTGTATCTTCTTGCCTGTACGCCCGAAGCTTTGCATCATGATCTTCTTTAAGTTTCTGCATCTTCTCCCTAGCTTCAGGAGGAATCACAATCTGAATAAGAGGGACAACATCAACATCTTCAGATTCAGGACTCATTTCTCTAGCATATAAATCTTCTTCATTAATCTCTTCTTCAGTTATGGATGGCAGAGCATCCTTTACCTCAGGCATGGTAGAAGATTTCTTAGTAGAATGAGCTTCAGATTGGACTAAGGAGGATGACTCAGTAGCAACATCGTGTGTAGAAAGTTCCTGAAATTGAGGAACTTCTTTGAAGAGAGGAGTGAGAATGATAACTTTCTTGGTTGCAGCAACAATATCAGTAGCAGTTGCAGACTCAGTGGCATCAATATGTGTACCCACGTCATCGCCTAATTTTCCTTGTGATTCAGATGGTTTCTCAGATTGTGGAGGAGGTGGAGGTGGTTCAGTAGCAGAATCAGAAGCTGGCTTAACATTTTTAGCACCAGAAGGCATGGAACCTGAGTCTCCATCCTTGTCATTTTTATCTCCATCATCAGCTTTATCTTCAGAATCTGAAAGCTCGACTTCAGGTGACTTTACTTCTTTTTCTTCTTCCTTGTCTTCATCATCAATAATTACATCCTCATCATTGTTAGGCTGGATGTTTTTAAGAATGCAAGGAATGCATATATCTTTCTCCATTTTGGCAGTATCAAGGGAGGCGTAAAGGTATTGATCAGCTTACCAGTATAGAGGAGGGAGAAATGGAAACTCAATATCAACATTATTGCCCTTGGAGACATTAGTGCAAAATTGTTCCAGATGAGCAATACGTTCTCTGCAGTGAGCTATGGCAATGTCAACCTTGGTTTGATGATCAGAAGTGATAAGTGACACTCCAGAGATATTTTCTGCTCTTGTGGAAGAGAGCGTGTTGAGTTGTTTCAAGACGTTTCCTCATACGAGACAGTGATTTGTAGTGATAATTAGAGTCAATGGAGAGCTTGTCAACTTCAGAGCGAAGTGTAGAAACATCCTTAACAGCAGCATCAAGATCAGTTCGAAGAGAGACAACCTTAGTGCGATTGTTGTTGCAAGATGTGATAATATCTTTAACCTTCTGAGTAGAAGGGACTTTGTAATGCTCCAAGTGAATGGGAAAAGTGCTCTGCATCTCTTTCTTCACAAAATTCTGAAGGTCAGTGTATTGAGCCTTGATGACTTGTTCAATCTTTGCGTCAATATATGTGCTGGAAGATTGAGACTGAAGAGATGTAGTGGCAACAGTCAGGGCAGTCTGAAGTGACTTGTTCTTAGTAGTTAATGCATCTATTGACTTCTGAAGGTCAGCAACGTGAGATTTAAGCTTTTGGGTGTAAGATGCTTGCATGACATTGATCATAGCAGCAGACGTATTGGTGAGGCATTGTCTCTCAGTTGCAGTATACTTCTTGAGCTCAGAAAAGATTGCTTGAAATAAAGAACGATGAGCATGGATCAACACGCCATTGGAAGATAAAACTTCATGAATCGATATTTCAGTGGCAACTCGCACTATGGCAGTGGAGGAGGGAGTAGCAAAATGAATCTCAATAGAATTAGAGACTCGGCGAGTGTAAGAACGTCCAGCTGCAGCCTCAGCTTGATCAAGCTGGTCCTCAATATATACCTCGACACTAAGAAATGCATCATTGCCATCCTTGAACTGAAAGTGCTCTTGAAGTTCAAAATCTTCAAGTAAAATGGCACTCATGCCGGAGGCCTCAATTTTGTACTGAAGAGCAGTAGAGTCAAAAAAACGGTAGGCACGCCATGTCCATAGACATTCACAGAGGGCGGAGAGAGAGGGGTGATGATAGAGTTCAGGGAAAGATGATCCCAGATGCTGAATGGATTTGAACTCAAGGTTGTTGAGGTAAAGTTGGGCAGGATAGGAAAGCACAATGGCTTGGGAAATAGTAAGGTTAGAAGGGGAGACTAATGCATGGGTTTTAGATCTGGGGATTTCAGGGATGGGTTCAAGCTGGGGTTGAGGAGGTGGTTGAGATTTAGGTTTTGTAGGTTGAGGTTGGGTTTGAGGTTGAGATTGTGGTTTATGTGGTGGTGGAGGTTTAGATGTCGGTTGAGATGAGTGAGGTTTAGAATTGTTGGGAGTTTTGGTTTTGGTAAGAGTGGAAAAGATTTAGTTGGTGAAAAATCAGAGGTGGATGTGGGTGTTCTAGTATGGCTAGGGTCATATTGGGATTGAGGGGTAATGGAACGGAGGCTAGTAGAGGGTTCAATGATAGTGAGCGGCTGAGATTGAAGAATTTCAGAAGGTCGGGTAACAGGGTTGCGAGGGCGTTTGGATAACTGGTATTGGTCTTGGACATCCTCATTAGTGGATGAGTCATGGACATTCTCAACCTGGGTGGGTTTGGTAGATAGTTTGGTAGATGAATGTTGCTCTCTACTGAGTCCTTGTCTTCAGGAGCCCTGATGGGCGCTTGGAAGGATTCCTCTGCCGCTTGGTAACCTTCGGTGGAGGGGGAGGTTCAAAAAAAGCTGCCTCAGCTTCATCCTCATCATATTCTTCAACAACATGGATAAGATTGATATCCTCATCCTCAGAATCAACCTTGGCCTTCAAGTGCTCTTTGGGAAGCTCAATGTGAAGGGCTTGAGCCTTCCCGAGCATGCAGGTTTGCACATTGAAGTCAGTGGCAATCATCAATCTCTCATTATAAGGCTTGTGAGTGGGGAAGACAGTCTCCGCATGCTGATAAGACTCCTAAATGAGAATAGATACCTTGGTGGCCAAGTTCAAAGTATTAGTCCAACTCATGGTCACACCCTTGTGCACCTCTTTCAGTTTGTTAGTTTCCACCATCAGTAGCTCTTCCATGACAGTTATCCAGTTAGCACCTTCATTGTTGTAGATACTTTTCATCAAACTGAGCTTTTTCAAAGACTTTTTTCCAAGAATGCAATGTTGGACCACATCCAGAAATATCTCGCCCTTGTTGTTGTTGGCAGTAGAAAATTGATGGGGAAGGTCTTCCATTTGGATTGCCTCAAAGATAGACTGGATCTCAGTCTTGTCCTTCATATACTGTTTTAGGGTTCTTGTTACCCTTGTTCCTCAGTTTGAACACAAACTGTTCAGTGACGTTGAACCTAAGTTGTTCAACTTTTACAGCTCTAGAGACTGATTCACGAACTGAAGTTTCGATGGAGGTCTTCAGTGTAGATCCATCATAACCAAGATTCAGGTAAAACTGAACCACTTGGTCGGGGTAGAGCTTCCAAGCCATTAGATTTGATGATTTCGAGCATAGTCCTGGCTTGATCGATGTCAGTTTGAGTGTAGACTGCAGTTGGCTCGGCATAGATTCGAGCAGTGAGTTGAGACATCGTCATTGTTGGTCCAAGGATTGCATTCTTGCCCATGGCGTTGATAACCCATATAAGACGATGACAGTCAATTACTCATATCGCAAAAATGATTTACCAAAAAAAGCCATTAGATATGAACAATAAACATACGTGAGAAATGGATGAATGAGTTAAATAGTTATCAACAGAGGAAGAAAACACACAGAGATCAGAAACAACAATGAAAAGCTTCAGAGAGAATTTGAAATGCGTAAGGCTTTGAGAGTAGAAAGTGGTTGCGAAATTTTTGCATGGTCGGAGAAGAAAGCTATAGATAATGAAATGAACGGTCAGATCTTGCTCTGAATTTTAGAAATCGACGATCAGGGTGCAACCACGTTACTGAAACGTCGTATAGGCGGGAAAAAGAAAATGTGTGTAGTATACGCGCAACGTTTTGTCTTTCCAAGGTGAAAAGTATTGTTGCTTTTACTATTTTTGTCAGATACTAATTATAGTGTCGATAGCATTTTCAGGAAGTCAGGGATTGACTTTATACGATGAAGCATATATTTACAACTATAACACTTTAGAGAATTCAAATGAAAAACACTTAGAGAAATAAATGAGAAGTAGAGAACTTCAGTTGCTGATACTTGCAACTGATTGACTTATCCTCAGTAGTGCTTTCAGATATAAGTTTCAGATTTGATGACAATCTGAAATCTTTCAGTGGAGCTTTGTTGTAGCTTTTAGTAACACTTGAAGCTCTTGTGCTACTATGTGCTTCAATAGACACTTGTTCGCTTAAATGATGTCCTAGAGAATGTTAGTGTATAACAAGTATGGAATGTATGATGGTTCATGATGAAATAATTATGTAGAGTTACTCAGTGGCTAAACCATCACATTCTTTTATGTCTTGTCAGGTCGAGATTTCAGTACATTAATGGTACGGAATCAGATGACCTTTATGACAAATTACCTGGATGGAGTTCAGTCTGTACCTTCAGACTTGGTCAGGATTTAGTAAGCCAAGTCTTTCACTCAGCATTTTGAATCTTGCTTCCTCCAATAGCTGTGTGAGAATTTCTGCTCGTTGTATGTCAGTGTGAATCTTCTCGATTGACACATCCTTCTTTTCAACGTGATCCCTTATGAAGTGATGCCTAATGTCCACGTGCTTGCACCTTGTGTGTAGGATTGGGTTCTGAGTGATGGCAATTGCACTGGAACTGTCACAATAAATTGCAATCTGAGTGGTAGGCACTTCGTAGTCTCTAAGTTGTTGCTTGAGCCATAGAATCTGAGAGAAGCAACTTCCCACAGCAATATATTCTGCTTTAGTAGTGGAGGTAGCGACTGAGGTCTATTTCTTGGAGAACCAACTAATTAGTTTGTTGCCCATGAATTGATATGTCCCTGAGGTTGACTTCCTATCCAGTTTACAACCTGCAAAATCAGCATCAAAATAACCAGTTAGAATTAAGTTATCATGTGAAGGATACCATAGGCTAAGATTGGGTGTGCCCTTCAGGTTGCGTAGAATCTTATTTGTAGCTTCCATGTGTGATTCTTTTGGATTGACTTGATAGCACGCACACACTCCTACAACAAAGGTGATGTTTGGCCTACTGCCAATGATATATAGAAGAGACCAGATAATCCCTCTATACTCAGTTTGGCTGACTGGTTTTCCTTCAGGATCAGGTTCAATTCTAACATTGGTGTTCATTGGTATCTTCACGGCCTTGCTATTCTGAACGCCAAATTTGCTGATTAGTTCCTTTGTGTATTTGGCTTGGTTGATGAAGATGCCTTCAGGGGACTGCTTGATCTGAAATCCTAAGAAGAATCTCATCTTGCCCATCAATGACATTTCATACTCAGTCTTCATCAACTTGGAAAATTTGTCACAAAGCATTTTTAGACTTGGAACCAAATATATTATTATCGACATAAATCTGAACGATTAACCTTTAGCCACCAATCTAGCTTTATTTCGAACAACTTCTCCTGATTCATCTTTCATGTTCTTAAAGATCCATTTTACACCAATAACACCCTGATGCGTAGGACGATCAACAAGTTCCCATACTTGGTTCCTTGTGAACTCATTTAATTCTTCTTGTATCGGGGACACCTAATTCACATCTTGAAGGGCTTTCCGAGTGTCTTTGGGTTCAATATTGGAGAGATAACAACTATATAGGAAATTTTCATCCGAAAATAGCGCGAGGTATGCTTTTAGCCTTAGTTGTTCATCAATGGTGTAGTCAGTGAGGGGTTCAACAATTGCTAGTGGCTGTACCACTTCAACTTGGATCTGATTCCTTGTTTGAACGCCACTCTCTAGACTTCCAGTCACTGAATCAGAGGGATGATCTTCAATCCATCTTCTTCTTAGCTTCTGATCCTCTTCTGAAATGATAACCAAATCTAAAGTTCCAGGATCTGGTAAGATAGATGTTTGAATATGGAATGGATCATCTTCTTCTTTATTTTGAGGGTCTGTTCCCTTGTTTGTTGACTCTTACATATTCAGTTTGTTGTTCAAGTTCCTACAAAATAAGCTTGTTTGAACTGGCCAGAATGTCGTTAGTAGCAACAATAATTCTGAATATTATTAGAGTTAGAATTGCAACTCCCTGAAGTTGGTGATGGAATCTCAGTGGTAAGATATTCAAATTGTGCTGGTACTTCAGGTGGCACTTCAGATTGGATTGTCTCATTGGATGGAGTTTCAGAAGTGAGATTTTCAGTTGTAGCTTGAGGGAGACCTTCAGGTTCAGGCACTGGAGTTCTAACTTCAGTAGACTCCTTCTCTTGTTCCAATATGATTGTCGTGCCTTCGTCTGGAAAGTTCTCTGCTTCTTCATCTTCAATATTCCAGATGAGAACTTCCTTAGGTTTGTTTACTGAAGGCTGGAGGTTCAGATTATGATTTCTTTGAGTGATGACTTCAGTGTCATTTAATATGTACTTAAAAATAGATTCATCAAAGATAAAATGAGGTGTTACTTCCACCATCAAGTTACGTTTATTAAAAACTCTATAGGAAGCACTCTCCTCTGAGTAACCAAGGAAAAATTCTGGATCAAATTTTTCATCAAAAGTTTTTAATTGCGTTTTGCCCGTTATTGTGGATATAACACATATAACCAAAAACACGAAAATATTTAAGAGTTGGCTTCCTGTCATTCCATAACTCGTATGGAGTTTTTCCTTGTCGTGTGGTCAGGAGTGATCTGTTCTGAGTGTGGCAAGCTGTGTTGATTGCTTCAGCTCATAATTTCTTTGGTAGCCCTGAACTATTTAGCATAGTCATTGCAGCATCCTTCGAGAATCTATTTCTCCTTTCTGCAATGCCATTTTGTTATGGAGTTCTTGCAGCTAAAGTATGATATTCAATCCCCATTTGCGCACAAAAGTCAAATATCTTTGAGTTGAGGAATTCAGTTCCTCGATCATTGCATATGGTGATGATGTTTGTTGACTTCTGGTTCTTCAGCTTTGTTAGCAGAGCAGATATGCATATCATTGTTTCATTCTTGTGGAGAAGATATATTGTAGAAGTATAACGAGAAAAATCATCAGTAATAACAAGACAATATTTCCTACCATTAACACTGAGTGGAGTCACATGGCCAAATAGGTCCATGTGTTAGAGGTGAAGAATCTTCTCAGTTGATGGAGCTTCTTTAGGTTTGAATGAAACTTTAATTTGTTTTCCACTTTGGCATGCTCCGCAAACGTGGTCTTTGTCGAAGATTAGATTTGGTATTCCTCATACTAGACTGTGTCTTGAAAGTCTGTTGATGACTTTAAAGTTCCGGTGTACTCAGTCTATTGTGTCATAACCAGCTCTGTTCTGAGGTGCTCTTCGAGACTAGGCACGTTTCTGGGGAGGTGGTTTTTCAGTCTGCAGCATAAATAATTCCCACCCTGAATCCCCTCATTACAGTAGTCTCATCATTATTTATGTTAATCATGCACTCTTCAGAACTAAGCACAAGATTAAAACCTTTATCACACAATTGACTCACAGAGAGTAGATTGTGTTTCAGGCCAGAGACATAAGATACATTATCAATTGAAACATTCCCTATAATGAGAGTACTATACTCTTTAGTGAAACCTTTTGAGTTATCACTGAAGGTTTACCTGAGGACCATCTTTCTCAGAGTAGTTGGAGAGGGTTTCTTTTTGAAAAATCATGTGTCGTGAGCATCTACTATCTATAATCCAGCTTGAATGCTCCTTCGTTGCACCTATCCTTGGTCTTAGGCCCTTGACGAGCTTATTTTTCGTACTCTTTTTTAGTCTTATTTTAGGTCTAGATCGAGTCTTTTTCCTTTTATTTGTGTCGTATTTCGTGTCTGGGAGGACACAAGTCTATGGCAAGCAGGATGCAGGGCAACTGCGGGTTATCTTGGGAAAGAGGCAAGATTACATGCGGGGAAGCTTGGGCAATCTAAAGCCCAAGGAAAGTACCGCCCGATATCACGCTGTAGCAGATAGAGACCAAGGGAGCATGCTAACCAAGATAAGGGAGCAAGTTGAGCAGCTAGGGGAGCGGAAGACGAAGGGCAAGAAGCTGGGATCTGTGGTGGATTTCTTTCTTTTCACGGAAAAGGTAAGATATCTCTCTTTCCTTCCACGAAATATTTGGGGCATTGAGAGTATCTTCCTATAAGCGGAATATCTGACCGGGAACGAAAGTCGGCCGGGAACCCTAGCCACCACCACGAAGCCTAGGCCCACGAGACTCCTATTTAAAGCCACGATTTGAATCAGAGAAACATATACAAAGACGCATGCAATAGGCTTTTACATTCAAGGAGGGGCGACGCCCAGTTGTTAGTTTAGTTCTTTTATTTTCTTTTGAGTGATTGGGAGGAGAAAAGAAGTACTACGGGCAAACACTTTAAATATTCTGTTATGCTTTTGGCCTTGCCACGGGTTGGTCCTGGCAAGAGGATCTGTTGGTAACACTTTCATTTCAGTATTTAATATAAGTATGTTTTTATTTATTTATTCTTTGTTCTTTATTTTCCGTATGAGTAACTAGGTTATTAGACTTGGCTTGGGAAAGATGAGTTGAGTAAGGACTTATAACGTCTTGAGAGGTCTAAATATGCATATAGTTGTCTTGGTGTGTTCCTAAAGTACTGGATCTGAATCCTATACAACTTAATCAAGTTATCGGTGTTGTCTGGCCAGTAGCAGTCTTGGGCGAGATCAAGTTACAACTGCAAGCTAGAAACTCCAAGTGTTAGCGACTTCCTGTTTGCCAGCCAGATGGATCAGTGCGGTGATATAGGTGGCGACGCCATGGGACGGGCGTCTGAGATGGTGTGCCCATGGTTGTTGTGTTCCCCGCAAATGCCTATTCGGGTACATTAGAGTAAGCTTGGTCCAGGAGCAATATTAGGCAACGGGGATAGGAAGTGAGTAACCCTTACCCTCTAGGCTGAAACGGTGTGTTGGGCGGGGCTTGAGTGGCTATGTGACGATTAAAATGGGGCTACTTGAGTGATACATTTGGGTGGTAGGAGTAAAAACCCGTTCTCATGCTCGCCCTTAACCCATGACATGACGAGAAAACGAACAAATTTGCACCGATGATCAAGAAATAAGTCAAGACTCAAGGATTCTAACCCAAATCAAGTTACTTTCTCAGTTAACTCTTTTAGTGTTTTCTTTTCAGTTATTTACTTTTACAGCTTTTACTATTCTGCTTGGTTACACCTCTTGCCCAAGGCAAGACCCGAATCAAAACCCAAAATTGTGACATCGAGAGAGGAATCCACCAACTCCCTGTGGGATCAACCCTATACTTGCCACTAGCGGAACCTAGTGAAGAGTATCGGTTTATAAATTTATCTTGCTGGAGTGATAACGACTGAGCTCTGCCAGCCCTGCAATTACTGAGTCTTACGATCCAGTTGAGAACTAGACTCGGATTCAGTATGCATTCTATGCTTTGGCACCTATTGTTGCCTTATAATGCGAATGTTTGAGTCAACTTTGATTTGTCTCCCCTGAAAGTCGACATAGATAGTCTTCTTTTTAGGTTTGACTTGTTTCTTCTTTGGTACATGTTTCGACTTATTTTATTAAGTTACTCGTAAGAGAACGAGTTCGTTATGAATTAATAAGTTGACCCTAAGTCGTATTCTCAAGGAAGGCTAAGCAGGGCTTTATCTATGTTACAGAACAGAAAGCAATTAAAAAGAAAGAGTTTTGATATTTTAACTAATCTAATTAATCTACCTAAGCGAATGAATTTAGAGAATATAAAATACGAATCACCTAGGAAAAAATTAATAAAGCGATTAAATCCTAAATCTAAGAACGAAGAATTAAAGGAATTGAATTTAAACATGCCTTGAATTGATTAATTAACATGATTGAGAAGTTTGTATTAATGAACTGTGAATTAATAAAGAAAAGAGCAGTAAGAAAAGAAATCATAAAGCAATAAAGAAAGCAGTAAAAGAACTCACGAATTGAAAGGAAAAATAATGCATTAAGAACTCCGGGTTTGAATCACGAACGAATCCAAAATGAAATTCAAAAATGAACAACGGAATAGAAATCTAAACTAATAGTGTTTTCTCTCGTGGTCTAAACCCTAGAAATTAAAGCGAAGAATCGAGCCCAAGAGAGTTCGTTCTAACAATCGCGCATGAAGAGTTTAAATAGAAGAAGGGAAATCCGCCAAGGAAACGACCGCTAAGGGGTAGTGTTCGCTACCCCCATGTTATGTCTGTGTATGCGCTGGAGAAGGGTAGCGAGCGCTAGGGGGTAGCGCTCGCTACCCCAAAGTTCTATCTTGGTTCACCGTACAAGGGGCCAGCGGCCGCTAGGGGGTAGCGGTCGCTAGCCCCTTGTTCTGCCCTGGTTCAGCTTCTTGACCTAGCGAGCGCTAGGGGCTAGCGCCCGCTAGGTCCATCCTCGGCCAGTGCATAATTTCATCCTTTTCTTCATCTTTTCGTCTTGTTTCTCTTTTCAAGTCTCATTAATCATTTTTGTCGATTCTCACCTACAATGTAGCATATAAAAAACTAAAATATCAACTCGAACAACAAAAATAAGCATTATGAGACCATAAACATAATGGAAACGAGACCAAAAACGTATAAAATAGTACATATTTCTTATTGACTTCAGGCTTAGATGCAGCCCTGAAGTTTACTTTCGTACTTCGTTGGTTCTGAATCCAACGTCTTTCAGTGTTCACTGAACCTTTAGGTCCATAAGAGTGAACTGGGGGAGTGTGAAGAGAATTCCTTTGCCTTGAGCCACTAGAATCTAAACTGGGTGATGAAGTCCCATGTTCATATCTATATTGGCAAAAATTGAGTGGTGAATTCCAACATTTTGAGTTTGAGCTACGTGAATTATAGCTCCGTGGACTTGATCCACTTAATGTTGAAGAACATGTGCAATGAGAGCACTTAGATTTGGGGATTTATCCCTTGTAATTTCTCTGATATGTTCGATGTTCAGTGGACTGAACTTGCTTCCTGAAGCTATGGCTTTCAGGTGAAACCTTCCTTGGATTTTGTACTTCAGAATAGTTCTTGGGATGAACAATCTTGACTTTTCCCTTTTTGTTCTTTGAAACCTCAGGAAATTGGCCTTTGCTGAAGTTTGGCCTATCAGTTTCAGTAGATCGATTCTTCCTAAGCTTTTGCCCCAAATTTTCAGTGGCAAGTTTCTTTGCCTTTTCCTTGTCCAATAGATTTCTCACTTCAGTATTAGTGATCACTCTTTAGGCTTTCAGTTTGGAGTTAGTCTCAGTGATAGGTTTCTTCCCTTGGGACTTAAAAACCTTCTCAGTGGCTTTTTCAACCTCAGTGGCAGTCATTTCCTCTTCATTATGATTTGGTCATTTCACAAAGAATATAATAGGAAATGTAGGTTTTGGTACCGTCAAAAAAGGTAAAGTCGCCCTATATTGAGCAAAGCCAAGTCCTTTGCCATTTGGACGTTGAGATTCACTCAAAGTATGATTGGTATATCCAGATTTGGTCCAAATTTCGACCTTTTCTTTATAGCAATCTATCTTTTTAGATAGAAGTTCATTTCGTTCAATCAGTTCCTTGATTTGAGATCTTTGAAACATGATCTCATCAGTCTTGGTATCAAGGTCTTTGTTCAGGTTAGAGATGGTAATCTCTTGTTCCTGAGTCTTGAGAGTAACTTAGTATAGTTCTTTACACACTCGTTCAAAAATTTCATCTTTTCGAATGTCGTTTGGTATGTTCTTAAATATGTTTTTAGGTCTCTTAGCTAACTTGGATGTTAACTTTTCATTTTCATCTCTGGTTCACACAAAGATAGCTTGCAGATTTCGAAAATCTTCAGCCAGTGCCTCATATTCCTCTAGGGAAATATTCCCTTCGGTGATTTCACAATCCTCAACTGTGATAATCTCAGTTTTGGATTGACTTTCAGAATGGGATGATGAGATGAATGCATATGTAATTGAGTTAATAGTCATGGGATCAACATATCCTTCAGGCATTACATGAGCATGTTGGGAAGTGGACTCCAGCACCTCCCGGAGGGGGGGTCCTCCGTGTATCGTACCCGAGAGAACTTATGGGAGTGCGGCCTGCCTCAGTCGAAAAGGGCCTGCACTACCATTATTGACGAGAGGTTAAATGAATTGATTAGTACTACTCATACCAACATGGTGCATCATCTTTTCAGGTGACCCCTTAGTAGAAACTCCAAGGTTAAGCGTGCTTGGCTTGGAGCAATACTATGATGGGTGACCTACTGGGAAGTGTCCTGGGTCAGCCTGTCAGTGAGGACAAAGCAGGCTGGGAAAGAAAGTGTTGGTGTGTGGGGCCAGTACGTCAATTCTGATGGGCGCTCCCGATCCAACAATTGGTATCAGAGCCGGGGCTTTGGATGTGAAGAATCGAATCCGGCGGTGCCATCCCTAGGCAAGGAGTGCCTGAGGGGAGGGGTTGTTGGGCACAACAACTCTAGGGGTTATGACGATTCACGGCCGTAATCCGAGGTGCGAGATTGACGGTCCTCTGGGTGTCATAGGTAGCCCCGTGGCCCGGGTTCGAAGGAGCGCCAGCATATGATCTCAAGGTCCGATGCATCCTCCAGAGTACCGGGATGGTGCTGAGGGGGGGATTGTTGGGAAGTGGACTCCAGCACCTCCCGGAGGGGGGGGTCCTCCGTGTATCGTACCCGAGAGAACTTATGGGAGTGCGGCCTGCCTCAGTCGAAAAGGGCCTGCACTACCATTGTTGACGAGAGGTTAAATGAATTGATTAGTACTACTCATACCAACATGGTGCATCATCTTTTCAGGTGACCCCTTAGTAGAAACTCCAAGGTTAAGCGTGCTTGGCTTGGAGCAATACTATGATGGGTGACCTACTGGGAAGTGTCCTGGGTCAGCCTGTCAGTGAGGACAAAGCAGGCTGGGAAAGAAAGTGTTGGTGTGTGGGGCCAGTACGTCACAGATCGTTTTGGTAAAGGTAAATAATGATCTGTCTTATTCTTGTATTGGATACCCTGGACACAATGAGTTATTATTGCAAGTATTTATTTCCTACATAAGACAGCTCGAGTAAAAGGAGAGCAGATCGTTTTCCAAGAAATTAACGATCTGCTCCTCGTAATTACAGCGAGCTTGATTTCTCAAATAAGCTTGTTACATTCTACAAGTTACATAGCAGCTCGTCTTGAAAGAAGGATCAGCCCGCTGACTCTTTTCATAACAAGATCGTTCTGAAGTCATCACAAGAGGAGGAAGCAGCGCGTTCAAAAGAAGTACAACCAACTGACATAATCAGCAACAGATCGTTTAACGATCTTATCGTCTCAACGTCCATATAGCAGATCGTTTGATTCTAAAAACGATCTGGTTACCTTAGTTGATAAAGAATGATGGAGTCTCAACATAAAGGACAGCGAGCTGCTATAACATTAAAATCAAGCTGCTCCTCACGGTAACTACGGTGGACTGCCGACATACCTAAATTTGTCACAAGTCAACCACTCCTTGTATTGTCACATCAACAGCATGCTTTAAGGAATGAAGTACAAGAATATCAATATCTCTGTACGGTGAATCATTCCCAGTATGGCAATACATTGGGAAACCTCATGAAAGGTGGTAACCACTCTCATATTGACAGCGCGTGTTTCAACAACACTGCCATGCATTTAATGCAGTCATTAATGCAATGAAGAAGGACTTCTTCTTCTCCAACGGATAGTTTCTTCATTGAGGCTATATATACCACCTTCATCTCCAGAAATGAGTACGAGAATTCAAGCGAAAAACTGCCATTACTCTACTCAAATTACTTCAAGCTTTCAACGTTCAAAGCACTCCTTCAAAATCAAGAATTCTCTTGAGTGTTTACAGTTCTTGAAGTTATTAGTTTCTGGAAAGTTGTTTGTTTCAAAATCCAAAGTTAGGATCTAGTTTTGATCCAGTTATATTCCTAGATTGTAGTTTTCAATCTTAGGAAGAAGAAGTGTAATCACAAGTATTTATCTAGTTTTGATAAAGCTTGTGGCTCGTACTCAACGAGTAAAAAGAAAGGAGACTTTAGTTGATTTCGATCTAGTTTTGATCGAGTCGTGGACGTAGGGAAGTTTATCCCGAACCACGTTAACTCTTGTGTTCTTTACTTTCTGTTTTACTTTTCCATCATCTTCTTCATACTCATACTCATAAATCTAAGTTCTTAACTACTTCAAGAAAGAAAACGTTTTCATCTTAAAAAGAGCATTAACCACCAACTTCCGCACACAACCTTAATCAAGTTTAAATCTGTGTTTGTGTCTCTTGATTATTGTTACTCACATATAAGGTATTATTTGAGTGAGACTTAATCTTCCTAGTAAGAAGATTTATCTTACAACTTCAAGCTATCTTAAGTTATTAAGAGAGCTAAAGCCTTAAACTTAAGTATTGAACAAGAAAACCTAAAAAGTTTTGAATTGGTGTATTCCCCCCCCCCCCCCCATACACCAATCTAGCTCTTTCGGGACCAACAGAGCATAAATTACATGAGGAGTGAAGTCGTCTAAGTGATTGCCCATCTAGAAATATTCTACAGTAAACTCCTCTTCGTCCTTAGTGAAAATCAATCCAAGATCTTCATCATCTGAAGAATCTGAGAAGTGCTTTTCGAAAATTGCTACAGAAGGTGAGTTGATTTGATCTACATCATCTTCAACGAGCATAGTCTTCCTCTCAGCATTGCGTTGATCTCTTTGCAGCTTGAGTTCTTCCCTTTCCTTCTTACTAAGGTCTGGGTAGTCAAGTTTGAAGTGATTTGGAGAACCATATTCACAGAAAACGTCTTTGCTAAGTAGTCTTTCGGGCTTGGACTAAGAAGTAGTCCCTTCCTGAGTAGATGTGGTGGTAGTGACATCAGTAGAGGGTGGTGTGGCCCTTATTGTACGATTGTCTCTGTACATTTTCTTGTAACGACCAATCCTTAAATCTGCACGTTCAAAGCGTTTGGCCATTAGCACATATTGTTCCATTAGTTCAGCCTTAGACATACCTTCGAAGTCTAGTCCTTCAGACTTGGACTCCTTAGCTGGACTCTTTTCTGCCTTGAAGGCGACTGTGTCCTGAGTCGTTGGAGTTGGGACAACATCTCGAATTTGATTAGTAATCTCCAATATCTTCTGTTGTGCTTCATGGCTCTTCACTATACTGAAGATGGCAGCTGTAGCAAGGTTGTTGAAATCTGAACACCCGTTGATCTGGATTTGATATGGTAGCCACTCTTCACGACGTAGACAACATATGATTTTCATATTGATTTCCCTTTGTGAATACTTTTTGGCATTTAGAGCCCTGACGGATGTCAAAATTTGCATGAACCTGAGTTCCAGCTCATTGATGATTCAAATTTTTGACATTTAAGGGTTAGCATGTTCTCTCTTATTTCCTCTGAACCTGCGCGCATTTGCTCGAGAGTTTCCCACATCTCTCTAGCTGTTACGCAGTGTTGTACATGGACTAGCATCAGTGTGCCTGAAATGATATGCTTGGCATAATCATCCAAGCCTCCAATTTTCTTTTCTTCGGCTGTGTATTCGTTGAGTGTCTTGAATATTGTTCTTGGGTCCCTTACTTCAGAGTCTCTTGAGGATATGTCTTCATAATCTTTATTGGACCTGTGGTTATGACTTGCCACATCATAACATGCACCTTCAGGAATGAGGAAACTTTGTACTTCCAGTAGTCTTAATCCTCGATTGAGAACATGGGTCGCCTGATAGTATTCTCCATGAGAAAGGTAGATATGCAAGTGAACAATTAAGATTTTCTGAAGAGTAGTTGACCTTAAACACATTTGGGTTCAAGAAACAGTAGTCGTTAAACACACTCCTCTGATACCACTTGTTGGTCCTGAAACGAGTATATTGGTGTATGGGGAGGGGGGGGGGGGGATACACTTTTTCAAATTTAAAGGAATTTTTAGTGTGAGCTCAGATCTGGAGGGAGGTAGCTTCAGTTTAGAGTGAAACTTCAGATAGCAATCATTCAGTCTACACTTAGTGTTTGACTGATGGACTAATATCTTAAGTATGCAGTGCGGAAGTGGTGGTTTTAGAAGCCTACTCGTTTATCAAAAAACTTAAATGTTAATGTTCAAGTCTACACATAATCAGTATTCAGTTGATACAATATAGCGTTAGAGAGAAAACACTGAAAGTAAATAGAGAAGACGCAAAGTTTGGTTTGCGTGGTTTGGAGATAAAAACTCCTACGTCCACGAGTCTCGATGTGAGTCGAGGGTTTACAACTAAATGGAGTGATTTCTTACAGTGATCAACCTTAAAGGTTAGATGAACAATAGAGTCTGATCATTTCCAGCTAAAAAGACTAATTCTAAGTTAGAGCTATTCTTCGGTTACAATTTTGTATCGCTGGGAACACACTAAAAGGTATATGGTGAGTGCAAGAGTGTTCTAATATGAGAGCTTGAGTGCACAAAGCTTGAGAGAAAAGATAGCGATTGAGCGTAAGAAAGCTTGATAACCGGTGTTTGAAGCGTTTGAAGCAGCGGAGTATTTATAGGACACTCTCAAGAATATATCCGTTGTGAGAGAGAGCTTCGTCCATAGCTTTTGAAAATCTTCCTGTTGGAGTCGTCGTCCTTTTTACCATATTTAGTGTCTGCAATAAGATTTGCTTCACCAACTGAGATCTTTTCCAAAAGTGGTAATGCCTATAGAAGTAGCATTGTACTTAGTAGCAAGCATGACTTCAGTGAAACCTTTAGTGCAGAGCTTCAGTGTACGTTATCTTCATGCTTCAAGTAACTTCAACTTTAATACTTTAGGACATGGCTTCAGTGACATGGTCCTTCAGTGTTGGCTATAAAACTGAGTCATGGAAAATATCAGTACTGGTCTTTGAAGTTCAGTCTTAAGTCATTCAGGTTACGTGTACCTGCAAATTGAACTTCTTAACAAGTGAGTTCTAAAATAAGACTAAGGACCAAATTTCAGTTTTGGACTTAATACATCTTTTAGGGGAGGTTTTGAAATCTTAATCAAAGCTTTTATAAATATTTCGCAACAATATACAAAGTCCTTCACGAAATAGTGTTCATTCTTCATGGTGCAGTCTTTCAATCTTCACTTTAGGGTATTCTTTAATTTTGGTACACATGTAAACTAACTTCATAATATATGAGTTGACTAAACATAAGGTTCTAGAATTAAAGGGTGTTTGGTTAAGCTTATAAGCTCTTTAAAACAATTTATAAATTGTTTAGGAGTTTAGCTCCTTGAAAGTGTTTGACAAATTAAGTTTCTTAAGAGTTTATAAGCTGTAAAAATAAGCTCTTGGAGCTTATAAGCTGTTCAAAAAATAAGTAGCTTCACCCCAACTTATTTTTCCATTAATTTATAAGCTACAATAAAATTACATAAATAACTATACAATATTTTATTATGACAATTATTTAAAAAAAAAATAGAGTTTTTACAAAATGAGTAATGTTATTTTTTGTCATTATTTAAAGAGCTTATAAGTTCATTTATACAAATACTTTGACAACTTATAAGCTCTTAATATACGACATCTATAAGCTATTGCAAGAGCTTATAAGCTCTTTAAAATAAGTTTAGTCTAACACCCTCTTATACTTTGTTTCAAATGAGGTTTGGAATCATAATCAAAACTCTTATTAATATTTCTCAACAACATCCTTTACCTTGAACAATGTTTTCTAATTGTGTGACATTATCTATTGTCTTTATAAATTATTAATATGTAAACATTTAGGACATCTCTCCTACCACAACTGGCACAACTTTACATATTGTGGATAATGTGGTAATGCCACATAAGTATATAAATTATTATAATTTTTTTGTTTTTTTATAATTTTTTATTTTTATTATTTTATATAAAATAAAAATTAAACTATATTTAATTAGGGCTGTCAAATTGTGCGGGTCAGATTGTCATCGGGTCGACCTGATAACAACCCGACATGTTAAGGTCAAACCCGAATCCAACCTTTTAAGGTTATGCTTAGGGGTGTGCAAAAACCAAACCGAACCGATATGTTTTGGTCGGTTTCGGTTCGATTTTTAATTTTATCGGTTTTCGGTTCGGTTCAAAAATTTAAGAACCGATTACTTTCGGTTCGATTTGCGGTTTTTGATTTTTGGTTCGGTCGGTAACCGAACCGACCGAAAACATATCGGTTTAATCGGTTCGGTTCGGTTTTAATAATATATTTAAAAATTAAAAAATATAAATATTAAATAATAGATATTAATAATACTAATAGGGTTTCACATTTCAATTCACTGCATCTTTCTTTCTCTTCCTACAATTAGCGCAACAGCCCTGCACTGCATATTAGAGAGTAAGCAGCCGACCTACGCTAGCAGCCGAAGCAGGCGGAGGAAATGCCGACCTCCGATTGCACAAGCAGTGGATTGTGAAACTGGGCAGTTAAGAGAGGTCGATTCGAAATTGAAAGGAACACTGCTTTCGGGTTTTGGAAAGCCTACGAGAAGGTCTGCTATCGAATTTAGTTACTTTATTTGTGATTTTACCATATGCTTGTGATTTGCTGGGGATTAGTATACTTCAGTGACATGGTTTATTAGTTTATTATAAGCTCTAGATGACTGGAACATTTTTTTGTACTTCATTATCTACTTTCTTTTGATGTTTTAGGTTGAAAGCTTGAAGAAAAAATATATTTTGCATACCTATTCACAGGTCGAGTTCGGTTCGAACCGAACCGAACCGAAACCGATCGGTTTTGATCGGTCGATTTTTGGTTCGGTTTTTAAATTACATGCGGTCGGTTCGGTTCTTTTTTTTCACTTGCGGTTCGGTTTTCAGTTTGCAAAAAATTGATCGGTCGGTTCAGTTCGACCGACCGTGCACACCCCTAGTTATGCTCAACCTGAACATGAACCTCACCTGTTAAGCTCAAATCCAAACACCACACGAACACGATAATTTTTGTGTTGACACGACACGATAACAACACGATAAAATTTTAAATTTATATGCAAAAACGACATAAAATTTATAAAATAAAAATAAAAAATAATGATAATGCATAAATTTTGAATTTATAAAATATAATTATTTTTATATTTAAAAAAAATCAAAATTATTTGAAAAAATATTTTAAATATTACATTTTCTTAAAAATCTAAATTACTAATATATTATAATTGTTGTTATCAGGCAACCTGAACCCGACCTGATAATTTCGTGTTCCTATCGAGTCGATCTGATAATGACCCGAACCCAATAAGACTTGACACTAACCAATTAATTTCGTGCGTGTTCGTGTCGGATTATCGTGTCGTATCAAAAATTAACATTCCTATATTTAATTAATAAACTTTAGTCAAAAGTTAAAAAATAATAAATTTTTATAACAAACTTATTATTTATCTATACGACATAATACATTAATCGCGGACATGCTAAATTGTACCCGCTAAAACGATTCTTGTAAATATTTGATGGTTCCAAACTTATATTCTTATTTGTAATCCAATTCCAGAACTCTTAAAATTGTTGTGATATTTTTGTTGGCCTAACATTTTGACCCATTTAAAATTCTAAGGCCCACTATTTATTCTTTTACTGTTGAGAACATAATGAATTTCCCTTTTCTGCTTGTCCTACGATGATTAGTGATATTTGGGATCAGACAGTGTTGTATTTGTGGAGTTGATGACATTGTTATCTCTCTTTGTGTTCTTATGGTAGAAGTATTGTAATGAAGGAGAGGATCGCATATATCTGGAATTTCTCCTTACATTTTCCCTCAAATTGTTTAGGATGGAACCCTAAAGGGGATGTATATTCTGAGCGGCTTACAGTTGATTGTTATTTGCACACAAACTCGGAGAAATCAGAATTGTGTGCTCCTTCTCGATAGCTCAAGCACTATCACCGAACATAGATTAATCCACCAACAATTTACATATGTCATATAAACTATAGAAGTAATAGGGAATGTCCTGCTCCCTTCCGTCTTTTTACTTGACACGTTTCTTTTCGACATGGTAATTAAGACGATGTTATTAAACTTTTTAAGTGATTTGATTAGTATTATTATAATAACTTGAGTTTATTTAAATTAATTCAACTATTATTATTAAATTGAATTAGGGTTTTAGTTATGTGGATAATTTTAGAAGGTGATTGTTACATGAGAATGGAGGATGAAATTGAATAGTGATTCTTACCTCCATTCCATTCATATGCTTGTTTCGACATATATTAAGAATCACCATTCCATTTGAAATCACCATTCAACTCCATAAAAGAATGGTCATTCATCCCCTAACCTATGGTATTAGTCATTCCTACCTCTCATATTTTTATTATTTTGACAATATTATATTATACATATATATATATATACAAATTAATTATTAATTTGATAAATTTATTCATTAATAAATATCTTTTTATTTTTAATTTTCATTATCTCTATATTTCTTCACTTTTTCTTATTTATATTTATTTTTAATCGATTTTTTGCAATATAAAAGTAAATGCATAAATTACGTAAATTCTTCTATAGTCCTACTATTATATCGTGAACACGCATACTCTATTACAAACATTGTAACATACACACACTCATAAAAAACATACAAAAAATGTTGGGAAAATGATATTGTGTGTGGTAGTGGTCCAATGAAGGACGATGATGATGAGTGAACGATATGTGCGTATTTGACATAAATAGTATTTGACATAAGTGTGGTAGTGTGCATATGTGTATATATTGTATGTGAGTGTGAAATTGTGTTTAGAGGTATAAGTGAGTCGAGACAGATCGCGAGCTACTCGGAATTGACTCGAGAAAAACTCGAAATCGATTCAATATTTATCGAGTCGAGCTCGAGCTTGAGCTACTTGAGTATATATCGAGCCCGAGTTCAAGTTCAACGATACTTGGCTCGATAGCCTAATCGAGCCTAGTTCATGATTATACATTTATATCCTATATTGTTTAACGAGCCTACACGAGCTTAAACGAGTCTAAACAAGCTTATTCGAGATAAATTCAAATTATACCAACATAAATCGAGCCTAATCGAGTCAAACTCGAGCTTATTGATCGAGTCGAGCTTGAGTTCGAAAATTTAAAACTCGATCGAGTCGAGTCGAGCTCGAGCTTGAGCAAGCTAATACTCGGCTTGGCTCGTTTACACTCCTAATTGTATTATATATGCTTACATATGTCTCATTCTTGTGCGCATAAAGTGGAATTTTTTTAAATATTTTTTTAGTTTTTATATTCAGAATTAAATTCGTAAAAAAATAAAAAGTAAATTTTATTATAAATATTATTGTAATAAAAATATGAAATTTTTTTGATAATTCCATTTCATCCACATTCCTTGCACATACCAAGCATATGAATCAAATATATTTTGTCATTTCATTTCACACGCCATTTCATTTCACACGCCATTTCATTCCCTTCTTATTCTATTACATTATATCAATCACCTCCTTAGAGTTATTGAGATAAGAGAGATAATTGAGTTGGATTCCTATTTTTGGGCCAACTTAATCAAACTTTTAAGTCAATAAGGGACCAAGGATCCTAATTTTAACGAATTATAATAATTAAATGACTAATGTTTATTATTTTAGGAATTGTGTCAAGTACAATAGCACGCTTCAAAATGAAAAACGTGTCAAATAAAGGGGCCGAAGGGAATACCATCTAGTAGCCTTTAATTATATGTACAAAATCATATCTTTTTGAGAGACGAGTTGTGTAATAAAGATAAAATTAATATAAAAACTATACATTTAATAAAATATACATATAACTATTACTAATTTAATTATATATAATATTTACTAATATTAAGTAGCTATACAATGTTCCTCAATATATTTTCTTGACTAATCTATAACTTAATTTAACTGAGTTATGCAATAAAATCAGCCGAGTATCATTATATGAATTGAAAACCATTACTGCGTGCAATTAAATCTACATAGTATCAATGTATGAGAAGAATATTTCGGATTAAAGGATGTTTTTCAATTTATTTATTCTCTCATCCTTAATACGAATCACCACTTCATTCATATATTTGTTTTATAAACATGATTAAGAATCGTCATTCCATTTGTAATCACTATTCCATTTCATAAAAGAATAATGATTCATCTTCTAAACTATGGTATTAGTCATTTCTACATCTTATATTTTTATTATTTTGACAATATTATGTTTATATTAGGCTTGTCAAATATTTAATCATATATATTAATTATTTGAAAATTTTATTCATCAATAAATTAAATTTTTAATTTTTAAGTTTCATTATCTCTAATTTTTATCTCTCTGATTATTCACTTTTTCTTATTTATATTTATTTTTAATCATTTTTTTGTAATATAAAAATAAATAGATATTTTGCGTAAACTCTCCTATTTAAATATTATTATAATAAAAATATGAAAAATATTTGACGGTTCCATTCCATCTGTATTCCTTGCACATACCAAGCATATAAATCAAACATATTTTGTCATTCCATTCCGCATATCATTTCATTCCACCCTACCAATCAACTCTTAAGTTACAGGCTACATAAACACCTTTACATGATATTCTATTCCCATGGCCACCAATAAAATTTAATGATTATAGAATGTTAGCTAACCATCCCAATCTCTAAAATAGACAAAATTAATTTTATTTTATTTTACTACTATATCGATTCTGTTAAAAGTGGTCATGTTTGTTTATTGGAACATTTCATTAAAAATTGTCATTTTTTAAAACATACAAAATTTTACTTTTAAAATAAATAACTCTTACTTTTAAAAACATAATACTTTAATTTCTTAATTAATTTATGAGTCGTATTTATTGTGGTCGTTTTTAACGAAACAAATGTAGTACTATATACAAAAAAATTACTCCATCCGTCCCGCCCTAAGTGTTACGTTTTCCTTTATGAGTTGTCCCAACACAAGTGTTACATTTCCTTTTAAAAATAATTTTATTACTCACACAATTTTAAATAATATTCACTCCGTCCCACTTATAATGGCACACTTTCCTTTTTAGTTTGTCTCATTCATCCTGGCATATTACTGAAAATAGCAAAATTCAGCCTAAATAATAAGGGATAGTTAATCCTAATAAATCTCTTATTAAAATACAAATCCTTATCTACCCAACCCCCCTCATAATTGACGCGTCATCATTTAAGCGTCTTTCATCTTCTATCACCGCTTCATCTTTTGTTTTCTCTCTCGCCCAAATAGCTTTCCTCGACTATGGCTCTATCCCAAAACCTCTCTTCTTCCTTCCAATCGGTGCAACCCGCCTCTGCTGTCCCCCATTGCATGCTCTCCTCAGCTATGGATCTATCCCAACAATTTGTTCCATCTTCCATTCCAAACGAAAACTCTAATTTCAATCCTCTAGGGTTTTTTGAATCTCTTTCTCCTCAAGTGGAAACTGATAGTGAAGGAGTATATCTTCAATGTTTTGTCCCTGATTCTGGTGATGAAGTGGGCGAAGGTCACATCTATCGACGGCAAAGACCTGTCGTTGATTCTGAGGAGGGTGAACGATGGTGGAAGGAGGTTGAGGCTCGATAGATGGCACCGATTGAAAAACTGAGAGACTGGGCTAGTGCAGAGGAAAAGACCCATTTTGTGAACAAGATGCTCCTTATCTGGCTGCCTAAGTATTTCGATTTGGTGAGATCTTTTCTTGTGGATGTGTTATCTGGCTGCCTGAGTATTTCGATTTTGTGAACAAGATGCTCTGTTGATGTGTTATCTGTTGCTCTGTGGATGTTTAGATTATGAATTAAAGTTGTTATGGTGAGATCTCTGTTGATGTGTTATTTGTTGCTCTGTGGATGTTTAGATTCTAAATTAAAGTTGCTATGGTGAGATCTTTGTTGATGTGTTATCTGTTGTCCCTAAATCAGCCTCTAATATCCCTAATAAAATTATGTATTTTGCCAAATGATGATGAGACTGAAAATGGTCCCTTTTGGTTATTAATGATGAGTTTTGTTTTGTGATTCTTGGTCTTTATCTGATGGCTTTGAGAACATTAATCTGGAACAATAATATGAAAATCTGAAATTAAAACTGAATCTAAAATTAAAACTGAATGTGAAGTAATCTAGAACATTTTTCATCTTCTGAAAATTTGAAGTAATCCAAATCTGAAATTAATCTGGAAATTTGAGAGGATTTCTTGAGATGATTTAATTTGAATTAATCTGAATCTGAAAGTAATATGAATCTTAAAATTAATCTACATATGTAACTTCAGCTTCTAATTAAGAAGCCATGTATAATGAAGAAATAGTGCAGCTTGAAATAAGAAGCCATATATAATTAATACCCCCTTATGCTCTAATACATTAGATAGAAAAGACCCCTTGTGCTTATAAAATATGTGCACAAATTCATAACAAAAAGACCCATCATGCTTAGATATACAAAAACATAGCACAAATAAGCTTGTGTGCTTAAGATCACAAAATAACACAAAAAATTGGATAACTTGAAGTATGTAAATAGATTCTTAAGTCTGTTTATTCCCTTCAAATATCCATGATGCCAAGTTGATCCTTCAATCTTCCAATGCCTTCCACAACTCCCTCATCCTCCAAGTAACGAATACATGATCTAACTAAATCAACTGAAACTTCTAAATCAATAGGCATATTTCCTTGTCTTGCCAATGTCACTTTCTTCATATGGGGGATCTTATAAATCAAACATATTACAGATGGAATACTGAAACACTATGAAAATTTAAAATCGAAACATTTTGTAATCTAAAAATCAGTATGCACTTACATAACTAAATCAGTCTCAACATCCACTTTAATCATGCTATTATTACAAATATCACAAAACTGGAAATCATCCTTTACCTGGTCAATTAGACAATTCTTGATAATTGTATTTGTAATAGACTTGATAGGTTTTGTCTCTAGAGTTCCTTTAGGTCTATTCTTTGAGCCTCTGACTGCAGCAACCTTTTCTGTGAAATGAAATATTTCAATCTTTCAATCAAACAAAATTGTGTCATCTTCACCCAATAATGGCCTACAAACGGCACACATAAACATAATTTTTGTAATGAACTTTTTGTTCTTACAACTCCTATAAATTTTAGGCTCTTCGGGTGCCATGTAATACATGTGCTTGCTCTTACTAATTTAAAACCACTTCTCATCAATATGGGCAGTGTTAAACATACTCTTAAACTTTAAAATATTCAGAATTCTATCAAATTCTAAAGCATCAAGAGAAAATCTGAGCCTAAAGAGTTTGCCAAATCTAGTTTTAAAGCACTAGTGTGAGCTTTGATCATACCACATTGAATCCATCTCCCCACTGTGTTTTTTTTGCAATTTATTCCAACTGCTAAACCTCTAATTGTAGATCTTTTTGAAGGTGCTAATGTTGTAATGATATCAAGATCCACCATTACTCTTTTGCATCTTGGTTTTGTGATATTTTTGCTCACCAAATGTATTCCTTCACCTAGTTCTTTTTGTTTTTTCGCAGTCTGCCATACCCGTTGAACAGTCCTCCTCGACACTTGATAAAGCTCCATAGCTTCTTCGATCTTGTCGTGCTTGATTCTACCATTCTTGTGATTTTGGAGAAGAAATTGGACAAGAACATTCTTCTCAACAGTGCTGGGATCCTTCCTCCTCATTTTCTGTTTTTTGTTATGGTACCTTTTAATGCTGCTTTAAATGTAATGGTGGGAGTGAAGTGGTTATGCATTTATAAATGTTTGAGAAGTGATGAGACTTTAATTTAGTGGGAAAAGTGGAAATAATAAAAGTGAAAAGTGCAGGGTGAATAGCTTTAAATTTGAATAAAAAAGTGCAGGGTCGAATGGTGCTTTTGAAGTGGAAATAATATTAAAAATTAACTAATCCATACTTAAAATCCCTTATCTTTTATGTATTAAACTCCGTGCCGGAAAAAAAATGTGTCTTTATAAGCAAGATGGAGGAAGTATATATTTCTATTATCATTTATACTACATTTTCAACTTTTTTTAAATCTCGTGCCCAAAAGCACAATATAGGACGGAGGGAGTATTTTATTACTATAACTATAAAGTGTTCAACTAATCAATATTAAATTAATTTAGAATAATTCAAAATTATATTAAATTGAGATTATTTTTAAAATTAATTTTGTCACATAACTAAAAATTCATAACAAATTATTAAAATTACAACATATTGTTCCGAAATTAAATTTCAACAATTGAATAATTTATAAAATGAATATCCACATTCGATTATAAAAATCAACCTGTATTAAGTATATCCGGTATTTATATCCCACATATCCCGAGGTATCTGCACTTCCCACTAATTTATAGTAGTATTTTTTTTTCTAATTTGACTTTCACATGCATAAAAGCGTAGTCAGAAAAATGGGTTTTCTAAATCAGCACTTTTGCACATCACAAAAGGATACCCAGTCTTATTTTGAATTTTGCTTTGCAAGTATTGTGAAAAATGATGTTCAATGATCAACACTTTAGCCATATAAAAGTGCCTCTTTTGAATTATTTTAGTTTAACATAATTTTAAATATCCTTTTAGAAATTACTGCTCTTCAAGGAAAGATGAAGTAGTTCTTTTTCCTTTTCTTTGACTATATTAATTTTTAAATTTATTGTTCTCGACCAAAATACGAGCATCCATTTGTGTATCTGATTCTCTAGCAATATAGTTAATTATTTTCTAGTAAAATAAAGACGAACATTATGTTTGTTAGTGAATTTATTGGACCATTGTAATGTAACGGGCTCTCACTATGTGGGTTAGAGGGTTAGAAATAGTGTCTTACTTGACTATTATCAAAAATATCATAAAATGTTACAAAATTTATATTAGCTGAATTTAATAGAGAACCATCTTCGGGTGAGCCCCATAGGTTCTGGGGTGATCTGCATGAATATCACAACGAGAACATCGCACATTTAATGGGAGGAGATTATGACATCTCACATTAAATAAGTAAGATATATGAATTAAAAGAAATGACATAAAAAAAAGAAAATTAAGTGAAAATATTTGAATATGAAAAGAAATTAAGTGAAAATAAATAAATAAACTCGGCAAATATGAATCAAAAGGAAAATATTAAAATGATTGTTCTTTTCATTTGTGACGATGACAATTTTTTATCTTTATTATATGAAAGTGATTAATTTACCACGTTAATATATTATTATTGTTGTTGTTTTTGTTGTTGTACTTCTTCCGTCTCAATAGGCATGACACAATTTATTATTATAATATATTCATATGAATATATTTATTATTTACTAATTAAGAAAAACAAAATAATATATATAATAATTATATTTAAATGTCAGTCTCCTGTGCATAAAATGTCACCCTTTTTTAATGCTCCTCAATCAAGAATTTCGAAATGCCACGTAAAATTATGATCATAACCGTATTAATATTATATAGATATCCAATTTAAAATTTTAAAGTGAAGATTCGATATTATTGGCATCAGTGAGTAAACCGGGTTTAACATGTGTAGCCACGACCAACTAAATGTGAACAAAGTAGTACTACTATACATCAAAAACTAATTGTTTGTGATTGCCAACTATATCAATTATCAACCAATAATTAAAGGTTTAATTAATTAAGATGCTGAAATTGCGTGGTGTCATCCACTTCTTTACTTTTCAACTACATCAAATTTTGTGATTGGAAAAAGTCTCAAGTTGCAAATTTAGGAAATGATTGATGTGGCAACACGTGCCCCACAAAATTAGCTGTAACATGTTATGAATTCAATGGAGTTGAAACATCCAATTTTCAATATTATTTGAAAATTTATTCTACTTGATCAAGACTAAGTATTAAATACAAGAAATAAATAATTGTCAAAAATTTTGGACAATTAATATGGAATCCATACGCACAATTCTGTCAAATTGCTGCCGCAAATGTTTAAGCCAGTCATTTTTCTAATTGTCATGTTATGAAAAGAAAATAGCATATTAATTTATTAGCTCTCAAATTTGGATGGCAGGATGTTTTTCTACTGCTCCTGGGTTATATTTATTTAGATTAGTTCTAATAAAAAAAAACTCTAAAAGTAAGTCTAAATAAATGAAATGAAGGGAGTATTATTTTACTCAGACCAATGCTTGTTTGTATTGATATTACTATATCATCAATCTGAGTCCAATTACCTAATATATTCATACCTAACGTTTTTTCACAAAGTAGTAATGAAACGTATAACTTGTACAAAAATTTTTTATTTTTCAAATCGATATGATCCATTTGTTTATAGAACTATTTATTGGATCGCATATATTTCTGGAACACCTCTAACAGACGGACAAATAGTAAATTTTAGAAGAACTTATTATCTACCTCTTTTACGAATTGTTCAATTTTAAAACTAATTTAACAAATTTATCCTTCAAATACTCAATTTTATATTTTATCAATACTTTACACTCAAAATAAACATCACCACACAATCAGCTTAAAAAATTATATTACTGATTTTGCTGATTAATTGACTAATTAAGGTTCTTTAGCGTTTCTTTTGAACATTTTTAGTCAATTTTGAGGGTCGAGTTAGGTGGCTGAGGCTTATGTATATTCTTTTTTTACTGTGTTCATTTTTAGTTTCAAAACTTCTAAAAAGTTTTTTTACAGTTCACACCTACTATCTACTTCCAAAATTTTGACTGCACATCCTTATATACTCCATCCGTCCCTAGTTTGAGTCGTATTTCTTTTTGAACCGTCCTAACTAACTTGAGTCATTTTCTCTTTAAGAAATTTTTATTACACACAAATTTAAATATATATTTTTATCATCACTTTATACTTTAAATATACACTCAACATACATTTATTGATTCCTTAATTTCCGTGTCGAAAAAAAGTACTCCAATCTAGTTGGGACGGGAAGCACAAAATTCAAAACAATTAATGGTAATTAATTGTACATCATGAATATTTATTTATAACTTTATAGTGATACGACTAGCTTTAATGGTATTGACTTGGCGCACTTAGCTAATTAAGAATAAAAAGGTTTTAATCAATAAATCATTTTGTGAACTTTAATTATATATTTACTAATAGAATGCATTTAGTATCTCATACTATATTTTCTAAATTTATTTAATTAATATTTATTAGAAATAAATTTTATGATCTAATGGATCATAATTAATTTATTTGAATTTTTTATAAATTAATTATATACTTTATATTTGAATTCATGAATCCAAAAAATAATTAAAAGTAACATTAAGTGTTAAAAATAATAAATATATACCCTATATAAATATATGAGATGAACTTTTAATTATAAAATTAAACTAAAACAATATAAAATGGAAATTAATATATTAGGATTTAGTAGTGGAACAGACAAATTGTACACTAAATCTTTTTATTTTTTAAAATTGAATTATATTAATTTAAATTTCCAAACTATGTCATTAAGAATTCGAATTCGAAACGTATTACCTCGAGCATTAAATTTCTACCCTTAAAGTAACGCGCACAAAAATAGTTACGTTGTTTTGTTACTTTTGGACTGTAATTTGACTGAATGGTATAAATATTTCGTAAAATAAAATAAAAAAATTATAGCAGTATTCAAGAGTTATTAGAATAAGAGTAAGATGGTAAATTTGTAAGGATTTAAAATGGCGTGCATGTTTGCCAATTTCCTCGATTTCAATACTAGTAATTAAGTCCAATTAATTATTGACGATTAATTACTATAAACTCAATTAAGTGGTTGCGTCATTCTTGACTAACACTATCACTCTAGGCTATTAGATTGCCACATATAGCATATAATTATATGTTGAAATCCAAACCATAAAGTGTGGAAACAATTATACGACACAATCTCAGATTTTGAATACAGTATGACCAAATATTAATGTCTTCCTATATATACTATGGAAAGATACGAAATGCAAGATTAGTAAATAATGGGACAAAATTTGTAAATGTGGTGCATGGAAACAATCAATTTGAATACAAGTATAGTATTATGATAAGCATTTCCCATTTTAGACGGTTCCCCAACTATTATTCCCAACCACATAGAGCCAAAATGGGACAATTTTTGAACACGAGACGAGACGAGACGAGACGAGACGAGACGGGACATCATATTTCAATTTTGCATTTGAATTCTTGACTATGTAAAACATTGCTTCTTCTAGCTTCTTTTTTTCCTTGTATATGTGGTTAAATGCAAATTTAATCACTAGCTTAACCCCAATTTGTAATCACAACATCACCTTAAAAGATAAATACTCAACCATTTGACATGTGGATTATTTCCAAACTTGCAATTAGGATCATCTCCAAATTCAACTAATTCGCTCAACTCTAAATTTCAAATTATTGTGTTTGTAATAAAAATAATTACTCAGACTTTTCATGTTTTTTGTTGAGTGTTTGTGTGAAGTTCTGTGAGATAATCATTTTTTCATCTGCTGGCTTGAACGTTTGGTTGAATTTCTCAATTTCAAGTTCATTTAAAAGAATAAAGACGTATGATTGATAAATTAAGACAATAATCTGTTTATTTTTATCTGGAAAACTCGATCAAGAAAACATTTGACATGTAGATATATATATTCAATAATTATTAATTATGATAAATTTTGTAGTACTAACAAGCCTTGGTGGAGTTAAGGGTCTGACAACTTTAGACGGTTGTTATATATGTTAATATATTTTCATTTATTGTCTCCCATGACTTATGTTTCAAAAATTAAATCGAATTCGCTCCATCATTTTAAAATTGCTGGCTCAATCTCTTTAGGAGGTCGAATATATATTAATATATTATTGGTTTGACAAAACTTGGTGCGATTAAGCAAATGTAAGACACCGGCCATACATCATGATGATCTTAAATCTATTTTAGCTTTGTCAAAGTCCAGATTTTGAACAACTTTAGTGAAAATTGCAGAATCCAACACAATTGGAAATCGATGTTGTTATTGAAACAATAAATCATGAATAAATGACATGACTAAACTCCGATGAACACAAGTTCTGCAATAAGAATTTCACCTGTCGGGAATGCCAGAAAATTAAAAAAATTGTCAGATCTTTGTCCACACCAATATAAAATAAACAAAAAGTTCAAAGACAAAGAAATCATTAAGAAAAGCACCATTGCAATTCCATGATGCTCACATTTCATATCTTCTACAACCTCTAACAATCTCAACAACAAAAAAAGGAAACAAACAAACAAAACGTAAATAAGAAAGATAATAAAACAACTGGAGCATATATTATATATATCTCTAATTCTGTACAGTCCAAAAATTCTTTTTATTTTTATTTTCTAATCTTGGTTGAGCATAGGATTCCTGTCATCATCAATGGAGGAGACGGAATTCCTTTTGATGAATTCAAGGCAATCTGCAATCGCTTCTGAGCAAAAGGAATTGGAGTGATTCATAGTTCTCACCACCGAATACGATGACGATGAAAATCCGTACCCGACTTCACATGTTTTATTTCTTCTTCTTCTTACAAGCTGGCTCCTCCTCAGTAACCTTAAACAGTTGTTGTAAGAACTCCTCCATCTCCTAAATACTCGCAATATATACAAGAAATTCCTGCGCAGCCTCTTCACACAAAATCTTCTGGAATTCAGACGAAGCCCCCTTATTGCACAGCAGTATTTCTTACTCATGATTTTGTCGTACCTATTATTACCACGCATCGTATATAGCTAGATGAAATTCAACTGTATATATAAGTATAATGAGAGAGAGAGAGAGTGGGGAAATGATTTGTATTTGTTGGAGAAGGAGAAGGAGAAAGGAAGGAGAAGTGACAAGTGAGAAGGAAATATGTAGCGTGGAAAATGATGCGCATATGAGGCTTTGTTAGGTGGGTGGGTCGGGTCGTATTTAGGCGGAGTGCTGTTCAAATCAAGTGCGGGATTTATTATAAAAAATATAATTATAATTTTGTTTTAGTTTTGTAAATTGTTGATTAATTAGTGTTTTTGTAGGAACCTAATGAATGAATGCTGTCATGTAAAAGGGAGAAATGAGCGGAATTGGTGGGAGGACGGACAAGTGACAAGAAGACAAGGATAAAAGCGAGCCCGTTGTTCTAGTGGTAATGAAATTAATGTCTAAATTAATATGATTCGAGTCACGAGTGACGCGATCAATTAATTTAATGTTAATATAATTCAATTTTAAAAATTAAAATAACAAATAATAATAAAAGAATTAAAAGACAAGGATAAAAACAAATTAAAAATATACTGGTGGGGTCACAGCACAGAGCTAGAGACTATAGTTGTTGCGGTGTTAGTATGAAAGTCTATAAACATGGAGCAGCGATTTTAGGATTTTAATACATCTCATTAATCACAACATTTCTTGTGTTACCTAATTCATTTCCTTTACTATTTGTATTTCCTTTTTAACTGACCATAGCATAGCACCCCTATATGCGCGGGTGTATCCAAATATATGTTATAGTATCTCATATATCACTGATAATCTCAGCTGTGTATGTTCCATGTCATATTGATAATTATTTAATGCATATAGTTAAATCTTTTAGAAATACTTTAGCAACGTCAACGTGCCATGATTAAGTTGAGGTATGACTTTTTTCTTAAGTACATTACATACCAGGATTAATTAATTAATTTGCACTAAGATACTCAGAAACATGCATGTTGTGTATTTAGAATTTTGGCCTATTATTTCGGCCACTAGCGTGTTATTATGCATTAATTAATTAGTAAGATTTGGATTAGTAGCTTTAATTTTGATCTTTCATTTTTCTATGACATTGTGGTGACGACCAGTCATCCTATCTCCGAATCAAAATAAGCTAGCATGTCATACTTATAAACACAAGTTTTTATGTTCACATGGATTGTGATCGATGTTACTTTAACATCTGTGAATGGATTTTGATAAAAGAATTAGAGGGGATTTAGTATGTATATCTATACGTATTTTCTTATTTATATATATCATGAGGTTAGTATTACAATAATTAATATTCAGATATAATGATCACGATTCATGATTAGGGAATATATTTATATATACATGTATTTGAACTGAGACTAATTCCCTAGAGTTATTTATTTTATTTGCATCAATATATTATAAGAGTCAAACTAGAATTTGCATTGATGTATAATAATTGGAACAACTTGCATATACTTATGTCTAAGCAGAGTAAGTAATTAACTTAATAATATGAGTTGACACTTGATTTGATAATGAATTGTACGTATACCTTGGAGCTAGCTACCGACCATAAGTGTCATACTTGATTAATTAATTACGTGCTTATAAAATATAATAAATTAATGAAGTTGAATTAAACTAACAAATTAAAAGTGGGCACTATTAGTACAAGATAAGACGAACCGATTTACAAATAAATTACTTCTACTTAATTTGCTACAGTCGGTAATTTTGGTGGATACCGCCGCCCTAATTTTATTTTAATTCTTTTTTAATTATACACACAATGACAACCACATGCTTTTCAGGTGACTTTTCCATACAAAATTAGTTAAAGTAGTTCCCTTCTTTTTTACATGCAATTATCTTTGCTTTTTTATTATAAAATTTGTCAAAAAAAGAAATGACACTATTTTTGTGGGACGTCTCAATCGTAGAAGAGGGACTACGTTGGTGGGACGGAAGGAAAATAATTTTGCGGGTTAAATAATGTATATACTAATTATTTTTGTCTTACATAATCACTGCTAAAAGTTTGTTCGAAATTCGTTCGTACGAATCAAACTCGAGTTTTGAACTGAGTTCGAATAATTTTTTGAGCCGAACTTAAACATAATGATATTTAATTATAAAAGTTTTTGAACATGTTTTAATACAATTTTAATGAACCGAACTTTGACTAGTTCACGAACTTTGTTCACTAACTTTAAAAACGAGTTGAACTTCAAATAGTTCGTGAACTTTATATATATATATATGAACTAGATCGCAAACTTATCAAATTAATACAAATATATATAGGGTTAATAATAACAAAATAATTTAATAAAGGAGTTGAGCTCAATCAAATATTTGACGAACTCGAGCCGAATTCGAATTTATTGTTAAATCAAAGAATAAGCAAACAAAACTTAAGCTTGTTTTTATTTATCGAACTGAATTTAAGTTTGATTTTGAAAATTCGAAACGAAATCGAACCTTTAAATTTTCAAACGAGTCAAACTCAAGTCTAACAGTATTTGATTGGATTCACATCGATTACAGCCTTATCAATCCTTCTAAAACGATTAGAAGAAGTAGCATGACTTAATAAAGTATTAATGTTGAATAAGATCTTCAATTTATTATCATAATAGTAGCTCGAAAGCTAATGCGAATTTTAATTGGCATAGGAGAACGTATGTCTTGCATATAGAACGAATTGAAGCCGTTCTCTTAAAACATCCCACTAATCCTGAGAGGTGGAAAAGAAATAAAAAGATCCCAAAAAATATAAAAATTATACTCCCCGTCCACCAAAATGGTTTACGTTTTACCATTTTGGGATGTCCATAAAAATGGTTTACATTTGAAACTTTTCTTTTATAGTAAGTGGACCCACCACATCCACTACACACAACTCAATTTAAAATAATACTTTAAGTGAGACCCAAACTCCACTAATTACTCACAATCAATTTAAAACTATATATAAAGTGAGACTCTAACTCCACTCACTATATACCCTCATTAAAGTCAAAACACAATATTAAAATCCGTGCCGGATCAAACCGTTAACCATTTTCATGGACGGAAGGAAGAAGTAATATTTTTGGAAGGATAAACTATTTAATTATTTTATAGTACATGCGATGTGATAAGTAGACGACAAGTACTTGTACTCTTGCAAGAATAAGGACAAGAGATATATAAAGTTCCAATTGGGTTTTGGATGATAAGTCCAAATAATGAATTTAGGACAGGTGGGCCAATCACACTAGATCTCACTTTTCATGTTGGCCCAACTCTGCTTTCTCTTTAATACACCCCATCTAACTCAAAAGTATTTACAGTTTTCGTTTAAATTAAATATGTCCAAAATAATACAATAGATTAATGTACTATTGGTACATTTAATGTCATGCAATCTAATACAATATTATATATATAAACACATATTTATAATCTAAACTTATTATGTTTTTCATTCAAATTTGTTAGCTTTGTCCATATAATCAACATTTTAGTTGATGATGCAAGTAATTTTAGTAAGTAATAACTTGTTGGTAGCACATTTGTATAACTACATAAAAAGCTCTCACATTTGTAATTATTAAAACAATAACTTGACAACAAACATAAAACTTTAAAGTGCCTCTCTTTTGGTGGCTGCTTAGCCTTCACAATCGCCTAAAGGTGAACATCATGTCGGATCCGGACCAACTCGTTGGGATAAAAAATTCGAATTTTTTTTAAAAACGTGAACCAGGCTAGATTGAGATAAACCTCAAGACCGACTTAGAGTTGGGTTTCAGGTTGGGTCTTGGTCCGGTCCAATCCAAAAAAATAAATTTATTCATTATTTTTTTTATATTATACACACTATTTTTTCAATATTCACCAATAAATTTTAGAAAGAAAAATGATAACATGTGTTAGTATTAAATATTCTCAATTCATAACAAAAATACAAAATGATAAGCTTTAAAATTCACCACCTTTTTATTTATTTGGAAATATAATATGACCTTTTAATTTAGCTTAAAAATACATCACCTTTTAATTTGTTGTAATTTTCTCCAAATTTTGGAGTGATTTTGAATTGAGATAATGTGGCTCGCATGTGGAAATAAATTTTTAAGGATTAATTTAATTTGTTCAATATTTTTTTTTAATTATCGAATGTAGCATTTCAATTACTCAATGTGACATTTTAATTAATTTGTTCAATATTGTACTTATGTTGATCTCATTATACAAAAAATTAATTTTATAAATATGATGTATCATTTTTATTCAACTTAAAACGTATGTTCAAGTTCTCGCAATTAACGAGTCTTATAGCATGTAATAAGTTGACCTTAAGTCGAATCACGTGAAAGACTAAACATGACAATTAATCACAAATACTTAATTGACTAAGATAGATTCCTACACACTCTAAAACGATTTGCAGATGTTCATACACCAACTAAAGATTGAAATAACTAAATAAGAAGATCAAAGAAGTCTAGGATTGGATACTTGAACTCCTAAATTGATATCAAATTGATCATGTATTCATACTCGATTAGGATCTCTAAAGGTAGCTTACAAAACACTTTCGTATTTATACAAGCCGTGACTTTCACTTTCGTATCAAACTCACACCTCTAGAAATCACTTCCCTAATATGAACTCTTATTCAAACGTTCCTGATTAGAGAATAAATGTTGATTAACCCCAAATCAAGTGTTAAAGCAATTTCTCAATCTACTTTTACACCTATGTGAATCTAATGGAGATCAATCACTAAATTTCATCCAAAACAAGTTAATAAACTAAGCATGAGTCAATCATAACATCAAATAAGAGAATCAATATCTAATCCTAGTGAGAATCTAGCTAAACATCATAAACATGGTAGAAACATAAAAGGGATCCATCAAAAGCAAACTTACTAGATGTAATGTAAGAACTTCAAGTTGGAATCGACTTCAATTCGTTGGAATTCACTAAATCTACACTAGGAAAGCAAGTAAAGAAGTTTGGTAGAGTGTATCTTAAACATAAATTAAAAGTCAATCCATGACATAATACTAATTCATTAATCCAAACACAAGTTTATAAATAAAAATAATTGTAAAAATTATTATATATACAATAGTTATTAAAAATTAAAAATATATTTTTTATTAAAAATAAATAAATAAATAAATTTTTATTTGTATAAGTCTGTTTCAAATCTAACGAATTTGAGCAAATTTTAATTTGGACGTACATAATATATTTCAAATATATTTCACTGATCTTAAAAAATGACTCAACTCAAATCGTTCCAATGTACAGATGAGTCCAATAATTAAAATCGATATAAAAAGATTTAGTCCGAATTTGTACACTCCTATGACGGGCCTTGCATCCAAAATCCTAATTTTAAAGGTTTGCATATATAATTTTGAATGTGACTTTTCACATATGAACACAAATAACAAAATCTGAACATTAAAAACAGAAATTTTGTTTATGAAAATAAATATAGAAAACTTTATTTTTACATCTCCAAAGTCATGGGCTATGTGCTCTTCTTCCTCTTCTCCCCACACATACACACTCAACCCACCCTGCCTCTCCCTCCTTCCTCAAAATTTCCACCCCAATCCACCATCCTTGTTGTCGTTTGGGCTCTATCCCACCTTTCAAATCCTAATTTTCCATTTTAAATTGCAAACTTCTCAAAGTTAGATAAATGATTATATAATCATTTCTAAGACAATAGGGCCTCTATCATTATAGGGAGGGTAAAGAGCATCCAACATTAGTTTTGGAGCTGACTATATATAAATATAATGACATATTTGAGTAGTATGCGCCACATAAAAAAGTGGTCAAATTTTTTTAATACAAAATTAAAATTAATTATCTTATTAAATTTTTTTTATAGTATCTTTTTATACCAAACGGTGCTTTGATATTAGGGATAACAATTTAGTCCGGCCTGACTCAAGTCCGCCAAAGCCCGACCCGATGACGTCATGGGTCGGTCATGACCCAAAATTTTAAGCCTGATGGGTGGACTTGGACCAATGTTTAGACTCAACATACCCAAGCCCGCCCAATCCCGACCCGACATTATTATTGTAATTAATATATAATAAATATAAATTAATAACATATTAAATAAGATATATAACTAAATAAGTTTGGATTTAATATTTATTTTCATTAAAAGTATAAATAATTGTTAAAATATAGAAAGTGCAATTAAAAAAATTATTTAATATATTTTTTAATGTATTAAAAATAAGAATAATATAGAAAAAAATTTAAAAAATTACGGGTCCAACCCAATCCCGCCCGATTCATATTGGCCTGGGCTTGGGCCTAATTTTCAGACCCGATAGAGGCCATTGGCCTGTAAATATAACCACAAGCCGGGCCTTGGTGTAGGGAAACTCGGCCCAATCTAGCCCATTGTCGTCCCTATTTGATATACAGATATACAATCAATTCATATTCATGTAATAGTATACAATTGTCACACAACTTATTTATACATATTTTACTCCCTCTATTCATGAATGTTTTCTTAACATTTTGATATCGATATATCGTTGAACTTAAATAATGTCGACGCCTCTGCAAACTACACGATACGGCTTGCAGAGGCCTTGGCTAATGATATTGCAGTATAGGTGAGGAACAATGAGGAAACAACGGAAACACCATGCTTCAAGACAAGCTTGATTTGGAATTAAAGATAATGCAATTGCTAGGCATACAATCCATCGATTGTATATTTGTATAGTAATACCAAGTTCTTTCTTTGCTTGTTTCTAGTACAAACGTAATGTTGCAGACTCAAACGAGAGGGTCAAGCCCTTGGAGAAGAGTCATGTATCAGTATAAATATTGTTAGGTAGTTAAATCCTGATGTTATTTGGAATGTTGACCTAACATTTGTGTTTTTGTGTTCTTCACAGGAATGTTGATTAAGCTTCCAGCTCAACATAACAACTAGTGATGACTTGACACCCAGCTCAACAGCCACGTGGAGTGCTGACACGACAGCATTCAAATAGCACACGAAGACTGGAGTGAAGACCAAGTCTTGCCATACAGCTGAGATATTTATGATAGTGGAATTATGTTCCACAAATCCAGGAGTCAACAACCAATTGAAGTGGTTCCACAATTCCAGGCAGATATGCAGAGTCAACACCTGAACTGCGAGAATTGTGGAAGACATGGGCCAACAGTTACTATATTCGTGGATCCAAGCCCATGTAGTCTATCTATAAATAGTAGATTCATTCTTTGAGTAGATAGACGGTTTTTGCAGATTAATTTCGTAGTTTTCATTTTGTATGTTTCTTAGATCTTAAGAACATACATTTAGTGTTTTAGTAATAGTGTTGATGTTATTGTGTTGCTCAACATTGTAATAGCTCAACACTTGTTTTGATTATTTTTTTTGGCCGTAAGGCTTCCGTGTAGGTTATTGATTTATATAACCTACACAAAAATATTTCGTGTCTTGTACTTTAGCTTCCGCAAATTTTTCATTTAGAGTGGTTGATACACTTTCAAGTGGTATCAGAGCCTTCGCTCGACACACTGAGTGTGGTCCTGACAACATCACGACTCTAACACATCAATGGATCCGAACAACATTGGAGTATTTCGGCCTCCGGTCTTGGATGGCTAGAAATTACTCGTACTGGAAGACACGTACCCGCTCATACATTAAGTCTTTAGACAGAAGAGCGAGGATTTCTGTGGAAAATGGGTGGTCACCACCAAAGGCCACTGACGCACATGGTGATGTGGTCCAAATACCACAAAGTTCCTGGTCGCGTGATCAAGTTGAGGCTGCTACGCTTGATGACCGCGCTCTGAACGCAATATTCTCAGCAGTCGATACAAATATGTTCAAACTGATCAAGAACTGTACGTGTGCAAAAGATGCTTGGGATATTCTGCAAAGACACTGTGACGGCGACACCAGCATTAAGCAGTCACGACTGCGTATTCTCACCTCCCAATTCGAGAATATGAAGATGGAGGAAGAAGAGGATATTTCCAGCAACACAAAGAGGATTCTTGACATTTTGAATGAGTGTTAAGATCTGGGAGATCCTTTTAGTAATAAAGTTCTGGTCTCCAAAGCACTTCGCACGTTACCGCCTAGGTTTGACATGAAAGTAACAGTCATTGAAACATCACACGCTGTGAACACACTTGAGTTTACGGACCTCATGAACTCCTTCAAGACCTATGAGATGAATTTAGAAGCAAGAGGCACATTCACCAAGAAGAAATCAGTGGCTCTCACTGCGGACACACACTCGTCACCTTCGTGCAGTAGGCTAACTGACATAATGGAATCCAGTGAATCCGAAGAAGTTGAAGAGATCCACAAAGGAGATGATGTTTCCATGATCACCAGAAAATTCAATCGGATGGTGAGAGGATTCAACCGAGACAAAAAGGAAAAGCCCAAAGAACGAGATATACCACGTTTGGAGTACTACCAATCTCCAAAGAATGATAACAATCAAAGAAAACCTCATGTTAGGAGAACACCTCACAACGAAGTGTTTAAGTTCATCTCCTCTAAGCTCGACAATGTACAATGCCATGAATGTAGAGGGTTTGGGCACTTTGCGAATCAGTGTGCCAACAGGCTTCGAAAAAGAGGAAAATCATATTGGGTGTCTTGGAATGATGATGGGCACGAGTTCTTTGAAGATGTTGATGAAGAAGAACCGTTCGAGAGCATAGCACTGCATGTAACAGTGACACCACCGGACAGAGTAGGCCAAAACATCGATTCCGAACCACTTTCGGATAGGTATGACCCTAACTATTACTCTAATTTGTTTTGTTTGAATACCTCGGTTGATGATGCAGGAAGTGTTGAGGATGACATAGACTATGTGTGTGATGAAGAAAGTGATGATCATGCTCTCGGTATAATACGAGGACTAAAGAAGTTGTATGATGAGCTATTGGGCAAATAGAAACAACAAGCACGAGATCTGGTGACCTCAACAGCTGAGATAACGCGACTCAAAGAAGCCCAAGCAAAACAGGAGGTGTTGATCACACAACGCGATATAGAGCTCACCAAAGTAAAATCCCAACTTGAAGAAGCACAACTGACAATTCGTAAGTGGAATACTGGGACATATTCGCTACAGGAGATCATGGATAGTTCAAACCCAAACAAAAGGGGCCTTAGATATCCTGCACCGACTGTGTTTTGTCATGGCTCCACATCGGCAGGAGAAACATCCAATACCAAAGCAGATGTTGTGCTTACAGATTCATCAACACAGATAAAGCAAGAAAACTCTCAAGCAGAAAAAGGTAAGAAAAGGAGTAAGAGACGTAGAAGGAAATATGTGTGTCATTACTGTCTCAAACCAGGCCACATAAAACCTTTTTGTTATCAAAAGAAAAGGGATGACAAGTCATATTCTGTGCTGCCACAGCAACCCAAAATGATATGGGTAAAGAAAGCTGATCTAACATGTAATGTTGTTTATACAGCATTGAAAACTAACATTTCAGGCTCTTGGTACTTTGACAGCGGATGTTCACGTCACATGACAGGTAACAAAACATTTCTTTCCAACTATGAAACTTATGACGAGGGAAATGTTTCATTCGGTGGAGGTTCAAAAGGTAAAATCATAAGGAAAGTTATACTTAATGTTCTTGGCTTACCTGCTTTAACAAATGTGTATCATGTTCAGGGGCTTATGGCAAACTTAATCAGCATAAGTCAATTATGTGATGGTAACATGCTTGTGAAATTCACTAAAGATGCATGTGAAGTATACAATAACATAAACTTGTGTATCATGAAAGGCCAAAGGTCGTCAGACAATTGTTATATGACTGATAACCTAAAATGCAACAAGGCTCAAGTTGATGATGTTATACTCTGGCACAAACGATTAGGTCATACTAACTTTCGAAACCTTGGCAGGTTGGTCAAGGTGGATGCAATACGAGGTCTACCCAAACTTGGAAAGACAGACCAGTATCGTGTGTGGAGACTGTCGGAGAGGAAAACAATTGCATGCATCACACCCTGCTCTACAGCACCATGAACAACACTTTGGGACCAACCGATGTTTTGAACTTCTACATATGGATCTTGTAGGACCCATGGAAGTTGAAAGCATTGGTGGCAAAAGGTATGTATTTGTTGTGGTAGACGATTTCTCCCGATTCACATGGACCTATTTTTTACGTGAGAAATCTGAAACATTTGAGATGTTTAGAAATATGTTTGCTCACGTTGCTAATGTATTTGATGCTAGAATATCTCGTATAAGATCTGATCATGGCCGTAAGTTTGATAATTCACAATTCACAAGTTTCTGTAATGAAAAGGGAGTATGTCAGGAGTTTGCAGCACCAAAAACCCCACAACAGAATGGGGTGGTTGAACGCAAGAATAGGACCTTGATTGAGATGGCAAGGATTATACTGAGCTCAAAACAAATGGCGAAACGTTTTTGGGCTGAGGCAGTAAACACCGCATATTACATCAACAATCGAGTCAACATTCGACCAGGCTCATTCAAAACACCGTATGAACTGCTCAAGGGAAGAAAACCTAACCTAAAACATTTTCGTATTTTCGGGTGTGTATGCTTTATCTTAAATGACCGTGAGTATCTAACAAAGTTTGATGATAAGAGCGACAAAGGAGTATTTGTTGGGTACTCAAAAAACAGCGTAGCTTATAGGGTATTTAACCTTCGCATTAAGACAATACAAGAATCTGTTAATGTTGTCTTTGATGATGCAGGTGATGTGAACAAAGAGGTGGAAGCAGAAGACGACGTATATCAAGGGGGAGTTGTTCTACCTCCTGTTGAAATCCAAACTGCTCCACCTAACACAACATCTGGCAATAATGGGGAAAACAATGTTACACAACAGGAACCAGAAGAAGAACAAGATGAGATTCAAGAGGTCACTCACCGCAGAGAACCTCTAGGAAGAGTTAGAGAAAACCATCCACTGTCTCAAGTCATAGGAAATGTTGAGGATGGTGTTCAGACCAAACGTAAACAGCCGATTAACTATAGAGAAATGACATGCATGTACTCTGTGTGCTCTACAATTGATGGTGTAACATGTTTTGTCTCTAAGTTTGAACCAAAAAATGTCAAGGAAGCACTGACTGATGAGTTCTGGATAAATGCTATGCGAAGAACTAAATCAGTTTGTTCGTAGTGATGTTTGGTACCTTGTTCCCAGACCAGCCAACAGAAATGTTATCGGCACAAAGTGGATTTTCAAGAACAAATCTGATGAGAAAGGAACAATTGTACGAAACAAAGCACGATTGGTGGCTCAAGGGTATACTCAAGTTGAAGGGGTGGATTTTGATGACACGTTTTCCCCAGTAGCAAGAATTGAGTCCATTCGGTTGTTGCTTGCTGTTGCATGTCATCTCAACATCAATCTATATCAGATGGATGTGAAGGCAGCATTCCTCAACGGTGAACTTAAAGAGGAAGTCTATGTTGAACAGCCAAAAGGATTTGAGGATCCCCACAAGCTAGATCATGTCTTTCGACTAAAGAAAGCCTTGTATGGACTAAAACAAGCACCACGTGCTTGGTATGGACATCTCACAAACTTCCTTCTCAAATACGGGTTTGTGAGAGGCGGTGCGGACCGGACATTGTTTAAGAAAAGGTAAGATCAACACATTCTTATTACTCAAATCTATGTTGATGATATGATTGTCAGTTCCACCTCACGTAACATGCTCAATGATTTTTCAGGTGCAATGTCTACGAAGTTCGAGATGAGCATGGTGGGAGAACTCACATACTTCCTTGGACTTCAAGTTAAACAAGGACAAGATGACATCTTTATCTCTCAAAGCAAGTATGCCAAAGAGATGATAAAGCGTTTTTTAACCTTGAAGGAGCCAAGCACATGAAGACTCCCATGGGCTCTACAGAAAAGTTGACTAAAGATGATGCTGGAGAGGATGTTGACCCAACACTCTACAGATCAATGATAGGGAGTCTACTGTACCTAACATCTACTCGTCCAGATCTGATGTTTAGTGTATGTGTATGTGCCAGGTATCAAGCTAAACCCAAGGTATCTCATATTAAAGTTGTTAAAAGAATCATCAGGTATGTTGCTGGAACATTAGATTTGGGAATCTTCTTTTCTAAAAACATGAATATGAGCTTGATAGGATTTAGTGATTCTGATTGGGCTGGAGATGTGGATGATAGGAAGAGTATGAGTGGAGGTTGTTTTTATCTAGGTAACAACATTGTGTCATGGCATAGCTGTAAGCAAAACTGTGTTTCCTTATCCACTGCTGAATCTGAATATGTTGCAGCAGGCAGCTGTTGCACACAACTGCTGTGGCTCAAACAAATGCTTAGTGATTATGGCCTAGAAAACAATGACCTGGTTGTGTACTGTGACAACATGAGCGCTATAAACATTTCCAAAAATCCTGTTCAACACTCAAGAACAAAGCATATTGACATAAGACATCATTTCATTAGAGATTTAGTGGAACAAGAGGTGATCAAGCTTGAATATGTGAAAACAAAAAACCAAGTTGCTGACATTTTTACAAAACTTTTGGATCATGAGAGGTTCGTATACCTACGAAAGTCTCTTGGTCTGTGTTTTTACCACTAAAAGTGTGTTTTTATGCTACACCCACCAAACTGCTTTCTATATCAAAGGGTGTAGCTTGTGTTGTTTAACTTGCTGGTATAACATCTTAGCTAACACGTTCTCTGTACAGCCGCCCGGTATTCTCCTATATATGTTTTATGTAACTTTGTGGTAAACAATCCAAGTAGTTTGGGGGGCACGGCGTTCGCTGCGACGATGCTACCTTACCAAAGGATTGCAACTGTGACTGCTTTCGAGGGGGAAAGGCTAGGGGCATGGCGTTCGCTGCGACGATGCACTCTACGCTAACTAACCCTTGGATTCTTGTAGTTCTGCGCATATTTTATTTCTCTAAACCGGATGGATGTTGCAGCGATGTTGGCACAACAGAGCAAGTTAGACTATTTTCTCCAAATGTTGACTTTCTAAAATGTTACTACAACATCTCTATCAACAACTTGTGTTTGATGTCCCGCATGATCTCGCATCCCTTAAAAATCGCTTATTCTTTCTTGATAGTGGGTTATAACTACCAGGTAGCGTGTTCTTGAGTATTTCAGGGAGAAAGTGAAACGGCATAGTTTCCCTATATTTGAACCATCGTCAGTCTGTTTTCTCATCCCTCATCATTACTTTTACTGTCCCAGTTGTCACTCGTGTGAAACCCTAGAGAAACCGACTCTCCCACTCTCTCTCCCATATCCGCTCACATCCCAAGACCGATACGATATAGCCTCTGGGTTCTTAGTCTTAAAACATTCATCTCTCCGTCATTTTTTCTTCATCTCACTCATTCCATCTACCCACATTCTGTCTCCAGTGCCCATCGCTTTCAAATTTTTTATGTTTTTTTTCTTCTAATGGCTGCACCTCCTAACGCTGATCTCTCCACCATTCTAAGAGCTTTTCTTTCAACAAACCCTCAAGTTCTCCAAGAACTTCATGCTACTACTGCTCCAGTTCCACCAGCACTCGAAACTCCACCGGCCCCCCTGGTCGTCGAGACCCCGCCAGTCTCACAAGTTGCTGCAGTCCCTTTGGCACCACCGGCCGTCGTTGCCGATACTCCTACTCCACCACCAGTTTCCACCGAGGCAACTATTCCTTTGCCTCCGGTTGTTGAGGACCTTGCCCCTGTCTCTACTGTCGCACTGGTAGACCCAGCCACAGCGTCACCGTCGTCCCGTCCATCTCCTCCGCCAGTTGTTCCTCCAAGAAAACTAGCCACTCGGGGCTCTCGACTCTCCACTCACACTGGCCAGTCAAAGAAGTCCAAAAATTAGGTTCCTACTGTCATCGTCCATGATGACAGTGATGATGAGGTGTCCTCCGCTCCCAAGCACCCTTGGCTTACTGCAGCCATCGAAGTTAAACAGGAACTCACCTCCTCTACCGCTGCAACAGAGAAAGGGAAACATGCTATCATGGCCCCGGTCCACATCTCAGATCAGTCTGACACTCCAGACTTTCCGTTGGACCCCGATCAAGCTCTCAGCCTGCAATTTTACGATGAAACCGCGACGGTGAAATGAAAGTGTCTTCGGAACGCCCCCTGTGTCAGTGAGCGCTCCATTGATGAGGTGACCTTCGATGAAAACAATATGCTCACGTTCTTTCGAACCCGTGGGTTGCTGGGTACAGTCTTTCAACTTCCTCCTTTTGTTAAGTCAATTGTTCGACATTTTTACTATAATTTGCATCACACATTTGGTAATCGTGCATCTAAGAAGTTTGGGAAGGTCTGCTTTTACAACACTGTCTTCGATTTTTTGGCTGATGCCATAAATACTGGTCTTGGTTTACCGTGTGTGAAGGGCGACATAGTCTCAAGTCTAGACGATGTCGCAAAAATCATCACTGGAGGGAAACGTTCAAGATGGGTCCAGCCCATGAAGTCATCCAGTCTGACCCACCTCTATTCCGTCCTCCACAAAGTCCTCACATACAACTGGGTCATATCCTCCAATGTTACTTTTGTCACGCAACAGCAAGGAGTGTTGTTGTACCTTGTTGGTCTCAACAAGCCGTTTAATCTTGGAAGGATAATCTTTAACCAGTTGGCTGCTCTTTCCCTTAAAGCCCAAATCAGTTCTCTTCCATTTCCATCTCTCATTTGCAGGGTCATGGAGCATCAAGGTTTTACGGAGATCTCAAGGAGCCATGAAACCCTTCCGGTCCCTAAATATGCCATCCACAACTCTCTGTTTAGCAAAGGCAAGGTCGCTGACCATCCATGGCAGAATCCTGACCAACCATCTCCTGTCGCCTCTAGTATTCAATTGCCACCACAAGCTGTCCAGCAGCTAATTGGTGCTTTGAACTCTCTTGCTGCGCTCGTCCCAACTTAAGCGTGCATGTCTTCCCAAAAAGGGGGAGAACAAAGAGCAGCTACACAAGCAGCACAAGCAGGGGGAGAACCAAACGACAACGAGGAGATGGATGACAATGAGGAAGAGGCTAGGAATGAGGGATGTTGAGTGTGTGAGGATGATGAGATAAATGTGATGTTGGGGAGCACCAAAAACAATTTAAGTTTTCCTGCTTTTTATTTTTTAATGATGGATGATGGATGATACTTTTTGCAGCACTGACCATATTTTTCGAATGAGATGAATGGTTGACTGCTTGAAATGTTAATGATTGCTGAATGTTTATGTAAATTGCTGCCTATGTCAAAAACTGCCTGTGTCTATGTTGTTGCTGTTGTTGCAGTTATTTGTGCAGGTATAAACATAGGGGGAGAAATCTCGTGGAGATAAAGGTTTTGTGAAGAAGGCACAAAAACAGGGGGAGTTTGTTAGGTAGTTAAATCCCGATGTTATTTGGAATGTTGACCTAACATTTGTGTTTTTGTGTTCTTTACAGGAATGTTGATTAAGCTTCCAGCTCAACATAACAACTAGTGATGACTTGGCACCCAGCTCAACAGCCACGTGGAGTGCTGACACGAAAGCATTCAAATAGCACACGAAGACTGGAGTGAAGACCAAGTCTTGCCATACAGCTGAGATATTTATGATAGTGGAATTCTGTTCCACAAATCCAGGAGTCAACAACCAACTGAAGTGGTTCCACAATTCCAGGCAGATATGCGGAGTCAACAACTGAACTGCGAGAATTATGGAAGACATGGGCCAACAGTTACTATATTCGTGGATCCAAACCCATGTAGTCTATCTATAAATACTAGATTCATTCTTTGAGTAGATAGACGGTTTTTGCAGATTAATTTCGTAGTTTTCATTTTGTATGTTTCTTAGATCTTAAGAACATACATTTAGTGTTTTAGTAATAGTGTTGATGTTATTGTGTTGCTCAACATTGTAATAGCTCAACACTTATTTTGATTATTCTTTTTGGCCGTAAGGCTTCCGTGTAGGTTATTGATTTATATAACCTACACAAAAATATCTCGTGTCTTCTATTTTAGCTTCCGCAAATTTTTCATTTAGAGTGGTTGATACACTTTCAAATATTATATCCGTTTAGAAGGACCATGTTCAAATATTAAGACATGAAAATAGATCATAATTTAGTTTATTGTCTTGTATGATTAAGGACCGAAGTTAATGAGTTATTATTTTATTTTATTTTTTGATCTCATTAATAGATAAGTTAATGAAGTAGCACTTGACAATATTAAGTTGGATAGGCTCGTGAGCCTAGCCATGTTTCAAGAATTATTTGTTATTATTATTGTCCAACTCAGATCCACTTTACAATCAAATTGAGTTTCAAGAAAAAGAGTACTATATTAATAAATGGTAAAAAGTACATCTTCTAAAATAGGCATACCCAAGTCTATACATTACGACTACACTAGGATTTGACATCATAATTGTTACAGAGTCCCAACATGAAACCAAAAGATGTGTCATATAGAGCACAAAGTATGATATAGCGTGAATTAAAAGTAGTGCTATACATCAAGAGCCAAGCCTTTGTTACAAGATTTCATAAATCAACTCTTCTTCATTAGCTCTTGTTTTCTTTTCTTTATTTGATGGGGGGTCGCCAAGATGGGCAGCAAGTACGTCGTGCTTAGTCACGATTGCCAGGCTGGGATAGTAGGATTAGCGACTAAGAGATGTTGGGTCGCCAAGTTTGAAGATGGTTTGCCGTTTTAGCGCATAAAAATCAGTGACCTGACACCCAATTGCCTTAAGTGTTTCTGGGTCGCCAAGGTTTGGAATTGGATCGCCGAGTTGGGGCAGCATGTTCGGAGTCCATGGCCCCAATCGCCGAAGTGAGAGGCTGGATCGCCGAGGGTGAAGCTGGGTCACTGAGTATGGTCAGCGAGTTCAGCGACTGTGGCCCCGAGCGCCGAAGTTGATGTCTGGATCGCCGAAGATATATGCAGGTCATCGGACCTGCTGTTTTGAACTCCATTAATCTTTCCTTCATGATGTTAATTTCTTAAAATAACAAAGAGCAAACCAACAGTACACAAGTCCAAACATATCAAGATGAATGTATTTAAGTTCCAAATACTCAAATATAGAATGATGCATGTTCAGGATGTGTAAGAAAAAGTAATCACAGAAATAGAATTATGTTCACAAAGGTCTGGGGCCATAAAGTGGAAAGTAATCAGACAATTCAACTCAATCAAATAGCAGGTTTATGGCAAGAACACGAGCATTGGATTCAGCTGAAGAATATCACAAGTTATAACAAAATTATGACTGCAAAGTCAGTTTACAGCTGAAAATACAACCAAATTAGAACTCAATTAGATCAGCTCCTTAGTTCTCAATCAATCGCAGATTCAGTCCTATAACTCAAGAAATACATACAGATGAATTAAATCACATTTATAAGAGGTTCAGAATAATTTCTAGGCAATGGATACGGTAGAAGATGCAGTAATACCAAGCTTAGAAGTTCATAACAGACCAAAGGAAAATCTGTTGACAATATCCCAGAATATATGAGCTCAGGTTCAGAGTTATAAATCAGATTATAAACCAGCAAAAAATTGTCAAAAGGTTCTAAATGATTTAGCAGTATCAAGCTCAGATTTTCATGATGAAGCAGTGCAAGTTCAGATGACAAAAATCCAATATTAGCTGGATAAAATCAGAGTATAAGATCAGGTTATGTAAGTAGGATTAATGCTCAATCAAGACCACAATAGATTATGGTACTATCAGGGAGCATACCAGATTATTAATGCAAAATCAGATGAAAGAATAGCAAACAACTAAGTCAAGTAAGAGGTAATCGATCAATTCAGGAGCACAAAATCAGATTTTGCAAACATCACATTCACCAAATATATGGTATATAGCTTAACAAGTATTGGTACCACTCTCCATGTGATCTAAAACCATCTTTTGAGGGTATAATGAATAGAGTAAAGCATAAACACTCACTTTGATTTCTTTGGTTGTTCGATTAAGATCAGGGGAATCTTTTCAAAGAGAAGTTTATTCTGATCATACCAAATGTGATTAACCGTAGAGGTAAGGGAAATGTACTTAGCTTTGGTAACAATGGTGGAGCCTTTTTTCCACGATGCAAATGTTTAATCGCACTAGCAATCGATGTCATCATAGGTTGTAAGAGAAGCCATTTCCTAATGTCATTCCAAATGCTTTTTGAGTATGAGCACTCAAAGAACAAGTGATTGTGAGATTATTCCTTGTTCCTACAAAAAGTGCATAAAGTATCAGTGGAATTATGACAACAAGACAAGGTTTTAAGACGTCCTCTTAAGGAAAACCAAAGGGAGATAGAGTATTTAGGAGGAATGAAGGACTTCCAAATGAAATTATGCTAAAAAAGTTTTTTCCCTTTATCCCTAAAAAAACTCGTATGAGCTTACACCCTTATGTTCAAACCAATTAATGAGAAGTTTGATAGCACTATCAAAGCATTGTTTAACATTATTTAAGATCATATCCCGTTTATCCAAAATGTTCTTAATGAGAGGAGAATCTTTGGATTTTTTCTTGATGTCCCATATAGATTTATCAAGTAAGTATTCGTTATGAATCCATTTGATCCAAAGGGAATCAAATTTAGAGTGTATGTTCCAAAAGATTTTGGACATAAGTGTCTTATTCCAAGCACTTAAGTCTTGAATGGCAAGTCCTCCTTCAAGCTAGGGCTTACATACATCTTTCCAAGCGGCAGGAGAATATCTCGATTCCCAGAAAAATTTCCGTATCATTTTCATGATACGATCTATAACAGTGGAAAGAAGGGGAAGAACTTGGATCCAATAACATTCAATTCCTTGCAAGACTGATCTAATAAGCTCTACCCTACCCGCAAGAGATAGGTTTGAGTTAGTCCATCGATTAATGCAAGAAGCAATGCTATCTATGAGAGGAATATAGTGTGAGACACCAAACTTATTGGCAGGTAAGGGGATTCCTAAATATCGAGTAGGGAGAGTGCCAAGAGAGAATCCAAACAAATCAAGAATTTGTTGTTGTTCAAAAAGTTTGACCCCAGCCATGTATATATTAGATTTTTGACAGTTGATTTTAAGACCAGAGATTGAGTCAAATTCATTGAGACAATCCGCAACGACAATCATCGTATCAATATCACCGCGACCAAAGAGAAGGTCATCGGCCAAAGCCATGTGGGATATTTTATTGGTGTCACATTTGAAATGATAGTTAAATTGAAGCTCATTAGTTCTTTTAAGAAGGAGCCTAGAAAGGTACTCTATACATAAAAGAAACAATGTGGGTGACATGGGGTCTCCTTGTCTAAGACCCCTTTTACCAACAATGTGACCATGCACACCTCCATTAATACACAAGGAGAATGTAGGTGAGGTGACACAAGTCATGATCCAGTGTATGAAACATGGATGGAAGTTAAGACCTTGAAGAACTTCGTGTAAGAAAGTCCATGATATTGAGTCAAAGGCTTTTTGTAGGTCCACTTTAAGCATGCATCGCTGAGCGACACCTTATTTCCATTCATATTTTCTGATGAGTTCTTGGGTAAGGAAGATATTATCAGTTATGTTTCTACCTTGGATGAAGGCCGATTGAGCTTGATTGATTAGATAAGTTAAGTGCGGGGGCTATTCTATTCGTGAGGATTTTCGTAATTATTTTGTATATTACATTAGTGCATGCGATGGGGCGAAAATCTCATACAATGAGATTATGACTCTTTTTGGGAATAAGGGTAATATTAGTATGATTAATGCGTTGAAAAATAAGGCCCTTATTGAAAAATTCAAGGACATCATTAATGACATCAGAGCTAACTAGATTCCAATTTTCTATGAAGAAAGTCACCGAGAACCCATCAGGTTCGGGGGATTTGTCACTCCCTAAGCTGAATAAGGACATTTTAATCTTACGAGGGGTGATAGGAGCAACTATACTATGTTTAGCATGAGTATTGACCAGAATTTCATTGCTAAAAATGGAGGGATCAGTATGTTGAGTATCAACCGATACACCAAAGAGGTTTGTGTAAAAGGTTGTGAAGTCTTTAACAATCTCTTGGATGTCAAATGTGAGTTTTGAATTAGGCGTGTAGAGGAAGGATATTGCATTTTGTGTTTATTTTTCTTGATGATGGAGTGGAAGTATTTGTTGTTCTTATCGGGGAAACAAAAGTGTTTAACTCTAGCTCTTTGGAAGAAATAATCTCTTTCAAGATTGGAAAGGTTAGTGGCTTTGATACGCTCATTAAGTTCATCCCTTCTAAGAGCTCTATCTTTAGGATTTTCATCATATTATTCTTATCAGCTTTGTCAGATATATTGGTGAATTCTTGCTTATAAAATTTTTTAAAGCCATTTTTTAATGTTTTTGAGCTTGTAGTACATGTTGGCTTGGGCTAGGGTGTGTTGAGTGGTAGGCCAATGTTGGGTAAGGGTTTCCTTAAAGTTAGGATGCTTAATCCATGTATAAGGAATCTGAAAGGTTTTTTTAAAAAAACCTGGCTCGTCAAAGAGAGTTGTGAGGGATGGGAGTGATCAGAATGAATGCCTTTCGTAAGAAAGTCGGATTTGCAAAATAGATTAGAGTTAATCCAGACATTATTGATCAAAACTCAATCTATCTTAGATGATTTATCTTGATTAAACCATGTGAAGTGACAGCTCGTTGACGGGCTATCTTCAAGACTGAGAAGTGCACAAGTATCCATGAAATTCCTATATTCTTGTTCAATAGGCACACGGCCTCCAACACGTTCGGAGGCATCAAGAACACAGTTAAAGTCTTTAGCAACAATAGTAGAAGTAGAAGCATTAATATTAAAAATAAGCGAATCCTAAAGTTCACGTCTATCATAAACTTGCCAGAAACCGTAGACAATAGATAAATTAAACTTAATATTCAAAACTTTCCAAGTAAGAGCAGTGTGTATAACTTGTTTTTTATTTTAAGAACCTCCGTTTTAATTCTATTGTTGTTCCAAAAGATAAGGATTCTTCCACCATTGACAATATCAAAATTATGAATGCATGCATAAGAACTCATGTATTTAGCATGGAAGACATCAAGCTTATGAGTGTTCAATTTAGACTCTAAAATTCCAACAATATATGGCTTGTGTTTGAGAACGAAATCCGCCAGAGCGGACTGTTTTAAGGCAATGTGGATACCTTGAATATTCCAAATAGCAACAATCATGAGAAAATTTTGGGAGGTTTACCATTTAAGTGTTCCTTACTGCCAATATTTATAGTATCATATGATGTTACCTTTGTTGAGATTCTCTTTTTCTTACCCAACTTCAGACCTTTTTTATTGGTGGGATCAGTTGCTACATTTTTTTTTGATTTTTTCGCAGCTTTTTTATTGAGTGTAGAAAGTCTAGAAGTCAATGAATGAGGCTGCTTATGTGCTTCATCAGTTGTCGTATCAGCTTGAATGGTGTTTGGACATTCATTATTACCCTGCACAGAAATGTCATGATTAATAGTCATCAAAGAAGGAACATTGGCAGCCATAATATGAGGGTTGTAGGGGTTCAGAGGATGCTTCGATTTGATCGGTGTGTTGTTGCTGAAGTCCAGAGGTTGCACAACCAAATTAAGGTTAAATTCTGATTGTTGCTGCTGAAGTTCCTGGGGCTGCAACTGTGTTTCAGGGGCTGCCACAGTAGGGGTGGAAATCGGCTGAAGATTTTCAGCTTTCTTTGAATCCACAGCCGGATTATTTGAAGGTTGGAGCTCTTGAGTAGGATTTGATGGTATAGAATAATTCTCCACATTCAGACCGCATTGCATTACCTTGTCCCTTACAAGAGCATCAACATATGATTTGTTGTTAGTAATAACAGGTGAACTAGGAGATTCAAACTGAATATGTTGGTTAAGAGAGGCCGGAGTAGGAGTATTTAGTTGTTGCTCAATGACATTCATAACTGGAGTTATCGACTTTGCCCTCCAAACTTGTTTAGGAGGAGCACTAGCATCATTTATGCTATTTCCTTGTGGGGGCCTGGAATTAGAGCGGTCAGTAGCTGGTGCTCAGTATCTGTGGGGTTCTGATTTTCTATTTGCAATAGGGGCTCGAGATTTTGATCGTCCAATTCGGGCAATGGTTGGAGGCCTAGATCTAGAGTATCGGGGTCTGCTCATGGATCTATTCCTCAACCACGAATTGTTGTTTTGGTTATTGCCTTTACATCCATCATTGATAGTTGTATCAGGCGCACCGGACCTGGAGCGTTCAGGTCTAGTTGCAGCAGAAGGTGGACTGGACATTGGGCGCCCACCTTGCTTAGTAAAATTCTGAAAATTATTTTTCCAACCTCTAGTGGGTTTGGTCTGTCAACCTACATCATCAATAATATATCCACATCTCCCCATAGGAGGGTTAGTAGCAACAGGTTTATTCAACTTGCATGTATTAACCAAATGCCCCAATTTATGGCAAACGGAACACATTTTAGGATAAAAATCATAGACAATATTTTGAGAGAATGAAGTTCCATTTGCCATAACAAGCTTAATTTCTTTCAAGGGCTCCCTAGTCATATCAATTTTAACTTGAATTTTAGGACCGTTAACATGATTTTAAGAGATAGTTCGATAGTCCACGCCAAGAGGAATGCCAAGAACAGAGGCTATTTTACCTAGAGCAATGGGGTTCCAAAGTTCTAATGGTAAGTTTGGAAGAGTAACCCGTACCGCAAAAAAGGAGTCCGACTTTTCAAATCGGAAGTATTCAACCATATTACAGAGTACAAGTCTGTTTCCACCAATAAAATAGGGCCCTGCATTGAGGACAACGGAACGTGCCTCAAGAGAGGAAAAACTGAACATAATGAATTCGTTAGGGTGATAGGCAATCCTAGCTTCGTGTGTCCATTGTTTCACCAAATGCTTGATTTGTTGTTTAAGCGGAAATGTATCTGCAAAGAAACCCAAGAGGGTGTGTCCCCACCCTAGACAGATGGGGACACAATCATTGTTATTAAGAACTAAAGAGTTATCGACCATGTTTACCTCATGACTTTTGAGAGCAAGATCTTCGCATGTGAAAGTTCTTTTCTTTTGGAAGGATAGCTCATTTATTAGCCATGGGTCCAGAATGCCATCCGGATTTTTAAAATCGGGATGTTTAGACTAAAGGGCCGAGGTCCTTGGTCACCATCAGTCGAGTCCGAAGGTTTAACTCCTGATTTGTTCAAGGTTTGGTCACCTTCTTGGAGTAATGTTTCCGGGACTACACTAGTTTGATCAAGGGTGTCATTTGATAATTTTTCGCTGGATGCATCAGAGGCCCTTTCATCCTCCTCTTCATAATCCGACTCTTCCCAATCAAGTTCATATGTGGAGTCGTAAAGGTCGTCAACATCATCATCATCCAGTGGCTGATCTGTAGAGATGTTTTTGGAAGATTCACCATTTTGACGAGATAATATGTAGAATGAATTCCTGCTCATTGAAGCCATAAGTGCAGCAGGTAAAAGCTTATAAAAAGCACGTAAGGCAGGCTGACGTTCAGATATAGAGCAGCAGTGTAATAGCAATACATAGCACAAACACTTGCAGGTTAATTGCTCAGTCAAAACAGCATGTTCAGGCTATTACACAAGCTATAAAATTAGTTTAAGAAGATCACAGCTTATATCTATAACATATAATTAACACCAAGTATAGCTCACAAAGTCTGAGTACAGATTAAAGCAAATTAATGACTGAAATATAGCAAATTAGTGATTGATCAGCTCAATCAACAAATTCAGCAGATTAATCAAGTAGAATCTGAATACATGCTGAATATATTAGCAGTGATCAGTAGCAGGAATATCTCAGTGGCTTAAGAAGTGCAGCCCAACCCAACTCAACTAAACTCGCTTCTTTTTGTAAATAGTTTCGAATGAATTGTATTGTGACAATTAAATAAGTAAAGTTCTCATGTAGTGTTAAGTTGGGCTGTGTTGAGCCTAGCCTAGCTAGCTAGTTGACAACTATAGTTAATCCAATCCTTAATTTTCAACTATTCATTTCATCCTACCATCTACATCCAATACCAAATCTTTCTAATTTAATAACAAAATATAAACATCAAATTTATACTCTCTTCCAATTATTTATATACTACTTTGACTAAAATTATATAAAAAAAATTGATCAAAATATGACATAATAACAAGACAAATGTAATATATATATGTATATATATATATATATATATTATGTTTACTAAGCAGATAAACTAATATATAAACATAATATAGAGATGTGAATCGGGTTGATCCACTCGGTTTTCGGTTAACCTGCTCGAGTTGTCGCTTTATTCGGTTCGAGTTAAATTAGATTGAATTTTTTTCTATTTAAAATTTACAACCCTTACTCTAAACTTTTGGTTTTCGAGCTAGCCCATTGGGCCATAATATTTACAAAATTTTAATATATACGTGTATATTTTTATGAGTCTATATTTAAAAATATGTAAAATATAACAAATAAAATAATTTTTAACATATAATTAAAGATCGGATTTAAAAATGAATAAATATAAATTAAAAAAGGTAATGATATTGCATAAAAAATTATCATAATTATTTTTCTAAACGATTGATTAACTGATGGTATGATGAATACATCCTTTATATAGAAAATTAAATATACTTCATTAATATAACATTTTATTCGGTTAATTGAGCTAACTGATTTTCGGATTAGCACTAACGGGTTCGGGTTGTTTTGGGTCCAACCCATTCGGACTAAAAGTTATGTTGGATTATAAATTTTCGGTCATAATCCCCACCGATTTTGGATTGGTGATCAGATCAACTCGCACTTTTATGTTAAACTGACATCTATATTTTTGAGGATATTATGTTATAGAATATTAAATAATGAAATTAATAAATTTATAATTGTAGCATTTAAAAAATAATCTAAATATTATAAAGTCAAGTAAAGAGGCCATGGCTATCATACTCAATAGCCAAATATAACTTATAATTTGGAGCCTACATATAGAAAGCCTAGTCTAGCCTTTAAAATCTAGCTTCAATCCAAGAGGGGCCCTGTTTGACTTTATCTATAATCAATCATTTATTCAAATGTGAATTGTCAACTAGAAAAGAAACCCCATTGTTCTAGTATTTGAATTGCATATTTATTTTCACACATATAATATAACTAAAAGAACATTCAAGTTTATTTCGGGAGACAATTTCTGCGAAATTGTTATTATGTATTGTCCTTATTTATTATTTTACACATTATTTTTCTGAATATACTCGCTCAGTTCCTTAAAAACATGCACCATTTGACCTGACACGAGTTTTCATAAAATGTATTTTCTCTGTTCCAATAAGTATGATACAAAAATTTTTAGCACGATTATTAAGGAGAGTGTATAAAGTAGTGTAAGAGTGATAAAGGTGGTAGGGTCCGCACCTTTTTAAAGGGATAATTTTTACTATTTTAGGAATGTGCCAAACTTAGTGAGATGTTCAAATAAGGAAATTATGTCAAGAGTAGAACGGGGGAGTAGTTAACTTGAGTGGTAAAGATATTATTAATTCTTAAAATATAATTAATTTGAATGGTAGTGAAGATTGAGACTCACAAAAATGTATTATTAAATATTAAAATATAGTTGATTTGAATGGTAGTAGAGATTGGGGCCACAAAAAAGTGTAATAAATATCTAAAAATAGAAAGTGCATATTTATGAGTAACATACCAAAAATGTGCATGTTTTTAATGAACAGAAAGAGTATTATTTTAGTAAAGAACATCTAAATATACTTTGAATTAAGAATTTGAAAATTGAAAAGTAGTTTTGGGACATCCCAAAAGGTAATACTTCCTCCATCCACAATCAAACTTTATCCCAACAATGTGATTTAATTTTTTAATGAAATGTATGGTGAATGTAGTTTGAATAATGCTTTAGCAACCCTAAATAAGTACTCCCTCCATTTGATACTTTTTTTTTCAGCACGATTATTAAGAAGAATGTATAAATTAGGTGATAGGATACATGCCTTTTTGAAGAGATAATTTTTACTATTTTTGGAATGTGTCAAGTTTAGTGATACGTCTAATAAGAAAAGTGTGTCAAGTTTAGTGGGACGGAGAGAGTATACAAATAGACAAAAACATATGAGACAATTTTCTCTAGTGATGAAAAAATAGATTATTGACATACTAATCGACAAAACGAGGATATAAGTTGTGGATGGAGGGAAAATCCGTTAGTGAGAGTGTATGTATGTGTGTGTATATATATATAAAAGATCTATAAAAGGATATTATAATGAATGAGAAATAAATATAATGGAAATGGCATACTAAATTTTGGATGGTTGAATGATATTTAATGTACTCGTTGGCGGTGGGTGGCATTTTACTATGTGGTTCGTAGGGTTTTACTACCTTCAATTTATTGTTATCTAATTTTGCGGTTCATTTACATATTTTTATAAAATCATTTTTATATGTTATCTAGAAGTATATTTCTGTGCATTCATCGTATATTAAATCTTAAATTTTCCATCTTGTTCCAAATTAATGTCATAATATTTTGTTAATATTGTTTATAAGCTTAAGCTATTGAATTAAATTTTCCGACTAATGTTATAATCATCACGCATGTTTTCAGAATAATAAAGAGGAATAAAATATTAAAACGAAATTATTTTGACCCACAATTAATTATGTATAGTAGTATAAAAAATATTCCAAAGTACAAATAATGATGTTATAGCTCACTGTTTAGTTTTTATGACAAAACTGAAATCACATGTCAATATTATGCCGACGGACAGCGTTAGTTGGGACACACTAATATTAAAAGTTTAGACAAAAACATATGAAGTGGTAATATTTAATAAATAAATTATAAAATATAGTGAAATTACAGAAAAAGAAGTAATTAATAAAAGAAAAAAAGAGAGAAAAACTTAGCACGCCAATGATTATAATAGAAGTTGTGTGAAAAACTTGTTTGATTAATTTAGGTTGTTATGAAGCTCGTTTGTGGAGAAATCAAGACTCAAGAGTAGTAGTTGCATAATTTTGTCTACTCCTCTACGGTTAACACTTAACACCATGAGGGAGAGAGAGGGTTATAAATGCCCACCCACCTTCTTCCACACTAGCATTGCATCTATTCCAAATCTGCCTTCATTATTTAATTTGAAACCCTTTTCATTTGTAAGATTCATAGTCTCAAAAAAGAACAAAAATGGCGAAAACCCCAGAAACAGAGCACCCAGTGAAGGCCTTTGGATGGGCAGCCAGAGACCCTTCTGGGAGCTTTTCTCCATTGAAGTTTTCAAGGAGGTTGTTTTCTTTTTAGTTTTAAAAGTTCATTACTAGATGTTGTTGCTAAAGGTATGTGCATTTTGCAGGGCTACTGGCGAGCGTGATGTGCAGTTCAAGGTTTTGTACTGCGGCGTTTGCCATTCAGATCTGCACATGGTTAAGAATGAGTGGGGCGTCACTCAATACCCCATTGTTCCTGGGTAAGAAACACCCCTTGTGTGTGTCTTGTGTTTTATTCTAAACTGCATCTAAAATAGCTATCTTTTTATTTTCCATTGCACTTTTATAAGCTTTCAGTATATCAGTACATTAATATTTACATCAACTGATTAGTACTCTGTTACTTAAAACTCCAAATCAATCAATCTGCCTGTTACTCTCAACATGACTTATTTTGCAAAGTTTAATCATGTTATTCTAAGCTTTATGCTGAGATCTACTGTTTGGGGTTTACAATTTGGCATAAGATCGATTGCACTTATCCCCATTCTTGAAATTACTTCAATCACCCCCTTATAGATGGATACATATCTTGCAAATAATCTCTTATAATAGTACTAATCGTGAAATTTAGATATCCCAAGAATCTAGCCTATATTATTTTTATCTATTCGGACTTATCCCGCTTAGTAAACTCCGGCTGCACTAGTAGATTTTGATGGTATTATTATTACTATGCAACTTTCTTGTCTTTCTATCTTATGTTTTCTTGTTATGCACGTCTTATAACGAATTAAGCTATGATGGATCTGAACCGAACACTAAACCTAGTGCAGGCATGAAATTGTTGGAGTTGTAACCGAAGTTGGCAACAAGGTCGAAAAGGTTAAGGTTGGAGACGAAGTCGGTGTAGGAGTCATTTTGGGATCATGCCGCCAGTGCGACCAGTGCACCAATGATCTCGAGAACTACTGCCCGAAGCAAATCCTCACCTACGGTGCCCCTTACCTAGATGGCACCATTACTCGTGGAGGCTACTCTGACATCATGGTGGCAGATGAGCATTTCATCATCCGTTGGCCTAAAAACTTCCCCCTTGATGCCGGAGCCCCCCTCCTCTGTGCTGGCATCACTACTTACAGTCCACTTAGGTACTTTGGGCTTGACAAGCCCGGCCTAAGAATCGGTGTCAATGGCCTTGGTGGACTAGGCCATGTAGCGGTTAAATTCGCTAAAGCCTTCGGGACTAAAGTGACTGTTATAAGCACATCTCTTAGCAAGAAGCAAGAAGCCATTGAGAAGCTTGGTGTGGATGAGTTCTTGGTCAGTAAAGATCCAGAGCAGATGCAGGTTAGATATATTTAGATTCTTAAATAAGTTCGTATTAAACTCAATTTGATTAAAAATACTAAAACTGCATTAATGATCCTTAACCTTTGCTACTATGGTGTGGGGGTAGGCTGCAATTGGCACACTTGATGGCATCATTGACACGGTATCTGCGGCTCATTCAGTCGTGCCGTTGCTGAGCTTGCTGAAGCCACATGGGAAGCTTATTGTGGTCGGTTTACCCGATAAGCCCTTAGAGATTCCTGTGTTCACCTTGCTTCAAGGTTAGCTTTTTACACATTCTAAGATATTTGTGCAAAGGGTTTCTGCAAAAGTATGACTAATAACTTTGCACGGAACAATAGGGAGGAAGATGGTAGCCAGTAGTGGAATCGGGGGGATGAAGGAGACGCAAGAGATGATTGATTTCGCAGCTAAGAACAACATACTACCGGATGTCGAGGTGATACCGATAGATTACATTAACACAGCCATGGATCGCCTTCTGAAATCTGACGTCAAGTACAGGTTTGTGATTGATGTTGAGAAATCGTTGAAACCCGAGTGAGGAGTGGTGCAGAAATGGCTTTGTCTTGATCATTGCTTTGGTTGCTTTTTCTTAATCTACTGTTCTTGTCTTCTTGAATAATGGTGTAGCTGGAATTTGTCAAAGTGTTGACGGTGGATTTTAAGGTTGTGATGGCACATTCTGAAATTTCTATGTTATTTGCTATGTTTACTTGCTCTTTCTCCTGGATTCTATATCAATATTTATTATACTGGATTTTGTTTATGAAGAAAAAGGATAAAGACTAAAAAATTGCATCATGATATAGAATAAATGTTCATGTTACTTATGGTATGGACAATGGTTTTTCTTTTTACTTATCTTGTAGCTTTCTTGAAAGATGAGTTATCTAGAGCAAATGTAGTTACTGTCAGAATCAATCACTTTCACCACCTTCACCACCTTATACAAGGATGTAGAAAGAGTTGTTTTTCTTATATGTTGATATATTTGGATTTTAACAAACAGCCAGTCAATTTTCATCAATTTGATTGGGAATATGATAAATTATTTAACTAAAAATATTAAAATGTTGGAGATAAAAAGATACATGATGGTTTATCTGCTTGGCTAGTCAAGCGTAGGATAATTCATAAAAGAAGGATGCTCACAAAATAGAATGTGAAGCTTTGAGAGCAGGTTTTGAACTCGTTCTCGAATACAAAAACCTAATGATCTACATTCGAGTTAGTGATTTGAATGGTCTTAGCTCCGGAATATTTAGACAATAAATAGAAAATGAGAACAAAATTCAAAATCAATGTACTGAGATTTTGAGATTACTCAGGAAAATTGGTAAACGAAAATAAGGAGAGAAATGAAACAACAATACAAGGATGCAATGTCTGAACCAATTCTTTATCTATGCTTCTCTTTCTGTCACTAAGTCGTCAAATTCAAACCAAGAATCTAGCTTTTCAAATGGGGTGAGCGAGCAAAATTTATGAGAGACCTTGCGACAAAGGTGTTCGTAGTATTGCACCAAAGAAGGCGAATGCGTTTTCATTTCCTCTAAATGTGGAACCATCACAAGTACGAACCCATTCGTTAAGCATTGTGTGAAGCTTGAGCAACGCTCCTCGTATCGCCATCTTCATGGCATGGGTTCTTGTTGTCAGCACTACTCCTGTAAGGTGATTTCATTTTTTCGTTTCTCTATTTAGGTTTCTATCAGAAAATTTACCAGTGAAATTATTTTTGTCTATATCAAGATCATAAATGACAACTTTTGTGTTTAGGTTAGTGTTTATTGCTCCTTAAAGTAAGTTTATTAATGATCACCAAAAACTCCAACCATTCAACCACTTTAATATTATATTAGTTTCTCATTTATTTATTTTTTTGAATTTTATTTAATCCAACCACCTTCATTTTTTGTAGTTTATTAACCACTATTTCAACTATACAACCATAACATTTAATTTTTTTTAATTTTTATTTTTATTATACATATTATAACTAATTTTGCTTTAAATAATTAAAATAAACTATTATTATTTAAAAATATTAAAAAGTCCCGAAGATTGGGATGATAATCTCTAAAAAAAATGGTTCATATGATAATTGAACTTTGAAAAGTTCAGAATTTGAAATATTTTCAAGATTGGAGCGATAATATTCAGAAAAATCAAAATTATGATAATTTAAGTAAAAATTATTGTCTCGATCCATAAAAAAAAATATAGAATGAGATAATAAACAATACAAAGAAAAGAATAATTTTTTAGGTGTAAGAAAATATATCAAGAGTGGTTTCTATTTATAGAGAATGAAAAAATAAAATTTTTGATATGTTTTTATTTTTTAATAAATATATTATACAAAAATTATTTCAATTTTATTTATATATCCAATTAAAATCTAACCAACAATAGAACGAAGACAAATGTCATTACCCTATTAGCTTAAATAAGAAGAGAGATAGAACATCAATAGTCTATTTTTACAAGTGTTCGACCATGGACATTAATTTTTTATTTATTTTTATTATACTTAAATACTTGATGGTCGAACATCTGTGATAAAATATAACCGATAAAAATAGTCTAAGATGTCACATCTACACTACTTCTTTTTCGTTAGGGCGTCTTTGGTAGTTTGGTTATGATAAAGCATGTCATGTTAAATAAAAACTAGACATGCTAGTTGAGTTGGGTTTTGGTAACATGGTTTTTTATTTGGTTGCACTTGTTTTGGATAGTAAGTTAGTTAGAATTGTTATTTGGTAGAAAATATTGCAAACCCACTTAAAATCATTTAAACAAAAAACCAGCAAACCCTAAAAATGTATTTCCACTCCCTCCCGCCTCTTTCATCGTCAATTTCTTGAGAGTCCCGCCTCTTTTCATCTGATTGTTTCTTTGTGAAAATTTGTCTCAAAGCACATATCATATCGAAGATTTAGGCAAGCAAACTTATACGTAGACTTGTTTAAGGAATGGCATCTCAGAGCTTGAGTATGGCTACAGAAGGTATTTTTCATTTTATGAATTATTTTGTTTATGTTTTGCCTCTAGATTTTAATCATCTTGTTAATATATTTTTTTTTCTATTTTACCTCTAGATTTTATATAGGTTTACAGAATGTATTTTGCATCTTGAGAATTATATTGTTAATTTATTTTATTGTTGTTTGACTCTAGATTTTAATCTAAATTGTTATAGTTTAAGAAGAAAGGCTCATGAAGAAACATTTTTTTGAGTAGAAAATATGTAATGTATTTATGATTGTTTGAGAACTTTGAATTATTTGAATTTATGCGATAAAGGAATTCTTAGAAAAATCTGTAAGGTATTTATGTATTGTTGCTTTAAAGGTATTTTTTTTTCTCATTTTTTAGTGTTGATTTGAAAGTAGTTTTCATTCTCTTAATTATGATGTTATGTTGTGTTGATGCTTTGACCCTTCATTTTGATATTGATTTTCAAAAAATGTTCAGAAGGGATATTGATATTGGAGTAGAGGAATTATATTTCCATATATGATTATTTGTACAGTTTGAATGTTTTACATGATGAGGAACAAAGCTTGTAATACTATATAGGTAGTGGTGCGTCTAGTCGTATGGGGAGAAAAAATGAGCGCCCCAGACGTAGTTGGATACAGACGGAAGAAGAGCTACTCATTGCATCACTGAAGGAACTCATTAGTAAAGGTTGGAAATCCGACAACGGGTTCCGGGCAGGTTACCTTGGTAAGCTAGAAGATGCAATGAAGAACTCATTTCCTCAAACAGATTTGAAGGGTAACCCTCACATATACTCAAAGTTATGTTCGTGGAAAAAAAATACTACTCTCTTAGCTCCATTCTGAAAAGAAGTGGTGTGGGGTTTAACTCGCGGAAAAATTACCAAATTGAGTGTGAGGACGAGGCTTGGGAGCAGATAGTGAAGATATTACCATATAGTTGTTTATTTTGATAATTCACTTGTTTTTAGAATTATTTCTATATTAATAAATTTATTTCTTTTTGTCTCATTTGCCTTACTTAGCTTGATCAAAATGCGCGTTTGATGTGATACAAGAGTTGGCCTTATTACGACTCTTGGCAAGTAATCTTTGGAAAGGATCGAGCAAACGGTGAGGCTGCTGAAGACATACCAGATGCTGATCATGCTATGAGCAATGAAGATATGTATTCTACTGGTGGTAAAACTGTTGATTTTGAGATCTTGTTGGATGAAATTCCAGATAAAGAGGGTATTTCTAATGTGCTGGGGATAGCGCGCGCAATACACCTAGCGCTCGCTAACCCTCTTCTCAGTCTTCTACGCATAATTTCTCGTGTATTCCTCCTGAATTCTCCTAAAAACAAGATCAAAACTTCAATTAATTCACCTCCAACGTGTACGAAATAAAGGGAAGAAAAACACAAAATAAGAAACAAAAACAAAAGAACAAACAAAAATTAAAGAACGTTTGTTTAACGTCATTAGCTCGACGGAAATATTCGCTCAATTAGAGGGTGGATATTCAACCGGTGTGGACTCCACCGTGAAATTGGTAAGTCAACCCTCGATGTACGACTTCACACGATGCCCATTCACAACAAATGAGTCATCAGTTTCTTCTCTAGCAAGCTCTACCGATTCGTATAGCTTCACGTCCTTCACCACAAACGGACCGCTCCATCTTGACTTCAACTTTCCGGGAAAGAGTTTCAATTGAGAATTGAACAACAAGACCTTCATACCCGACTTGAGATCCTTAGTATCCTCTGATTGTGGATTGCCTTCACCTTGTCTTTGTAAATCCGGGCATTGTCGAACGATGATCCACCGCCTTTTGCAAATCGAAATTGAAGGCCTTGATAGCCCAATAGGCCTTGTGCTCCACCTCCACCAGTAAATGACACTTCTTTCCATACACGAGGCGATACGGACTCATCCCCAACACGCTCTTATACGCAGTTCGATACGCCTATAGAGCATCATTCAACTTGATCGTCCAATCCTTCCTAGATAGTTGGATTGTCTTCTCCAATATGTTCTTGATTTGCTTGTTGCTCATCTCGGCTTGGCCCGACGTCTGTGGATGATATGGAGTCGCAATCTTATGGGTGATCTCATTCTTCTTCACAAGTCTCTCGAATAGCCTATTGCAAAAGTGCTTTCCACCATCACTAATTATAGCACGTGGAAAGCCAAACTTGCATAGAATATTTTCATGCACGATGTGAGAATCACACGTCCTAGTGGGGATAGCATCAACCCACTTGGACACGTAATCGACGGCAAGTAAAATGTATTCATACCCATGAAACTTCGGAAAATGACCCATAAAATCAATACCCCATACATCAAAAATCTCAACCACAAGCACATTATTAAGAAGCATTTCATTTCTACGACCTATAGAGCCAACTCTTTGACATCTATCACAGGAAAAATAAAAAGCATGTGCACCCCTAAATAGCGTAAGCCAAAATAAACCTGACTGAAGAACCTTATGTGCCGTCTTTTGGCCTCCAAAATGACCACCACAAAGAGCTTGGTGGTACATCTCTAACACCTTAGGCTGCTCTTCCTACGGATCACCTCGTCTTTCTCGAGCTTGAATAGAAAGGGGTCTTCCCAAAAGTACTGCTTGCACACATGTAGAAAACGCTTCCTTTCTTGGGAAGTGAGGTCAGTCTTTAACTCACCACAAGCTAATAATTAACAATGTCAGCAAACCAAGGCACATGAGAGATACTATAAGCATGCTTATAAGGAAAACACTCGGTCAGGACTTCATGAGAGGGGTGAGAAGGGATATGCTCTAAATGAGAGAGATGATAGGCAACGTCGTTGTCACACCCTTTTCTATCACGTATTTCAATATCAAACTCTTGTAACAACAAAACCAAACAAATCAACCTAGGCTTTGCCTGAGGTTTAGTCAACAGATAACGCAATGCAGCATGATCGCTATGCACAATGACTCTATAACCAATAATATAGGTACGAAACTTATCAAGAGCAAAGACTACAGCTAACATCTCCTTTTCGGTAGTGGTGTAGTTAATTTGAGCAGGGTTCAAAGTAGAGCTAGCATAGTAAATGACACGTAACATATTATCGACACGTTGACCCAAAACAACACCCATAGCAGAGTTTGACACATCACACATAATTTCAAAGGGAACAGACCAATTTGGACCAACAATAACAGGTGCACTACACAATTTCTCCTTCAAAGTAGTAAAGGCGGCAAGACAGTCAGCATCAAAATTAAAAACAGTATCTTGAGCTAGCAAACGACAAAGAGGTTGACATATCTTAGAGAAGTCTTTAATAAATCTACGATAAAAACCAGCATGTCCCAAAAATTTTTTAATACCTAAACGTCAGTCGGTGGAGGTAATTTTTCAATCACTTATACCTTACCCTTATCAATTTCTATGCCCTTACTCGACACTACATGTCCCAAAATAATGCCACTACGCACCATAAAATGATTCTTCTCCCAACTCAAAGTAAGACAGTTCTCAACATAACGATCAAGCACATGATCAATTTTATCAAGGCAATCATCAAAAGAAGATACAAAAACAGAAAAGTCATCCATAAAAACCTCAACAAAATCACTAACCACATCAGAGAAAATAGACATCATACACCGCTGGAAAGTACCTGGCGCATTGGAAAGCCCAAACGGCATCCTCCGAAAGGCATAAGTCCCAAAAGAACTAGTGAAAGCAGTCTTCGTCTGATCTTCCGGGTCAATCGCAATCTGGTAGTAACCTGATAAACCATCAAGAAAACAAAAGAAATCATTACCAACCAGTTTATCTAACATCTGATCAATGAAAGGAAGAGGAAATTGATCCTTTTTATGGCAACCTTAAGCTTCCTGTAGTCGATACACATCATCCATCCGGTGACTGGCCTATTGCGAACGAGCTCCTTCTTCTCATTCATGGTCACCGTGATGCCTCCCTTCTTGGGCACGACGTGAATTGGGCTCACACATTCGCTATTGGCGATCAGATAGATAATCTCTTCGGCCAACAGCTTCAGGATCTCCTTCTTCATGACCTCCATCAGGACTGGATTGAGGCGTCACTGTCCATCCCTCTTCGGGAGTGCATCATCAACAAGCTGGATCTTGTGCATGCACATCGCCGGACTGATGCTTCGTATATCCGTCAGACTCCATCTGAAAGCCAACTTGTGCTTCTTCAGCACAACTACCAACTGAGTTTGCTGGATATCAGTGAGATGAGCCGAGATGATCACTAGCTTCTGCTCGTTCTCCTCAAGAAATACGTACTTCAGATTCTCAGGGAGCTCCTTCAGCTCCAACTTCTCGGGTGCAGGTGAATTCACCAACTTCAACAGAGGTGGCTTCGCGAACTGAGCCTCCAATTTAAGTCTCTTCTCCATGTCGACTGATCCCTCAAAAACCTCCTCCAAATCATAATCCTGCACAAAAAAAAATTTCGGCCAAGGCATCAATGGAATCAATGAAAGAATAATCCTCAATAGAACTAACAGAGGGCATAGCCTTGTGCTTATGCACAGAAAAATGAAATCGTCTCTCCTAACACCGACATCTGAATATTATCATTCTTAACATCAATCAAAGTGTTAGTAGTGGCCATTAAAGGTCTACCTAGCAATAAAGTATGATCATGCTCATTCTCATGCACATCACCTATCTCAAGAACAACGAAATTCATAGGTACAATCAAACCACCAACACTAACAAGAATATTCTCCATAATACCTCTAGGATATCTAACAGAATGGTCAACTAACTGCAAACTCATGCGAGTGGGTTTCAACTCACCTAACTCTAATTCCTTAAAATTTGAGTAAGGCATGAGATTGATACTAGCACCTAAATCGAGCATACCTGTCACGGTCTTACCATTTCCTATAGCGATGGTGATGACAAAACTACCTGGATCTCACAACGCCTATGGAAGAGGTTGCTGCTGCATGATAGAGCTGGCTACCACGGACACCATCACGGACTCATCATCTGCAAATCTCCTCTTCTTGGAGGCTAGCTCCTTGAAGAACTTGAGGTACGCCAGTACATTGCGAATAACATCAAGAAGCGGAAAGTTCACGTGCACCTAGGACAACATCTTGTAACAGTCAGCAAATTGCTTCTCGAGCTTCTCATTTTTCAGCCTGCTCGGAAAGGGAATCGGCAGCTTGTAGGGATTCGTCGTCTTATGCAACTGAATGGCTGGCTCTTTCGGTTTCTTCCCTTTCTCAGTTTCCTCATCTACTTTGTCTCCCCCAACTTCCGATAACTCCACCTAGTTATCCACTTGTTTGCCACTACGTAGTACAACAATGGCCTGTAACTGATGTGCTGAGTGTCCCTGCACCGGTATCTTTCTTATCTGCTGCTGCTGCTGTATCTGATTTACAGCTCCTGAGATCTGCCCCACTTGGCTCTCGAGGAGTTTGATTGTAACCTCTCGAGCCTCCCTAGCCAACTTACTTTCTTGCATGAAAGCTGTCATACTGTCTTCTAGAGATGATTTGGACGATGCGGCTGCTCGCGGTGCAGGTGGGAATGGTGGCTGGAACTGAGGTGGTGGCTGCTGAAAGTGTGGTGGAGGTGGATACTACCCTTGTTGAGGCGGGTAGTAGGGTTGTTGTTGTGGATAGTACCCATGTTGAGGCGGGTAGTATTGATGTGGAGGTGCTCGTCGGGGAGGAAAGTTTGATCCTTGACCCTGATTCGGTCCCTTCCACGTAGAGTTGTTATGCACTCTCCACCTTGTAACCTACTGGACTGGATGCTGCTCGTATTGTGGGCATGGTGGATATCCTTGGGCAGCATACACCTCTTCCTCTCCTTCGTAAGTTAGTTCCGCCATTCTATTGTAATGATTCTCATCATGAGTGAGATCACCACAAATCGGACATGGTTCAAGCGCCGGGTCGTGCTTGGCAACTGCAGGGGCCTTGCTCATCTTCAACTCCTGCTCCTCTCTCATCATATCAGCCATCTGCCTCTTCAAATCAGGACTCACTCTGATCTCCCTAACTTCTATTTTCTTAGATCGAGAGGTTTTCTACTGTGAGTTGGTAGCTAGAGTCTCGAAAATCTCGACTGCTTCTTCAACTGTCTTCTTTGATATGTTTCCTCCAGCCATTGTATCCACCATGAATTGATACGTATGCTGCAAACCTTTGTAGAAGATTTGCCAGAGGAGTTCGGGCACAATCTGATGGTGTGGACACTGCTGTTGGAGCTCTCTGAATCTTTCTAGTGCCTCATGGAAAGGCTAGTCAGGCTCTTGAGCGAACTGCATAATCTGTAGCCAAATCTACAATGTCTTGTGATTCGGATAGTACTTGAGCAGGAATGTAGTACTAGCAGCCTTCCATGTGGGTAGAGATCCTGTTGGAAGGGAGAGATACCACGACTTCGCCCTATCTTTAAGTGAATAGGGGAAGCACTTCCTAAGCAGCTCATCCTCGGTTAGGGTCTGTAGTGGGATAGACTGAACCGCTGTACAGAACTCCCTAATGAAGAGGAGTGCATCTTCGTTAGCCAACTCGTAGAATTAGGGCAGAAGGTTGATGTGGTTGTGCTTCAGCTCATAATTCCTCCCTGCAGCAGAGAGTACTATAGCAGATGCCGTGATGTCATAGGATGGCTTGGCAAAATCTCCGAGCTTCTTAGGTGCTTCGTCTTCCTCAGCCATTATCACTAATTTTTCTTCGAATAAAGTGGCGAGATTGACGAGGTCCTTATATCGCTCCTCAAGTACACCTTCTCTTCTATTGATATTGTCGACAAAGGGCACCAACTCTTGTCTCAAGCTTCGGCGTCCTAGCATACACAAAATAAACAAAAGATCAAAAGTACCTTGTGGGAGCAGAGGAATAAGAAAAGAAAAATAAAACGCAATGCAAATAAATGTCTAAAGCCTTCCCCGACAACGGCGCCAAAATTTGTATCTAACTTATTTTACTTAAGTTACTCGTAAGAGAACGAGATCATTATAGATTAATAAGTTAACCCTAGTCGTATTCTCAAGGAAGGCTAAACAGGGTTTCATCTACGTTGTTAAACAAGAAAACAATTAAATAATTGGGGTTGAATGATTATTAACTAAATTAATTAATTACCTAGGCTAGTGAAATTAAAGGAATGAGAAAACGAATTATCAAGGCGAGAATTAAGAAAACAATTAAATCTTAAGTCTAAAAACGAAGAATTAAATAATTGAATCTTGACATGCTTCAATTTGACTATTGACATAGATGATAGAATGAGAATCAATAGGTCAGGATTAATCAAGAAAGAAGCCACAATAAAGGAACAATAGTAAATAAAAATGAAGGAAATAAGAAACCTTACGAATTAAATTGAAAATCACGTACTAGAAAGAGTCTCCGGGTTTGAATCACAATTGAATCCACAATGCAAGTTAAAGAACTAGAACATAATGGGAAAATCCTAAACTAATGTGTTTTCTCTCGTGGTTTAAAATCGTAGAATGATCATAATACAGTAAAATCATGTGTGGACTATATATAGGGGGAATGAGCCCGCCTGGCCAGCGATCACTAGGGGGTAGCGCTCGCTACCCCCAAGTTCTGTCTTGGAAATCCTCGTGGGGGCTCGCGGCCGCTAGGGGCCAATGGTCGCTAGCCCCACGCTTTGTCTTGTTCCACCTTTAAGGGGCCAGCGACCGCCAGCCCTTGTTCTGTCCTGCTCCATGTGACACAAGCCAGCGGTCGTTGGGCTTGTGTTCTGTCTTGGGGCACCCATTCGAGCCAGCGGCCGCTAGCCTAGCTCTCGGTCTTGGCGCGCAATTTCTCCTCTTTTTTCGTGCTTTTCTTCCTCGTTTCTCTTCTCGAGCCTTATTATCTCCGTTTTTCGAACTTTACTTATAATGTCAAAATACAACAACCAAAGAATCAAGTAGAACAACAACATATGATAATATCAACTCAATATGCGCGAGAAACGAGACCGAAAATGGATAAAACAAACGATGCGAGATCTTAACCAAAGATGTCTTCAATCTTGAGGTTTTCAGGGGGCTTCCAGAAGTTGCGATCATGTACTATGTGGAGCTATTGATTAAAATGAAGGATCAATAGGTTTGTTGGAAACAAGATCATCGTTTGTCTTAAAACTTTTTTTTGATTCTGGGAAGTAAAGGCTGCCATTATTTATTTTGTCAATTTGCATCATGCAAGTATGTGGATATGTATATATTGAATCATGGAAAGTGACCTTTGGATAGAACTTGTAGATGAGTTTTCCTACTTGAATGTGTACTCAAGTAGATGAATATGTATCCCGTTTTTTGATTTTGTGTTCCCGATAGGGATATGGATATAATATGTGGATAACATTATGCAATCGATTTTTCATCTTTAGTCGTACTCTGGTGTAAATATTATGTGCATTAATTTGTGTTTTTCATCTTTTATCATACTTGATGTCTTAATTTTATGTATGTCCTTTAGGTTTTGGTAATCTCCTAGAGATGTCCTTTATGAATTTGCAGTGCATATAGATCCTAGCACTATAATACACAATGATTCCATATTTCATTTATTTTAGTGATCTACTCTGCTCCAAGTCAAAGAGTTGAAGGGGACTGAATGCAATTTATTTTATTGCCTAAGTAGGAAAATATCTCTATTTGTTACTACTAGACTTTGGACTATAGTTGCACGAACTTTCAATATTGTTTTCCCTACAAAATGTTGAATTCCTAAATACAGTCTCAGCTCTCATATTCGTCTTCATACATCAAATCAAATACAGTGCAACCTTCTCTCCAGTTTCTTTGCCTTTCCTCCTTCAATTTTTTAATCTTAGTAACACAAAGACAAAATAGAATAGAAACACAAAGATAAAGTGACAAATTAGAATAACACAAAGATAAAGTAACAAAGTAGAATGACAGAGAATGGAAATACAAAGATAAAGTAACAAAATAAAATTAAACACTAGAAAAGTAGAATAACATTACATAGTAGATAACACTAGTGAATCATTATGAGCTAATGCTCAAAAGATTACATAGTAGAATAAAAACACCAGTGAGTGATAACTTGATCTCCCAGTGGCAAATTGATATTAAAAGTTTTTCTTGAACCATTCTCATGGGCTAGACAAACCCCAAGATCTTGAACTTGGTTTCATTGGGGACTTGGAGAAAATCACTTTTGACTTATGTTGGTGAAAATTAGGTGGTGGGAACCTAGGATCACGCTGATTACTCGATTCATGGGGCCGTTTAACAACAACTTGTGTAGGTGAATTCACCTCCTCACTTCCCTATATGAGTTTAGTAGAGTCACTTATGACTATCACCGTGTTTCCCGTCTCAGCCTTGATGTCATTGTCCAAACCAAAAACATAACATATCTTCTCAAACTCTAGCCCGGCCTCGTGATAATAAGCTTTGGCAAATGATTTTTGCTATTGGATGAAAGAATTATATTAACTTGAAAAATAATACAAATTGTCAAGTTAATAGTCTAAAAGATATTATAGAATATTGAATACCTAGAAAATACTTTCCCATTCGTGATCTTGTGCATCAACGAAGCTATGTTTAATTATCCAGTGTGCTTTCGTGCATATGACTAACCATTTGAAAGTGGTGTGCCTTTACTTTAGCACGTGGACGCGATGCTCCAAATTTTCTCTAGTTATATCACAATTGTAACAGAAATTGACATCACGTAGAGTACCTGTTAGAGCATCATTCGGAATTGCAGCACCTTCCCATTTCATCATTTTCTTCCGCGAAACAAGGGTGTCGATAAGAAAAGTATCATTTTTATGAGACCAACCATTTTGGTAAGGATAATGTGCTTGTTGTGAAATTTTTAGGTCTCCCATTTTAAGAGAATGAAGGGAGTAAAAGTTGAGATGTCTTGATTTTTTAGCTTTGTTCATCTCTCATTTATTTATGTTATTTTGAAGTGCTCATGATTAGTACAAAGTTTGGCTCGTACCTTAATGAGTTATCACATAACAATACCCATCAATAAGGTAAAAGTTGAATTTTGCTTTATAAAAGTAATGTAATACAATATAGATGGGCACATTGTTTGACCACAATTTTATTTTATGTTCCAAGAATAATGAATTTGACATAATAATTGATAATTTGATATTTAATTCATAAACATACTAATATCTCTTAGTCATGAGTTGAATAATACATAAACATGTTCTCAACCATATTAACTACGAAACAATCTCAAAATATTACATAAATATCACATACTAGGAAGACATAACATTCATTTTCCTATTTTGCCAACAATCATGCCTAGAAAAAAGATAACTATTGCCATGAAGATGTGAGCGATGACCAATTCAACATCATTCCTGAAACGGGTGGCCGATTGTTCTCCGACATGCTTGTTGACATGAGAAGTTGAAGAATATGAAGCACTTCCAGCATCTACCTTACTGTATCTTTGAGGGAGAACGAACTCGGGAACAATACCAGCGGGATCATTCATATGGAAATCATCACACCAAAATCACGATTTATCATGATCTTTAAATTTCGGGCAGCTATAATAGTATTGGCCTAGATGCATTGCATCTTTTTTCATACATTTTACAATCATCCTTCCTGCACCACATCGACAATTTGGAGTGGGGGGATATCTATCTCATTTGATTCCATGTTCCTGCAAATAACATAACAAAACAAAGTCCAGATTTAGCAAATATTAAAGTTAACCAAATATGATAATCATCGAAATACTAAAGTAAATAAACACAATATTCAAAATTAAGTTCCAACAAACATTAAGCACATTATAAACAACACTGAAACATTCAGTCATACAAATAAAGTACTTCAAACACATTATCCAAAAATTAAAAGTTACAAGTAGGTAATCTAAAAAGGATTATTCTTGGTGATATGCATCCCACATAAATTGAGCAATTTCATCCATTTTCTGGCTCCATTCGGTACTTGGTTCCACTGTGACAACATATTTGGTTGGGTCCTCACATTCATCATCCACCATACGATTGGGTCTTCTCTAATACAACTCTTCACCAGGATCAATTGACATTTCACCTCAGATAAAATTATGTAACAGAAAACATGCCATGATTATTCGATATCATGTTCTTATTGGATAATATGAAGGACTCCTTAGTATAGCCCATTGTATCTTCAAAATTCTAAATGCACGCTCTATCACATTGTGGGCATTTGTATGCCGCATATTAAAAATCTCAATTGGAGATTGAGGCTTCACGGTACCAGGTCCCCCTTCCTTGAGGTGGTAACGGACACCTTTGTATGGTGTCAAGAAACCTTCAGTATTCGCATATCCATTGTCGCACAAGAAATATTTGCCTACAAAGTTGAAATATGGAAGAAAGCCCTTAACATGTAGAACTGATTAGATATTCTACTTGTTTAAATGAACTAAATAAAAAAAATTAAGTTTAAGAGATGATAAAACTTTAAAGTAAAACTATTTAAGTACCACGTGGAACTTTCACTCCGTTAGTGCGGTTTATAGCATCACAAAGGACCCCCCTCCCACCCTTGTAAAACGTATGTAAACCTCAACATTTGGTCACACGCAGCTAGCGTGTTTGTACATATCTGACCTTTTTCAAGTTTGATACCTTGGGTTTCACTATTAGGCACTTGGACATGGATGTAAGTCCCGTCCAATGCACCTAGACAACCCTTCAAAAAAACAAACTGTTGGGAACCCCATAAAATATTCTAAGTTTTGATGATGCTCTTTCAAAACACTCTTGGTATTATACATGTTCTGTACCTTTTCTCTTTAGTTTCAGCATAACAGATAGTCGAAACTGGTTCAAACAGAACGATAGAAGATGTCTCGGACAGATAAAACCAGCCAGTCTCGAGCAGAAGGGTGGAGCAGAAGGCTGGAGCAGAAGGTTAAGTCTTGAGACAGAACGCTAACTAGCAAGTCTTGAGACAGAACGCTAACCAGCAAGTCTTAAGACAGAACGCTAACCAGCAAGTCTTAAAGACAGAACGCTAACCAGCAAGTCTTAAAGACAGAACGCTAACCAGCAAGTCTTAAGACAGAACGCTAACCAGCAAGTCTTAAGACAGAATGCAAAAACCAGCAAGTTTCGAGACAGATAGCTAAACCAGAAAGTCTCAACCAGAAAGAGAAGCTAGTCAACTTTAACAGAAAGTTGAACCAGAGAAGCTTCAACCAGAAAGATAGAAGATGCTTCTACCAGAAAGCACTTCTACCAGAAAACTCTTCTACCAGAAAGCTCTTATACCAGAATATACCTCAAACCAGAAAGTGTCTAAAACAGTATCCAAGCAGATAGGTACTAGACCAGAGAGGTCACAACCAGAAGGTTAGAAGCAAACCAGAAAGAGCAGAATCAAATCTGTCAAAGAAGCATTAAAGACTTTCCATTGAAGAAATAGAAACTGAATCACTGATTGACATGAAGAAGGAAAGCAATCACAGATGATCTGCTTACCAATCATAGAAGATTCAATCAATGACTCTACAAGGAAAGAAGAGTTATGACTGATTGGCAATCCACAAATCAAATCACGCCAATCAACAAACGGCTAAGAATTTCAAAATTCAGAGCCTATATATATGTTTGAAGATTTAAAGTCTGGAGTAGAAGAAGAATATACGCAAGCGCTATACTACAGAAATATTCTCAAGCATTCTATCTCCAAATCAGACAAAAAGCTTCAAACCGTTCGTGATCGCAATCACACCTCGATTCAAGTCTGTCTTATCGAGAGAAGAAGGAGATCTTTACTAGCTAGTAGTTTTCTAGTGGATTAACGTGAAGATAGCCTGTTTACAGTAGTTTTCTGTAAGTTGTAAAGGGACACGACCCTTATTCGTGCATAAGTTTCAATAAGGTTTGTAATTGAAACTTGTGGCTCGTTCTCAGCGAGGTTAAATAAGAAGAGTATCCTAGTAGTGGATATCTAATCCAGTTTGGATTAGACCGTGGACGTAGGGGGTTTCCCGAACCACGTAAAAATAACTGTGCCATTTAAATTCTGCATTTTATATTCAGTTGTTTTTATTCTGCATCTATCATACTCATTCAAACCTGCATTCTTAATCAACCTCTAAATACTTGATTAAGTTTTTAAAAGATTTTCTTAACAAAGAGCACCGACTAAGTCCACCATTATTCCGCACACGATACACTGTTGGAGTTTAAGTTTTATCTTACTCTCTGCTGTGTATATCTCACTTGAGAGACTTTTCTTGGATAGAACAAGATCGATTAGAAAATCAATCTGTTCCATCACCTTAAGCAATCTGTATTCAGAAAGCTTGCATATCTCTGATTCAATTAGTCAAGTAAACTGAAAAGTTTGCATTTGGTGTATTCCCCCCCCCCCCATACACCAAACCTTGCTCTTTCGGGACCAACAAGTGGTATCAGAGCAGTGGTTCATACGACCATTGTTTTGTTTTCGCAAGGTTAATACCTGCGTGGTCAACTTGAATAGATCTAGAAAATCTTTTCATCATCTGCATATTATCTGTTATGGAATCATCTGTTATCAGAGCATGCGAAGAATTCTCCATCCAAGGTTACAGAGAATGGAGCTTCAGAATCAAGATGTGTCTCAAAGCTCATCACTGCCTGATGTGGAAGGTAATAGAAGAAGGACCTTTGGCTATTACAGAAGAAACCACTCGTATCACTGAGACAGGAGCAGTGAAAGAAACTGTACTGAAAGACCCCAGAAAGTATACTTCTGAAGAGAGAAGAGAAGCTAATCTAGATGATTTTGCTAAAGGAGTTATCTCCAGTACAGTAAAAGGAGTTCATCTAGCCAAGATTCAAGATCTTGATACAGCCAAAGAAATGTGGGAAGCACTAAGAGATCTCAGTCTAGGGTCTGAAGCTATGATTGAGAACAAGCTGTCCTTAGCATGTAATAAGTTCGATGAATTCAAAATGAAGCCTGGAGAAACCATTGAGCAAATGAAGAACAGATTCACTGAAATATTACTTGAAGTGTCTGCCTTCAAAAAGGATAAGTACACACAGAGAGAGAAGAATCTCAAGATTCTTAGAGCCTTACCACCAAGCTGGGAAATCTATTCAGCTATGCAACCTCTACGTGCTGATTTCAATGATCTGTCTGTAGAAGCACTCTTTGATCATCTAGCTGTTCATGAATGTGATATCAGAAGGATACATGGACCAGATCACTCCTCCAGCAAGAAGAATGAAAATAGCACAAAGAAGGAGAAAGAGACTGCCTTCAAAGCGAAGTGCAAAACAGATGATTCAACATCATCTGCTACACCAGCAGAAGGAGGATATGAGAAATTACTCAAAGAATTCTCATTGATTGCAAAGAGAATGGACAAGATGGAAGTCAGATCAAGAAAGTATCGTAGATTCTACAAAGACAACAAGAATAGATACCAGAAAAATAAAGAAACAGAACGATCTGTTGACAAAACAGAAAGTAAAGGTAATGATAAAATCACCAATCCTACTGACTATACTTGCTATGGTTGTGGAAGAACAGGTCACTTCAAAACAGACTGTCCTGACCTATCCAAAAGCCAGAGAGAAGATCTAAGAGCTAAGAGAGACAGAAAACTCAGAGCTCAACGCAAAGCTATGATAGCAGAAGAGGACTCCAGCAGCTCAAGTCATCTAACAGACAGTTCATCAGAAAATGATGAAGCTTTCTATGCTGGAGAAACAGACAATGAATGGGATGAATGCTACATGGGTCTAGACAATGGACTCGACCAGAATGAGGTAAATTTTCATGATCCTCAATCTTCAGATAAATCTGATTATGATTCAGGTAATGAAGATGAACCAGAGGTTACATGGAAAGAAATCAACGAGATGTTTGAAAGCTATACAAGCATCAAGAAGCTATTCTCTGAAGCTGTTAAAAAGAATGAGAAGTTGAATGATACTGTAAAATTCCTGAGTGGAGCCAATACCAAGTTCTCGGCCCAGATAACCGATCTGGAAGAACAAATCAAGAGTAAAGACAGTGAGATTCATACTTTGAACTCAAAGGTCAAAGATCTAATCAATAGGAACAACATTGCTGAAGAAAAGATAAAGAAAGGCAAAGATATGATCTACAGGAGTGATGAACGTGCCAAGTTGCTCATCAACATACAACAGAAAGGCTCTGCTGGATTAGGATATCCAGGTCACTTCGAAAAAGCAGCAGGTCCTATAAAATTTGTACCAGAAAGAAGTCAAATACCAGATCAAATAATAAACTTGAAAACTAAGAAAGATCTTCCCCAGAAGATGATGGTTAAACAAGCTGATAACAGACAATATCATCAAACCAAAGGACATCCTGCCTACTACACAGAATCCAAGCAACAGCTCAAAAACAATGTCAACAGGACAACACAGAAGAGAACAGAAAGCAAAAGATCAGAGAGATATCATTCATCTGTTCTTCATTCAAAATCCAATGTTGATGAAAATGGGAATGTCATCACCAGCTACTTTACTGTTCCCAATTTAAAGCGATTCTGGATTAAAAAGGGGATTTTTGCTAATAACCAAGCACCCAGACAATAAAGGGTAGCTAAGCTTATTTAATTGCAGGACCAGAAAGCTGCAAGAAGAAGCAAGATTGCGAAAGGATCAATCTGGATTATTGATAGTGGATGTTCGAAACACATGACCTGTGACAAGAATCTGCTAACAGACTACATTGAGAAACCAGGACCCCAAGTCACTTTTGGATGCAATTCAAAAGGATATACCAGAGGGTATGGAAACATAAAAGTTGGCAAGACCACCATCACAAATGTTTCATATGTTGAAGGTCTCAGCCACAATCTGTTCTCTGTAAGTCAGTTCTGCACCAATGGTAATCAAATTATTTTTGACACTAACAACTGTCTGGTGAAGAACAAGGAAGGAGATGAGGTACTCCTTACCGGTGTACTGCAGGACAGATTATATATTGTGGAATGGAACAACCAGATAGAGACCTGTCTGGTCACTAAAACAGTGTCAGAAACCAGCTGGCTATGACATAAAAGATTAAGCCATCTCAACTTCAAAACAATCAATAAGATTGCACGAGAGAAACTAGTGGAAGGATTGCCAGAACAAGTCTATGACAAAAGTCACATATGTGAAGCGTGTCAAGCTGGAAAACAAACCAGATCATCTTTTCCAAGCAAATCTGTCCAGAGCTCAACCAGAATATTAGAGTTACTACATTTAGACTTATTTGGTCCAGTTAAACCATTAAGCATAAATGGTAGGAAATATACTCTAGTCATCATTGATGATTATTCAAGATTTACTTGGGTAATATTCTTATATAAGAAGAAAGAAACTCTGGAGAAGCTGCCAAACTTTCTCAACAAGATCACTAAGAAAAAGGAAGTTTCTGTTACCTCTATCAGAACAGATCGTGGAACAGAATTCCTAAACCAGAAGGTTGAGGAATACTGCAACCAGATGGGAATCACTCACCAGACATCTGCTGCAAGAACTCCTCAACAGAATGGGGTAGTTGAGAGAAGAAACAGATCATTAAAAGAAGCAGCTCGTACTATGCTCAATGCAACCAGATTGCCAAAGAAATTTTGGGCAGAAGCCATCTATACAGCGTGCTACACCCAGAACAGATCAGTTGTTACCATCAGACATGGGAAGACACCCTACGAGATATGGAACAACAGAAAACCCAGGATTCATTACTTTCGTTCTTTTGGCTGTCTGTGTTACATATACAATAATGGGAAATCTCAGTTGAAAACCTTTGATAGCAAAGCTGATCCAGGAATATTCTTAGGATATTCTGATGTTAGCAAAGCTTATAGGGTTTACAACAAGAGGACTCACATTGTGGAAGTAACACCTCATATTGTCTTTGATGAATCCGTTATTAGTGACAGAGAACAAGGTGTTGAACAATCACAAGACCAGAACAAGAACCAGAAAGCAAAAGTTATTTTGCTTAAAGATATTCTGATCTGGAATACATCAGAAGAGAATGAGATTGAAGTTCCAAATAATGCTGAAGCAGTAAGCTTGCAGCAAGGGGGAACAGAACAGACAACACCAATCACACCAGAGAACAACCAGCCAGAAGGAGAAAATAATGATCCAGAACCAGATCAACCAGAAGAATCAGGAGATACAAATGGTTGGAATAATGATCAAGAAGCACCAGAAGATGAAAATCCATTTCAAACTTCTCATCCAGAATTTGAGGACCCAACAAATGAACCAGAACCTGAGATATCAGAAGAGGAGATATCTAGCAGAAGGAAATGGATTCAAGAAAATCATCCTTCTGAACAGATTGTTGGGAACCCAACAGATAGAGTTAGAACCAGAAGAATGCATGGAGAAAGTGCACTTCTCAGCTGCTATCTATCACGTGTTGAACCCTCTGACACCTATGAAGCACTCAAAGATGCAGACTGGGTCATAGCTATGCAAGAAGAGCTTAATGAGTTCAAGAGAAACCAAGTCTGGTATATGGTAGACAGACCAAAACATCAAGGAGTGATAGGTGTAAAATGGGTATTCAAAAACAAACGAGATGAGAATGGAGAAGTAGTCAGAAATAAGGCTAGACTTGTTGCAAAGGGATACAATCAACAGGAAGGTATCGACTTTGATGAGACCTTTGCACCAGTGGCCAGATTGGAAGCAATTAGACTATTTTTAGCATATGCTGCATACAAGAAATTCAAAGTATACCAGATGGATGTTAAAAGTGCATTCCTTAATGGCATACTAGAAGAAGAAGTGTATGTTGAGCAACCACCTGGTTTTGAAGAAGAAAATCCTGACCAGAGAGTATACAGACTAGCTAAAGTCGTCTATGGGTTAAAACAGGCACCCAGAGCGTGGTATGAAACATTATCAACATTTCTACTGGAATCAGGCTTCAGAAGAGGTTCTGTTGACAAGACATTGTTTGTCATCAAAGTCAAAGAACACATTCTGTTGGTCCAGATATATGTTGATGATATAATCTTTGGATCACAATCTCCCTATCTGTGTGACAAATTTGGAGAACTAATGAAGAACAAATATCAAATGTCCATGATGGGTGAGATGAATTTCTTTTTAGGTCTGCAGGTAAAACAATTACCAGATGGGATCTTTGTTAATCAAGCAAAGTACATCAACGATTTGCTAGTCAAATTTGGAATGAAAGACAGCAGAGAAGTTAAAATTCCAATGCAATCAAATGGAAAGATAGATCCAGACCCAGAAGGAAAACCAGCAAACATTACACAATATAGAGGAATTATTGGCTCTCTGCTATACCTTACAGCAAGTCGTCCAGATATCACATATGCAGTTGGAGTTTGCGCCAGATATCAAGCCAATCCTAAAGAATCACATATGGAAGCTGCCAAAAAGATACTTAGATATCTTAAGGGAACAGCTAACATTGGTCTCTGGTATCCACAAGATGATAATTTTGAGCTTACAGGCTATTCTGATTCAGATTATGCAGGATGCAAACTGGACAGAAAGTCAACCTCTGGGACTTGTCAATTCCTTGGAAACAAGTTGATATCTTGGTTTTCAAAGAAACAGACATCTGTTGCTACATCAACCACAGAAGCAGAATATATGGCTGCTGGAAGCTGTTGTGCACAGATACTATGGTTGAAACAGCAACTAAGAGATTATGAGATTGATGTAAAGGAGATACCTATATTCTGTGACAGCTCAAGTGCTATAGCTATAACACAGAATCCAGTACTCCACACAAGATGCAAACATGTCGATGTAAGACATCATTTTATCAGAGATCATGTAGAGAGAAAACACATCAAGATTGAGAAGATTCATACAGACATTCAACGAGCTGATATCTTAACTAAAGCACTACCAGAAGAAAGATTTAAGATGCTGTGTGGAAAACTTGGACTACTCAGTCTAGATGAAGATTACCAGAAGGCTACCAGATAGCCATGACCAGAAGGCTACCAGATAGCCATGACCAGAAGGCTACCAGATAACCATGACCAGAAAGCTACCAGATAGCTACTACCAGAAAGCTACCAGAAAGATAATTACAAGAATGACAGAAAGCTCAGTTGAAATAAAATACACGTGGCATAACTTTCTCAATAAATTGACGAAAAAGCCATGTGAAAATTATTTCTTAAATGCTAAGTCAAGGGGGAACTTTTAAGGAAATTGAAGCGTCAAGATAAAAGACGTCACTCTCCTAGGTTACAGGACTGTAAAAGATATTTTTACCCTAGATTTAATAAATCTTCTATTTTCGTCATGATTAGCACAACCTTGGGAACTGGGATCGAGGAAATCCCTGCAAGAATCAGGAAAAGGAAAGTTACTAAAAGTAAGAGATATGCACACGCTCGCATATAGACCCTAAGATCTAGAGCGTCTATCTCACGCAAGGAAAGGCGGCAAAACAATCTTAGAAGCGGGAAAGTCTAAAAAGGGAGAAAATTTTACAACTCTTCATATTTCTTACAGTTTTATCTTTACTTAATTATTTTTGCTATATATATGCGATATCTTCTCTAAACTGTTCACCTTCACTTTATCGCACTAAGCACTTCTCAAACTCTAAGCACTTAAGCATTTCAAAATTCTCTGCATCTCTTCGCAAAAACATCTTTGCGTTTGACTATGGCACCACCAACTTCACTCTTTCTGCAACACGTAGCTGAGGTTCAGAAGTTTCTCACACCTGAACCGTATGCTGTTCTTGAAACTCATGGTTTTCGAAAGCTCGACGAAATCTTTGCCATAGTTTCACGCTGCAAAGGTTTTTCGTTTGATCAAAACTTCTTTGTTTTATGCATTTCATTGTGTCTCCTTGATCTATGAACTGCTATTCTTACAGTATTTGTGCAAATATCTATGTTTGTTCATATAAACTGATGAAAATGTATATGCTTGTGTGAATGTTCTTTTGATGTAAGGGTTCTGCAACATCGTTGCCTCACATCCCAAGATGTTTCTGGGAAAGCAAGTGGCCTCTTTCTATTTGACATGGCAAAATGACAAGCATAGCTTTGAAGCCAATGTCTTGATGCCGATTGGGGACAGAACAAGTAAAACTCCCTACAATGTGATAGAGATGATTAACCAAGCTTATAGGCTGAAGGATGAAGGTTTATCCTTGGAAGAGATCACCTCTGCACAATTGCAAGAAGCAGTGGAGATGGTAATGGTGGTACCGATAAAGTATACTGGAAGGATGTTCCAGAGATCTCTGCTTCAACCTGGATATAAGTTGCTCCTGGAACTGGTTCAAAGGATTTTCCTGAATCACAGTGGAACATATGACCAAGTAACCCCTGAGAAGTTCAGAATCCTCACTGCCATTGTTCTGAATCTTCGAGTGAACTGGAGCAGGATTCTATTTGAACTCATGGCCAAAGAAGCAAAGCTGGTCACCTATACTAAGGACAGCAGAGGCAGAGGCACTTCTGTGGATGTTAAGAGGAATCTGCGACACTCCACAAAGATCAGCTTGATGATTGAGAGGTTTTTTAAGCAGAAAATCTGGGATGACGCTGAGGAATACAACATTCACCACTCTATTCCCAAGGACCAACACCAGTTGGAAATGTCTCTGGGTCTAGCACCACAATTCTTCAACAAGATACCAGACGAGGTGCACCGTGTTGCTGCACTGGAAATGGGTAGTTCCAATCCCACTTGGATGCCACCTACTAAAGGTGTGGAGAAGAAGAAGGAGAAGGTGATTAAAGAAAAGGCAGCACGTAAGCGAGGAAGTTCTGTTGAGACAGAAACCTCTGCTTCTCTGCCTAAACAGAAAAAGAGAAGACTCCAGAAAGTTCAAGAATCTTCACCACCACCAGAAGCAACAGCAGAACAGTCTGACATGCCAGAACCAGAAGAAGAGGCACCACAGACAACAGCAGAACAAGCAGAGACTCCAGCTCCTGATATGGGACCTGAATCAAGCTCTCCTCCTCATCAAGAGAAAGATTTTTCTCCAGCTAGAACACCAACACCCTCTCCCAACAGAATGGAGAGAATCAGTGAGGATGATGAGGAAGGAGAATCTGAAGATGAAGCAGAAGCAAGGAAACAACAAGCTGAAAGTGTTATAAATTTGCTGGAGAATGAGGCCGACCATTCTGTCATGCAAGAGTTTCCTGGAATCAACCTACTCCCAGAGAGTTTAGGAGTAGCAAGACGCGTCAAATTTTACTTGCTGGTCAAGGACAGCGAGTACTATGTATTTGACGCCCTGCTTCAACTGAAAACCATTGATGAACTAAAGAAAGAAGAAGTAACACTGCTGAGTCTACTTCAAGCCACCTCCGTCCAAGAAATCAGGGCAGATTATAAACAACTCATCTCTGGCCTTATGCATCAAGAGGCAGAGAGTCTGAAGATCGATCTGGAGCCACCACACCAGGACCCTGTACCCACAGAACCATCATCATCTCAACCAGAACAGGGAGCACCTTCAAAACGTCAGTCTCCCAAGAAAACTCCTATCATCGACCTGGATTCTGGTGATGATGAACCAGTGGGTCAGCATATTGCTGGTGAGCCCAGCAATGAAATCTTCACACATGGAGCTGCCCAGAAGCTGAATAAACATGTCAATTTTTACACTATGGAGGAATTGCTGGAGAGAGAAACCAGACCGTTCAACAACTATCAACTCGACAATCTCATCACACTGAGAGTTGAAGACTGTCTAACAGCCACCTGCAACACACTGCAAGAGAAAGCCACCCAGATACTCACTGATTTCAACCAACATCAGAAAGAGTATGTCAACGACATGGATGACGATATCCGAAGAAAACTTCGCACAATGAGGAAGGAGCTTGACAAGAAAATCGATGATGATAGATCAGCCAATGAAGCCGGACAGGCCAAAATCAACCTACGTCTGACTGGAATTGATGAAAAAGCTGAAAAAGTCACTTCCTTGCTAGCTGATTTGCTGGCTAAACAAGATGAATCCATCAGTGCTGCTGTTGACAAGAAAGGAACTGCACTCGCTGCTCAACTGAAGGAAGACACTGACCTGTCCATCCACTCCCATCTTGCTCTTTTTGAAAAAGAGAAATTTGTGGAGCTGATGCGGAAAAACCAGGTCGATGTCTTAAATAACCTTCTGTATCCAACTCCAGAAGAATTTGAAACCCAGAGCAATCGCCTAACTGCTGTAGAAGAGCTTCAGGAGACTTATGACAAAACTTTGTCTACCATGAACAGCAGGTTAGAGAAGAAAGTTGATGCCTCTGATCAGACAATCAACCATCTGCTTGGCTTTAAAGAAGATGCTGAGGAAAAGATGGCGAAGATGAATGAGGAGATTACCTCTTTACGTACACTCATCAATACCCTATTTGATGATGTCAAAAAGGGGGAAATCTCTGGAGGAAAGGGAGGAAAAAGCAGCAAAGGCTTAACAGAAGCAACAGATGCTGGAACAGAAACACCAGCAATAACTCAACCCAGGCCAACCACTCCTCCCAGACCAGACCCCACTCTGATGGGAACAGAACCAGCTCAACCAGCACCTCTGATCCCTGACAAAGGAAAGAAACCAATAGATGAGGGAGACCAGATAGCAGAACTGCTGCTATTCGGAGTGAGCATGGATCAAGCATGTGATCCAGTATTCAGAGCTCAATTTTACAAAGATCAGGCTGAGAGAGAGAGAGAAAGATTGCTGCACAGGAAGCAAAAGACAAATCTTATCAGACACCTTTCTCCTCGCCTTCATCTACAGAACGCTCACAGCAGCAGTCATCACAGTCAACAACTCAGTCAAAGAAGAAGAAGAAGAAGCCCTTCTCCTGGAATCTGTCATTACAAAAACAGACACCCAAAGATACATGGGTTCCAGAAGAGGATCAGATTGACTGGGAGAAAGTGAAACAAGGTTTTATCTTAAACCGATATTTTTTGAAGGAGCCCACATACTCAGAGTCTATCCCAGATGAAGACTTCAATCGCTACCTGGAGAACTTCAAAGATCAAGAACTTATAAAAAGAATCAGAACAGCTGCCGCAGAAGCCAAAATCCAGCTGAAGGCACCAGAGAAGGAATTCATGATCTGCCCAACTATACCAGGCAGTAATCTACCAGATAAGACATACATTCTGAATTACATCAACCAGCTGGCCAAGATCAAAGGATACAAAATAGATAATCATGATCCTAACTATGCCAGAGTTAGAGATGGGATCTATGAAAGCATCCAGCTGGTATCTGATGCACAGAGGGAAAAGATGAAGAAGGGAGGAGCAGCAAGATGGTTTTCTTAGATAGATCTTTGTATCTTCTGCTTTTGTCTCTCTGTTATTTCTATTGATCTTTTGTACTCATCAATTCATACATCAATGAATTTGGAGTTCTCTTATCTCTCTGTTATTTACTGTTATTTAACTTAAATAACAATTAATCTATCTATCCAGAACATGATACAAGTTACATTGTTTTCACTAAGTGCGGTTTTGACATCATCAAAAAGGGGGAAATTGTTGGGAACCCCATAATTCAATTAATCAAAGGGGAAATGTGTACTTTGTAGAGTGATTTAAATTGAAAAAAATTTAGCCTTGATTATACCTTAAACCATTTCCACCTCGTATCCAAACAATCATCTTCAATAGGGATGGATTTCACCAAAAATATACTATGGATCTTCAGAATAGCTCTTAACACTTTGTGCACATACATAGATATGGTGTGGCCTGACCTAAGGAAGTCGAAAGCCACGGTGCTATTCTTTTTGTGATGTGCGAGGACTCCCACAAAGCTAGCAACTTGCTCTTCAAGGTTTACATATCTACTGTCTTCCAATCCTCCAAGTTGTCTTAACAATGAGCATAGTCTGCAGAACGCATTTCGATCCATTCGCAGATTGCTAATGCAATCCATATCACTCAAATTAACAAGTCTATTAATATATTTCACTTGATCGGGGATCTTTGTTATCATACAATATGGTTTTTAATATTCACGTCCTTTTCTTTTTCTCTTTCTATTTTTAACTAAGACCTCAATGCAAGTATTATTTGCAGTTTATATGCATTACTTGATCAAGCATTACGAGAATTAGATAAGTTCTATCACCAGAAGGATGCATCTTCTATTCCGATTATTATAAACAAATACAGACGATCTGCAAATGAGGCCAATTTTCAATTCAGAGCAAAATTATACTACTAGTAAATTTATGATACAAATTAAGTAATTTAAAAAAGTAATGCTTTATAGACAGATGATAATTGTATGGTAGGTAAATCAGTAAACTCAGTCAATTGTTTTGAGAAAAATATGAATTTGGTTCTCTACATAATATTATTATACAAGCCACGAGATAAAAAGAAAGCACGGAAGTAAGAATTCGACTATATTTTGCAAAATACAAAATAATTTAACCAATATTCAAAAGCATCAAAATTCAACTATCTTTTTTGCCAACAAATTACATGCTTAAACAGTACTACTATTAGACAGACTTGTCAATCAACGATGTTCTATAATATTTATGAATGCCAGCTTAGAATATATCCATTCTAATACATATTTCATCAAGCTTCATTTTTACTTTTTCATTTTCCTCTTCGGTTTTATTCACCAATTATTAATTAGGATTCAAGTCATCTTATTTTAGGGATTATTATAATTACATCTCTTATTTTTCAAATTTTAGTCAAGAGTTCATCAATAAGGTAAATCTTTTCAGAAATAGGATTTTGTAAATATTAAGTTCCATAAGAGAGAAGCAACAAACAAAGTCTAGTGCTTCACTTTCCCCACGAGATTTCAATCTTGAATCACTAAGCTACAAGGAAGATTTGATAGAAAAGCTAAGACACAGAGTTTTATACAACCAATAGAACAATAGGCAAGTGGTAATCTGAGTTCACCAAGAAGAAATAAATAAATAAATAACAAGTAGAATAAAATCATAAAGTGAGATTTGTGAACAAGTGATCTGTACAGAAGAGTAAACGAAGAGGTTATTTTATATCCTACAAAGTAATTCTTCATTGCAAATGTTTACAAGAATTTAATCATATATCTCATATTTGAAATGAAAGAAACTAAAATTAGGGGAAAATGAGTATGTCCAACTTCTTTGCTAAATATAGTCAAATTGCATATAAATTCAAGAGCATAAGAAATGAAATTTCAGATCTACAACTTATGGAACATAAATGACAATACCTGATTAGACCCACTTATGAAATTGAAATCAACTTGATTTTTCAGCCCCAAATCTACATAAGATTCGAAATCATCAAGGTAAAATTCTTAGGAAAAAATGGAAGAATTATGAGAAATATACAAGGAAAATACTCTATATCTTTACCTCATATCTCTAGCTTCTTGGTCTTGGATGAAAATGGCAGACAATGAAATTGAAGAGAAGAACCCAACTGTGCGATGAAGCTTCTAGTGGAATCTAGTGGAAGCTGTGAATTCAAAATACAAAATAAAGATGAGTGGCAATAATTGTAAATATCACCAAATATTTTCAAAACTAATTGACGAAACCGGACGAAACGGAGGGTATGGGTAAGTTCTAAAACTAATCAAAACATGACTTTTAGTACAGGGCTTCAATATAATAACGGGCCTCTATATAAAATAACAAGGCTACCAAATACACAAAACTTGATGTTAAACAAAACTATACCACCATAAACATGTGTACCAAAGAGGCCCTTAGTGCCTAGATATTACTATCTAGACCATAACACAAGCATCACACAACATTCAAATGTGTATATTTGCATAAGGAAACCAATTCCAGCTCTATATGAAATGAGGAAAAGCATATATATGCTAGAATCTCATAGTCAAAAGAAGCCCAAAACTCTTTAGTTGAACAATGTCACTTACCAACTAAATCTAATAAACGAAATCGATTGTGGATATGATTAAAAGAAGCCCAAACCCTTTCTTTGAACAATGGCACTGCCCAACTAAGTCTAAGTGTAATGCCCCGTCTTTTAATTATCGAAGTGAACGATATTCGAACGCGATTGTTATATATATATTGAATGTTGTAGTTAATTAATGAGAATTTAATCTAGTGAAGAGGAATTTTGGTTTAAGATAACAAGTGTTTATAGATTTCTTGATTACTATCTTAAGATATATTAATATTAAGGTATATATTTTATACTTTGGACATGTATAAATTATAAGTGTAAATATATGTTATGTATTTTGGAGAACTATATTAATGATATGCATAGGGGCATACAATATAGTTGTGTGGTTAAGAATTTTTATCTATGTATATATATATATATATTAAGCACGCTACACGTATATATATAATATATATGTTGTTTGAAAATTTGAATATGCAAGACAAGAATACACGCATAGTACATATATATGAAACCTGCCAATTTGATATTGTTGGGAAGGATAAAAAGATTTCACTCAAGTATATATATAT
>JAPKLX010000091.1:632181-712142 GCA_026898415.1 Leonotis leonurus
ATACACCAATCTAGCTCTTTCAGGACCAACAAGTGGTATCAGAGCAGTGGTCCATTTTGACCATTATTTCTATTTCACAAGAGATTATCTCTGTGTGGTCATCTTAGATAGATCTTGAAAACGTTTTCACAGCATATTGCATTTGCATTTATATTTAATCATCTACTTTGAAGCTATGGAAGGACAGATGATACGTGCTTGTGAGGATTTCTCCATTGCTGGATATGAAGACTGGAGTTTCAGAATTGAGATGTGTTTACGTGCACAACATATCAAAATGTGGAAGGTCATTACTGATGGACCCATTAAAATCATGAACAAGGGAAGTGCTGAAATATAGGATGGAACTGGTCCAACTCCTTCACTGGTCATAGTTGAAAAGGAAAAGACTATTGACAAATACACTGTTGAAGAAAGAAAAGAAGCTGGACTCGATGACTTTGCCAAAGGTCTAATTTCGAGTACAGTAAGAGGCGTGTACTTAGCCAAAATCAGACATCTTCAAACTGCCAAGGAGATGTGGGATGTACTCAAAGAAATCAGCCGTGGATCAGACATCATCCAAGAAAACAAGCTGTCTATCGCTTGTAACAAATTTGAAGAATTCAAAATGAAGTCTGGAGAGACTGTAGCTCAAATAAAGAACCGGTTCACCGAAGTGTTGATTGAAATAGCCATCATCGACAAAAACAAGTATTCTCAACGAGAGAAAAACTTGAAAGTCATTCGAGCTCTACCAGCTACTTGGGAAATCTACTCATCCATGCATCCCATGATGCCAGAGTTTAATTCTTTTACCACTGACTCTCTATTTGATTTACTCACTGGAAATGAGTACGAGATTAATCGTATTCATGGTTTAACTAATTCATCCTCTAGCAAACCTTCCTCTGCAGGAAACCATGATAAGGAAACTGCCTTCAAAGCCAAGCTAAAAGAAAAGGAGGTGGAAAGAAAACCTGCACCTGTTGTAGTGGTAAAGGATTCATCAAGTTCGGATGATGAAAACTACCCCACCAAGAACTACTTTGAAGAATACTCACTCATGGCTCAACGATTCCAGAAAATGGAGCTAAGGGCAAACCAATACAAGCGTCTCTACAAAGATAACAATAGAAATTTCAAAGGGAGAGATCGATCTGGAGATCGACCGGAGAAGAGGAATGAGGTAAAATCTACCTCATATGTTAAAGCTGACCTATCTGAATTTTCCTGTTTTAAATATGGTAGGAAAGGTCATTTCAAAACGGACTGCCCCGATATCTCCAAGGCAGAAAGAGAAGAACTCAGAAGCAAGCGAAACAAAAAGCTTCGAGAACAACGGAAAGCCATGCTTGCTGAAGAACAATCTGCTCCAAGCACATTAACGGATAGCTCGACCGACAACGATGAAGCCTTTTTAGCAAATGAACTGGATCTTGAATGGGATGAATGTCTCATGGGTCATGACAACGGACTCGACAATAATGAGGTAGAAAATAATTATTCTTCTCTTATTTCTAACTCACCTTTATATGACTCGGGTGAAGAAGAAGAGATAGATGAAGACGATCTGTTCATTGAAGACTTCACCAAGCTCATGGAAGATCATGCAAGATTAAACAAGATGTTCAAACATGCGATAAAAGAGAATGGGAGAATGGCAAACACTATTCAAGAGATGAAAGAAATCAGCAGCTCATTCAATGATAGGGAAAACGCTCTACTCAAACAACTCAAAGACAAGAGCGAAGAAAACTACACTTTGAATGCCAAGATTTCTGATCTCATTGATCGAGAAGCTTCCGCACAACGAAAAGTTGATGATTTGAGTGCCATGGTAAATCACTCAATACACAAGGAGGATAGGATTCAACTCATCAACGATATGCAAAGAAGAGCTGCAGATCATACTGGACTTGGATTTAATGGAGTTGACAAAGGTCCACCAAAAGGAAACTTTGTCAAAGAGAAGGGAAAAGATAAGATAATAAATCTCCACAACAATGCAAGACAGACACAAGCTATCCTAATCAAGGATCAAAGTCAACGACAACAAAGGTTCACCACTCAAGGGATTGGGTTTCAACAAAGGAAGCAGACTGCTCAAAAGTTTGATCAATCTGTTCAACAAAATAACCATCAGCGAACTCCCAAACTATTCAACCAGAAGCAACTGCACGTAAACAGATCGAGACAACCATCTGTTCCCTACGAACAAACTTCTCCTAAGAGACAAGTGCCTATTCAACCTCCTGCCAAGAAAAAAGTTGTATACATTGATTTTAGTGGCAAACAAATCAGACCTTCACAGAATGTTACTATTGTTAGACAAATTTGGGTTCCAAAGGGAACTATGTCTACTAACAAAGCACCCTCCTTCAGTAGGGTAGCTAAATAAACTTTCATTGCAGGTTAGGAAATCAAGAAGAAGAAGAGATGCAGCTCGGGGCGCAGTATGGATACTAGACAGCGGATGTTCAAAGCATATGACTGGCGATAAAGAGCTGTTGATCAACTACAAAGAAAGCTATGGACCAATTGTAACCTTTGGAGGTGACTCAAAAGGATATACAAGAGGTTATGGTGATCTACATGTTGGTTACACAATTATTAAGAATGTGTCTTATGTTGAAGGCTTAAATCATAATCTATTCTCTATTAGTCAATTTTGTGCTAGTGATAAAAGGGTAGAATTCACCGCTAATAAATGTCTAGTGAAGAACTTGGAAGGAGAAGAAATTCTTCTTACCGGAATTTTACAGGACAGATTGTACATTGTACAATGGAATGAACAGAATGACATATGTCTTGTAACTGCATCAAGCTCCACCACCAGCTGGTTATTGCACAAACGCTTAAGCCACCTCAACTTCAAATCAATCAACAAGCTGGTCAAAGACAAACTGGTCGAAGGTCTACCAAATCAAAAATATGACAAAGACCATGTATGTGAAGCTTGCCAAGCAGGAAAACAAACAAGAGCATCTTTCCCAACCAAGGCAGCACACTCCACTACCAGAATATTAGAACTTCTACATCTAGACCTTTTTGGACCTGTATCTCCATTAAGTGTAAATGGTAGAAAGTATACATTAGTTGTTATTGATGACTTCTCTAGATTTACTTGGGTTATTTTTATGTATAAGAAAAGGAAAACCCTTGAAAAGCTACCTGATCTTCTCAACAGATTATCAAATCAAAAAGAGAAGTCAATCATCACAATTCGATCTGATCGTGGGACTAAATTTATAAATCAAATGATCGAAGCTTATTGCTCAAAGATGGGAATACAACATCAAACATCAGCAACTCGTACGCCACAACAAAATGGAATTTTGGAAAGGAGCAACAGATCGTTAAAGGAAGAAGCTAGAACCATGCTAAATGAAATTAATCTTCCAAAGAAATTCTGGGCAGAAGCAATCAACACCGCTTGCTACACACAGAATCGATCTGTTGTCACCTTACGTCATGGCAAAACCCCATACGAGCTGTGGAATAACAGGAAGCCTCTTCTAACTTATTTTCGTTCTTTCGGATGTAAGTGTTACATTCACAATAATGGGAAAACTCAATTAAAGACATTTGATAGCAAAACTGATCAAGGAATATTTTTAGGATATTCTGACATTAGTAAAGCTTATTGTGTTTTTAATAAGCGAACCCTTATTGTTGAAGTAACACTTCATGTTGTATTTGACAAAACTACTTTCGAGGTGTCAGAAACAGATAATAATCAAACAAACAAGAATTCGCCCTCTTCCACTCTTAAGAACTCCGAAAGTCAATTAATAGATGATATTTTACTATGGAGTCCAAGAAAAGAGGGAGAAGAAGAAGATTGTCCACCTGCTGAAATTATATCACAGCAAGGGGGAACAGATGCAAATGAAGAAACACGACAGCTAGAAGGAACAGACGCAGATGAAGGAACACCACAACTAGGGGGAACAGATGCAGATGAAGGGAGAACTTCACATGAACATTCTCAACCATCTGTTGAAGAACAAAACACTCAATCTCCCCCTCCCTCAACTCAACAACCATCTGTTCAACAATTGGTAAATGAAGTATCAAGCATTAATTTAAATACTAGCGATCTCTTTGATGTTCCTACCATAGATCATCCTGAATTCGAGAATCCACCCGATGAAATAGAAATCGAAGTATCTGCGAATGAAATGAAGAGACGAAGAAGATGGGTAGATAGCCATACATCTGATCTCATTGTTGGGAACCCAACAGATAGAGTCAAAACGAGACGCATGCATGGAGAAAGTGCGTTACTGAGTTGCTATCTAGCTCACACCGAACCAAAGGACATCGAAGAAGCATTGCAAAGCACAGATTGGATCAATGCCATGCAAGAAGAACTAAATGAATTTAAGAGAAATGAAGTATGGTACTTGGTAGATCGACCGAGACATCAAGGTGTGATTGGAGTCAAATGGATATTCAAGAATAAAAGAGATGAAACAGGAGAAGTAGTAAGAAACAAGGCAAGGCTAGTCGCAAAAGGTTATTGTCAACAAGAAGGGATAGACTTTGATGAGACATTTGCACCTGTTGCAAGACTAGAAGCCATCAGATTGTTTCTTGCTTATGCAGCTTTCCAACGCTTCAAAGTATTCCAGATGGATGTAAAAAGTGCGTTTTTGAATGGGATTCTGGAAGAAGAAGTCTACTTAGAACAACCACCTGGGTTTGAAGTTGAAGATGAGAGCAAGGTGTACAGATTAACTAAAGCAATGTATGGTCTAAAACAAGCTCCTCGAGCTTGGTATGAGACTCTGTCTATATTCTTACTTCAATCAGGATTCAAACGAGGATCAGTTGACAAGACATTATTCACCATCAAAGTTCAAAACTATATCCTTTTAGTCCAAATTTATGTTGATGATATTATTTTTGGATCCAAATTTGAATTCCTTTGTAACAAGTTTAGTAAGCTAATGCAGGACAAGTACAAGATGTCAATGATGGGAGAAATGAACTTCTTCCTAGGCTTGCAAGTCAAGCAATCTGCTGATGGGATCCTTATTAATCAATCCAAATATATCAATGATCTCATCACAAAGTTTGGAGTTAAAGATTGCAAACCAGGAAAAATTCATATGCAAACCAATGGGCAGATTGGCCCTGATGCACACGGGAAGGCAATAGATGTAAAAATGTATCGTGGTATTATCGGTTCACTTTTATATCTAACTGCTAGTCGACCTGATATTACTTTTGCAGTTGGTGTTTGTGCTAGGTATCAAGCAAGTCCAAGGGAATCTCACTTAGAAGCAGCTAAACAAATTTTGCGTTATCTCAAAGGGACCATTGAAATAGGTTTATGGTATCCTTGTGATGATAATTTTGTATTAACTGGTTATTCTGATTCTGATTATGCAGGTTGCAAGCTTGATAGAAAATCCACCTCTGGGACTTGTCAATTCCTTGGAAACAAGCTCATCTCGTGGTTTTCTAAAAAGCAAACTTCGGTTGCAACCTCTACAACAGAAGCAGAATACATGGCTGCAGGGAGTTGCACAGCACAAATCCTATGGCTCAAACAACAGCTCAAAGATTACGAAGTACAGATGGATGCAGTTCAAATATTTTGTGACAGCTCAAGCGCCATAGCAATAACTCAAAATCCAGTACTTCATACTCGATGCAAACACGTGGATGTTCGTCATCATTTTATCCGTGACCACGTGGAAAGAAAGAACATCAAAATAGAGAAAATTCACACTGATGTGCAGCGAGCTGATATTCTAACTAAAGCATTAGCCGAGGACAGATTCAAAATGCTTTGTGGCAAGTTGGGATTAATCAACCTAATCGAAAATGGTACAAGTGCAAAAAACAGATAGTAAATGGTACAATACGATCTGTTGTAGCACTATTTTTCATCCATCTGTTTACTACTCACTTCATAACTTGATTAATAACTTCCACTACAGCTAGATCATTTACCTTGATGTCTAGCTGTTCAAGGGAAACCTAAGAGACAGGTTGATCCAACTATCTGGTTCATTAATCAAGGGGGAACTTAAGAAGAAAAATGATCTAACTGAAATGTCAAATTGGACTAAACAAACATCAGCTAGATGGGTTATTAATTGACAGCGAGCTGTTGAAAATACAAATGTCTAGCTGTTCATCTCAAACATTCTAAACAACTAGATGTTACCTGTTACTTGCTCTCAACAGCGAGAGATAATGTAAACAACATCTAGGTGTTACTAACTGCGAGAGATCATCGAAGAACAGATTGTTTTCATATCAAAACGATCTGTCTGGCATTTATTGAGGGGGAACTTAACTCTCGTTATTTATTTATGACATTTAATTCTCCATTTATTTCTCCATTCTCTTGCTATTCTTTACTAATGATTAACATTGAATATCATTTATATGCATAACACCAAGAGTCGAATGTGTCAGAAGATTGAGGGAAAAAGGGAAAGATCATTAAATGCTGCAGACCTCGACATTCGTGAAATTGCAGAGATGTGACTTGCTGCCGTCACAGCCAATAGCGTGTGAAGTTAATACGCTAAAGTGGGCGGGAAAATCATTACTTCAGGGAGTAATCTCTACCGTAGATTGAATTTACTTTATATCTTTTAATCATATGCGTTGATGTGTCTATATATATATGACTGTTTGACTGCTTCGTCTTCTACACACTCATATATTCTCTAAAAACCGCCATTGTTAAAAAGCTTGAACATTCAAATTTTTAACACTCAAACCCTGTCCTAACAACCTAATACATCCTTCAAAATGACAAATTCCGAAGCAAGTTCTTCATCATCGCATGCTGCTTCACTCATTCCAGTGTCCAAAATGCTTCAATTGATTGAAGCCAGACTCTCTCCTGAACCCAGAGCCGTTCTTTGTCATCATGGATACTCTCTTCTTGATGACCTATTTGCAAAAATCGAAGCTTGTTCAGGTTGCTTAAGATGTTTAGTATTGCATGAACTAGGGTTTTAATACTCGTTGATTCTGGTAGATAAGAATGCTTTGATAGATATTGATTTCGAATATAGATTTCGTCCACTGTTTATCTGTATAATGTTACATAAAACATTAAAATATGGACTTACCATGCATAATGAGGTATATTTGATGGTTTTGTAATTCCTTAATTCATGAGTTCAGTGACTGAGAAGAAACACAATCAAAAATTCCTAATTCAAGCATGTTTTGGACTAATTAGGAATAATTCTTTGTTAATGATTTGTAATTCAACCTGTCCTATATTGATATAACTTTCTATTAATATTCCCGTTGTTACTTTACTACACTCATTAGCAGCGAGCTGTTGAATTACAGATCGATCTGTTCAAATTATCAAGCTGCAAACTTCAAATTGTATCCTATACTTAACCATTTTCTTGTGATTATTTTAGGATTTCACAAGATCATCACTAAGGAGCCCCGATTCTATCTATCTCGTCAAGTGGCCCTATTTTATTGTTCCTGGATAGAGGATGACAATGATGAATACACAATTGAATTGCCAATTGGGAAGGATGCTAAGGAGCGAAAACAAGTGATTGACATGATCCTCAACACTTACGATTTAGTCGACGAAGGGATGATGATTGAGGAAGTTAATCCCGAGCAGATAACAGAAGCAATAAACCTGATGGTGGCGCACCCTATGGAATGGGATGGGAAAGCCATTACACGGAGCTCAATGCTACCCACATATCGCGTGATTTTGGACTTTGTTCAAAAAGTCTTTTTGGGTCACCAAGGAACCTTTGATGCAGTGGCTCCCATAAAACTCAAAGTGTTGACAGCCGTACTCCTAAATCTCAACATCAACTGGGGCAGATCGCTGCTCAAACTAATTGTGGATGAGGAAAAGCAGATCGCTCTCAGACTGAATGCAGATGGAGCTTGCATTCATCTACATGTCAAGCGCCCTCTTCGCCTGTCCACCAAAATCAGCACTATAATTGATGGTGTGTACAACAAGGATAAATGGCACAAGGCCATAGAATTTGATCCAGAATTGATTGTTCCCAAATCTAGACATCAAGTTGAGATGTCTTTGGGAATTGCAGCTCAAATATTCGTAAAGGTGACTGATGACAAAATTCGAGAAGCTATGATTGTTGTTGGCAAGTCCAATGATGAATGGGGAATACCAATCAAGAAACCAAGAATCGTGGGAGAAGCTGCAGCAACACAGGCAGCTATAGAACAAATAAAGAGAAAAGCAGCTGGGGGAGCACAGCCCGCTGCTGACAAGAAGAAAAGAAAAACGGCAAAGGAATCACCTCCTGCTGTGGGGAAGAAAGCTGATAAGAAAGGAGAAAAGAAGGCTGAGAAGAAGGCACCTAAGAAGGTGGCCGTGAAAGAACAATCCAAACCCACGGCCCGTAAATTGATTGATGAATTGGAGAATACCGAACCACCTGTTGATATCAAAGAAGATGATGTTGTTGTAAATCTTCATGAACAGCCAGTAGATGATTTGGTCGAACAATTGTTGGGTGCCCGCATAATATATGAACAGATGAAAGATGCTGCACATGATGAAGTCATTAAAAGTCTGCCAGGAATCGAGCTCACTCCAACTGCTTTTGATATGGCAAAACGATTCCAAGTCTATCTCGACATTCGAGATAGCAAATTTTACATATTGGAAGCGATTTTGCTGTTGTTCACCATAAGTGATCTCAAGGTGGAAGAAAACAAGCTTATTTCTTACTTCGGTTTCCTTGACATTCCAGATGCTCGCCAATACTTCCGAACATATGTCTTGACCAAGATGAAGGAGGAAGCAGCGGTATTAAATATCGACCTTGCTCCTTTCTACTCCACGGAACAAGTACTCTTCAATAATGCAGTGGATCTGTCATCCGGGGACTTTGATGCTGCTTTCAATTTCCCTGATCAATCTGTTGGTCAAAGTTCTCCAAACATGAAGCAAGCCTCCACATCACAGCCCCCTGTTATTGAAATTGATGTGGAACAGATCGAGGAAGGGAAAACTGAGGAGAAAGAACAGATTGATGATGCTGTGGTTGAGGATGATAAGATGGAAGAAGCTGAGACTCACAAAGTCGATGAAGCTGTTATTGACGAAATCTATACTCAGGCCACTGCTCCAGCTGACTATCAGCATTTTTCTTTGGACGAACTGTTGATACAAACCATTGATCCCGTCTTGACAAAGGAGCAGATCAGCAATCTAATTCACACTCGAATTAACGATCGATCTGCTGCCTTAGCAAATTTTGTCAAAACAGCTGCAGAAACAGCAATACGGGTGGCAGAGGCAAATTTTGAAAAAGCTCACACTTCTCTATCCACTGAATTGCACAAAATCTTGGATAGTGATAGAGAAGTATTTGATGGATTCAAAAAGGAGACCGAGGTAAAATTGTCTAACTTCCAAGGTGAAGTTGACAAATTTGACGAAAAGATGATGCAGGCTGGCAAGAGGCTGGTTGAGGAAGTAAAGAAGCAGGTGGAGAAGTAGCTAGAAGACATGGAGAACGAGTCAATTCCTGCAGTAATTGAAAAGAAACTTCCAGCTGCTCTTACCACTTCTCTACCAGTTGTTCTCAAACCTTTGTTGAAAAAGGAGCTCGAAGAGGAAGATTTTGCAACTGGGGGTGAAGTGTACAAAATCAACCAGACACTCACTGGAATGAAAGCTACAGACAGCGCTCTATCCACTGACATCAAAAAGTTAGCTAGCTCATCATCCAAACAATTCCATGAGATTAATGCAAACATATCCACTCTTTTACACTACAAGGAAGAAATGGACAAAAATTTCAAGGATATGGCTGAGGAGATTGCCTCCCTTAAGCTCATCATATCGAAAGATTTTGATGATGTCGAAAAGGGGGAAGAACTGAAGAAACAGCCCTCTGTCTCACAAAAGAAGAAGCCTGCAGCTGCTGTTGCCAAAAGAAAAGCATCAAAGAAGATGAATCCCAAACAGGCAGCTGAGGCTAGACAAATGCAATTAGAAAATGAAGAGAAGGAGAGGAGAATGAAGGAGAAGGCTGATGCCTTAGCTAAGAAGAAAGGAAAGAAGGTTGCTACAAAAGATGACTTAACAGAAGAAATGTTCTTAGCTGGATATAAAGCGGAACAGATAGGAAACCCAGACTTTAGAGAGTTATTTGTGGCTGAAAAGGCTAAGCAACAGAAAGAAGGAATGGAGGAGGAAGCAACAGATTCTGATAAAGATGAGTCTACAAATCCTGTGTTCAAATTCTTTGAAAAATATCAATTAAAGGATGCACAAAATTTGAAGTGGCTGCACACAAAGAAAGCCTCAAAATGGAACCAACTGATCAAAGAATTTGTTGTGCAGCACTACTATCTGTTGGATGAAGACATGCAAGGAGGAGATGTGGACGAACTGTTTAGAGATTTCCTCAAACAACACAAGAATCAATCATTTGTGGAATATCTTCACAGACAGTCTGCAATGCACAATCATCCTCTGTCTGCTCCGAAAAAGACTACAATTCTCTACCCAAGGATTCAACGAACGACAGAAGTTGATCACACTGCTATACTTAATCACATCAATCATTCTGCTAAAGCCATGGGATACCCAATTGATCTCAATAACAAAGACTACAGAAGGGTATTCAATGGCATATATGCCAGTTTTGGTGTTCCCTCGGAGTTGAGGAGGAGGGAGATGGTAGAAGCCAGAAGGGAAAGAATGGCGGAGCAAACAAGAAAACAAACTGCAGATCACAGTCATGCTCCACAGCAATAATATTTAAATCTATTGTTTCTCACTTTGTAATTTAACAGCAAGCTGTCTTGATTGTATTTCTCTATCTGTATCAGCTACACAAAAGTGAATGAAAATGATAAACATCTTTTGATCCAAAAACAACCTGATGACAATATCTAGTTGTCCAGGCAATGTTTTATGTGTTATCTAATGCTTTAAATATTATTTTATAAACATCCAACTACTTTTATCACTTGGTTAAAAATTCTAAAGTGTTGGTTTCGACATCATCAAAAAGGGGGAAATTGTTGGGAACCCTACAATAGTATATTAGTTTTAATGATGTTATTCGAAACAACACTCAGTTAAAATATGAAATCTTAAAACCAAGTAATTGATGTTATCTTTTAAGGAACAACTAGAGTATTAAAGAAGCAGATGGTATAAATTCACTATCTGTATTATTCGTTCCAAGCTGTCCTGGACTCATCAATTATATATTCTTAAGGCTTTTAACTCATTGTAATGATGGCAAGTTAAACTTTGAACAGATCGAAGCATTGGAATCAGTTCACAAGTTTAACAGCTCGCTGTCTTTTTGGCCTTATGTTGATTTTAGATTTCTTCTCGATTAAAGTTTACAAAGATCAAAATTGTAAAAGGAAGTTTGAATTTTCAAACTTACTTATAGTGATCTATTTTTATCTAGCTGTATTGGAATGTCTTGATGCACAGCGAGCTGCACTTCAACAGATCTACAAGAACAGCAAGACAACATACTTGTCTACAAGAACAGCTAGACAAAGTGAAAAGCTAGAGCTATTGGAACAGCTAGAGCAAATGGAACAGCTAGAGCTATTGGAACAGCTAGAGCTATGGAACAGCTAGAGCTATTAGAACAGCTAAAAACTATTGAACAGCGAGACATATAAACAACAGATCGTAATCTCAAATACGATCTGTTAACTCAAACCTTTCCAAAGGTCAAGATCAAGTACATGTTAATTGGGAATCAAACCAATTAACAAAATGTGGACAGCTCGTCTCAAAGATATTGTAGGGAACAATATGCATATGTGGTAAGACAGCGAGCTGTTATAATCCACACCATTACTACGGTGGACTGCCGATATACCTAAATCTGTCACAAGTCAACCACTCTGTGTATTGTCACATCAACAGCATGCTTTAAGGAATGAAGTACAAGAATATCAAAATTCCAGTACGGTGAATCATTCCCAGTATGGCAATACATTGGGAAATCTCATGAAAGGTGGTAACCACTCTCATTTTGACAGCGGTGCTTCAACAACACTGCCATGCATTTAATGCAGTCATTAATGCGATGAAGAAGGACATCTTCTTCTCCAACGGATAGTTTTCTTCAAGAGACTATAAATACCACCTTCACCTCCAGGAACGAGTACGAGAATTCACGATTACAAAAGCTCAAACTCTGCTCAAATATCTTCAAATATTCAAAGCTCTAAAAGCACTCCTTCAAGCTCTAGAATTCTCAAAGTGCTTTATTATTCTTTTGAAGATAGTTTTCTGGAAATTTGTTGTTTACAAAACCCAAGTTAGGATCTAGCTTTGATCCCAAAAGTTGTAAGATTTAGATTGTAGTTCTTCAATCTAAGAAGTGTAATCTCAAGTTGTTATCTAGTTTTAATAAAACTTGAGGCTCGTACTCAACGAGTAAAAAGAAAGGAGACATAGTAGATTTCGATCTAGTTTTGATCGAGCCGTGGACGTAGGGAAAGTTTATCCCGAACCACGTTAAATACCTTGTGTTCTTCTTTCTGTTTTACTTTACTATCATATTCTCCATAATCTTGCATTAACTTGGTTGTGTTAAAGATTGACTAAAGAAAACGTTTTTAACTACAAAGAGCATTAACCACCGAATTCCGCACACAACATTAATCAAGATTAACTTTCTTAAAGTTAATCTTATTAAGTGTTTCTTTTCACTTAAGGTTTATTTGAGCTAAGGTGCTTCTTCTTCCCAAGAAGAAACCCTAAACTAACCTAAGCTTACTTTATTTTAAAGTGTGCTTAAGCCTTATACTTAAACTTTGAACAAGAAAACCTAAAAAGTTTTGAATTGGTGTATTCCCCCCCCCCCCCATACACCAATCTAGCTCTTTCGGGACCAACACGGTTTTTGGTTTTGCTTCTCCGCGGGGTGCGGCTACGAAAACCCCTAAGGGGTTTAATCTCGTAGCTGCTTGGCATGAGTTGACTGGTTTATATAACTGGAACCCGATTGGAACTCCTAGTGGTTTCATTCGGGATGATGCCATTTCCCTCTTACATAAATTTATTGCTTACAATGTGTCGGGAAAGGAGCAGGCAAATAAGGTCAACTCGAGTGAGTGCTTTATTTTATCTGCTACTTTGAAGGGACAGAAGGTGTGCATCACATCCTTCATATTGTCCCAATTAGATGGTATAAGAACTAGGAAGAAAGCTCACCTTGCATTTGCATATATTTCGTATCGCCTTGCTTTGCATTATGGTTTACAGGTACCTGATTCATATGAGGAAGTGGAAGGTGTCTGCCTCACTGCAATATTCTTGAAGAATTTTGGCCTAGTTGCTGCTTCTGAGACTTCCTTTGTTCCATATGAACAAAGAGAGTGTGTTCGTCGCTACAGAGAGCATGAGGCTGCACTAGAGAGAGAGGGAGGTGCCGGCACTTCAGCTGAGGCGGCCCAGAGGACTGAGGAGGCCCCTCTCGGTGCTGATACAGAGATGGAGGAGCGTCTTTATGAGGGAGGGCAGCCCGTAGGGTACCAAGGCGGTTTTCAGCAGCACGGATATGCTACTGGATCCAGTAGTGGCTATGGATCCGGTTATTTCATGCGAGATGACTTCCTACGGTTCCAATCCGATCTCTTTTCGAGATTGGATTCGCAGAACCAAGTCCTTCACTCCATGGATAGCCGACTCCAGTCTGTTGATACCCGTGTTACCTCTCTTGAGGAATAGTTGGCTCGATGGACAGGACTTCATCCTCCACCTCCATCTGATTATCAGGATCATCAGGATCCTTCGGCGTATTAGTTTTTCTTTCCATTTTTCTTTGTCTTTTTGGTTTTGTTTTTATTTCTTTTATTGTTTCTGTTTTATGCTTGGTTGTTTGTGTTTTTGTTGCAGGTACCTATCTTGAGGACCCCCACATTCTTGGGTATGTTGCCGGTTCTGTCTTATTAGGGAAGTTCTAATATCTTTCTCTTTTATTTTCTACTACGAGGGCGTAGTAGAATTTAAGTGTGGGGGGGGGGGGTGTGTGAATTTCTTTGATATGTGTTTGTATTTATGTTTATTTTGATACATGTTGGTGTTGTCTTTTGTTTTCCTCTATTTAATGATTTGCAAGTTCCTTTGCTTATTTGATCATTTCTTGTTGATAAATGTTGATGATTGATATGTGAGCCTTGTTTGTGGTATGTATAGTGGTAACTTAGCTTAGATTTGGTTCTTGATTGGGCTAGGTTGTGTGGTTAAGATGACATGTGGGGCATGTTGCTTTTATTAGTCGTATACATAGTGGTCATGATTCGGATTATGAGTGACTACTCCTTGTTGTTATATGTTCGATTTCCCTTAGATAAAAAAAACAAGAGTATCAACTCTTCAAAAAAAAAGAATGAATAAAAACGCTAGAAGGGCGTATATAAAAAAAAATACGCTAGAAGGGCGTTAATAAAAGGGAAATTGAACATGTGACGATAGGGAGATGTGAGATGAGTGTACATCGTGACCATATGTATATTGATGAACTTAGTAACGGGCAACATTACATCTTAATTGAGTGACCGAATACGGTTGAGTATTGAGTCTAGGCTAAGTTTTGAAATGAAGGTATGATTGGTGGTTTGGCTTACATGTTAATTATTGATATGAATTGACACGTTGTGATTGGATTTTGCTTGAGGACAAGCAAATGATTAAGTGTGGGGGAGTTGTTTAGTGTATTATTGTTACGTTTTTTAGCTCGTAGTGTAGTGTCTATGTCTTTGTTTTTTATGTTTTTCGTATTGTTTTAGTTCGTCTTTACGCCGGTTCTTGTTTTGTCGTGTATTACGTAGGATGGAGTGGAAGATGATTATTTGAGTTAGGATTAGTGCTGAAAAGACCATTAATGCAAAGTCGGACGAGGAAGAGACGTACGAGCATGAAATGGGAAGGAGAAAAGCACAAGGAGTTGAAGAGTGCAGGGATACCCAGCGATCGTTGGGCTGCAGAAGCAGACGAGGACAGAAGGCTGCAGCCAGCGATCGCTGGGAAGTTTCACGTTGAGGGTCAGAAGGCTGTAGCCAGCGACCGCTGGCTTTCCAGCGGCCGCTGGCAATCAGTTATGGGCGACTTTTAAGTAGTTCTTGGGCGTATCTTCTTGAACCCCGAACCATAGTAACTTGTAAAAACTCTCTCAAACACTTGTTCTTACTGTTTTTCTTAGTTTAGTGCCTCGGGGTATCCAAGGATTGAAAGGATTTAGCAACCGAATTGTGGATTCTTAGTAAGTTATCTTCAATGAATCTTTCTATGGATTTGCTTTTCAATATGGTTGGCTAAGTTCTTATATAGGGTTGATTGTCTCTTATCTATGGTTTGATGCTTGATTTGATCTTCTTAATGGTTGTTCTGATCCGTGTTTAAAAGTTTTCCATGATTGATCACCATGTGCAACTCTAGAAATAGGATTAATTTGATCAATGAATGATTTTATTTCTCTTTTGTAATCAAACAACCTAACCTATTAATCGGATACGTAAAATAGGTAATCATATCTTGATTAGTGTTACTCTAAGTGTGATTTGTATACGTTAGTAATAATCACGGATTAGCTTTAAGAACACGTAAATTATTGGCTAATCAACTTAGGGAAACCTATTAAAGATTTGGTTTGATTAAATAAGCATTGACCTAGATTAGAGATGATCTTTACCCTAGACTTCAATCACGTGTGTATCTCCGTTTATTGCTTTTCGTATTAGTTTAGAGTTCTTAATCTTTGTGCAATCTAATCCTAGTCATAGTATGTTTAGGATTTCATTCTTTGCATTTTAGTACTAATGATTGATAGACCTGCATAGTCTTCCTTTGAGATACGACATTCGGGTCGACTTTACACGTATTGCACTTCCTTTGAATTAATTTAACATACGTTATTGGTCGAACAAATATTATAATAATATTTTTAATAAACTATAAATTTTAGTAATATTTTATTCATCAATATATGTATTGTGGATATAACTGTTCAACCTGATCAGTTTGTTCAGGATAGTTGGGTTTTGGACTCGGGTTGAACTTAAAAATTATGGTCCGAAAATAATCGAGCCTGAAAAATCTATTAAAAAAAATCATGGTCAATCAACTTTTAAGTTTAAAAAAGTCTACCCATTATAAATAATATATATTTTTTAATTTTATTCTTAATTAAAATATTAAAAATCTCACCTTCACTATTAAAATTAAAATATTTTATCTCCAATATTTTCTACAAGTAAAATTATTTATTGTAGAAAAAGTTATTAAATTTTAAAGAAATATTAAATTATATCGAAGAATAAAACCGCTCATACGAATTAAATTTTTTTTGAACAAGTACGAATTTCAAATTCTTAGAAAGTTCCGCTTGACAATTTTGACACTCTATATACAATAATATACCTCTAGAGGGTGTTCGGTTGGATGGACTATTTGTGACTTAGTCTCATATTAATTATTATGAAGCATTTGATTAGATGTATAAGGTCCGTGATTAAATTTCAAGACTATGTCACGTAGGATTAGTCCTGACTTATTTGTCTTGGCCTCACCCCTATAATAAAAATAGTCTCGACTAATCACGGGCCAAATTAATCTCAGAAAGGCTATTATAATCATGGTAACCCAACACCACCCTAATTCACTAATAAAAAGTTTATCAAAGCAGTACTTTATATTATGACTATTTCATACGTATGATATAAACTATATTACACGTACTAGTGAAAAATAAATCAGGAATAAAAATAAAAAGTTACTCTCCGATCTTGCTCCTCTCACTCTTCTCACCGGCCACCGCCGATGCTAGCGTCTTTGTAGCATAAGCGTTTAGCTCAAGAAGGTGAATCTACACTACTAGGTCCGCCGCAAACGGCTCACCAAAAGCCACCAGTTCCGCCCCCGGAATGTCGGCGGTAAAACTCCAGCAGCCGCCCTTCTCCGGCGCTGTCTGCTCGCTCCGGAGCTCCGTTCTCACTGTGGCTATCGTAACGCTCGTTTCCTTCACTTATCTCTCTCTTAAATCGCTACACTCGCCATCTCTCCTATCCTCCTCCACTACTACCTCAACCGCACACTCCTTACAGCCTTCCCTGCCTCAGGTACTACTCTTTCCATCCTTTTGTCTATGAAATTGCCTTAATTCAATAATTTCTGGTTTTATTTGATCGATTTCCGTGAATTCCCCTCTAAGGATGTTGATAATGACGATGCCGATGGTGCGGATAAAAGTGTCGTTTTGGAAAGAGATAGTGAGGAGAGTGGCGATGTGGAGGAAGACGACGTTTACCATTCGCCGAAGGTGTTTAGGTTGAACTATGCGGAAATGTTGAAGATATTTAAAGTATACGTGTACTCCGATGGGGACCCGAAGACCTATTACCAGACTCCGCGGAAACTGACCGGAAAATATGCGAGCGAAGGCTACTTTTTTCAGAATCTTAGGGATAGTAATTTTGTGACGGATGATCCAGATCGGGCGGACTTGTTTTTCATCCCGATCTCTTGCCATAAGATGCGAGGAAAGGTATGTCGACGTTCGTAAATTTTGATTGGAACTGTAGTTGCTTTTGATGACTGTAAATCGAATGCTGGACAATATACACTGTTTTATTGAATGAAAAGTAGTTCCTCATTCTTTCTGATTGCTTGTTTTCTGAGAGCCAGCTTCTTCTTGAGTTTACTGTATGCTCTTATTCTGGATATGATATATCATTAGGCTTCTTCAACTGTTGAATTCTAACTGCATTGATATTGGAAGAATTAAAAATACCACTTTTCTTCACTCTTGAGAGACTTGAGTGCCATTTTGTTTTTTATGCCTCTCCATTTATCCGCTTTATCATTGACTTGGTCCCTATTTATTATCTGGATGGAACATTTAGAAGATTGCTGCTAATAATTCTATAGTTCATATATAGAGCGAACAGTTATTCAAGAACTATCATTTTGTCTTCTCTTGCCTAGTTTCTTGTACTCATATGTACCTTAACTTGTTTATCTAGTTACCTCTCGAAGAAACTGTTTGCCTTATTACAAAAGGTCTAATATGAAGGCGAATGGGAAGTTTTCTGCTTAGTAAATGGGGATCACATAAGAAATCAATTTTGGCCTACAAAAATAATTGGTAAATGCATTATTGCTTGATCTATTTTGACATTGTGTGTACCTTCTGTAGAACCAAGAGTATTTAGGAAGGGCAGTTGAAGTCATTTTTATCCAGTTCCACACTGTAATCCAGCGTACTATCTTTTAAAGTTCTAATGATTTTTATCTTGCATAAGAAGATCAATTTCAACATTATGTTCCTGGTCATGCCTAATCAATTTGTTATTAAGCGTATATTTCAATGCGTGACTCAACAACTATCTCCTCCTATTGTAATTGTTTTCTTATCATCACAAATATTCAGTACTAAAAGCAAAGGTCTTTATTTAATCATCTTTATACCCTTGTTTCTTTCTCACTTCCCATTAAGTAAAAAAACTTTCTGCTAAACTATTCTATGCGGAATGTTTGTAATACATAGAGACTTGCATTGATATGAAGAGGGTGAAGTTTATGTTTAATTGCTTGCCGTTTAGTTGAGTTCTTAATTCTTAGTTCAAGAGTTTTCTAGTATTCTTCACTTGTCTTTCCTTCATGATGTCCTAATGTTTCATTGACTTTAAAATTGAGGATTTGACTACTGACATGTGGATCTCTTAAAATAACACGCAGGGTATATCATATGAAAACATGACCATAATAGTCCGAGACTATGTTGAGGGCTTGATATCCAAATACCCATATTGGAATAGAACTCTAGGTGCTGATCATTTCTTTGTTACTTGTCATGATGTTGGTGTGAGGGCCACCGAAGGACTTCCAAATCTTGTGAAGAACTCAATTCGTGTTGTTTGTTCTCCCAGCTATGATGTTGGGTTTATACCACACAAAGATGTTGCACTCCCTCAAATTCTTCAGCCCTTTGCCCTTCCAGCTGGAGGAAATGATATAGAAAATAGGTATTTGCTTTCAAAATCCGGACCTCTTTATTCTTCATAATTCTACATTTAATTTTATTTACATAATTCCATCTAAAGATGCATTTTGTATTCTAGCTGAACTTATGAACAAACTACATATTCTATTGTAGTTTTTCTGTTCTGCTTCTGAGGGTATGGTATCGATAAACCTTTAGCAATTCTCAAGAAAGTCATATAATAATAAAGAAAATGGTGCTAATAGCCTCCTTGGCTGTTAGTGAACTGGGAAGCTTTCATGCTTTAAAACCACAAGAATAGAAAGTAACAAAGGGGATTGACTGACTGATTTTTTTACTGAAACTGCTTTATGAGTAAGAAATGGATTTTCTATTGCAAAATCTTCTAGCTTCTCTTTCTGGTTTATATTGTATATTCTTATGGGCAAGAAATTATTATCAGGTCTACATAAGTGGGATTGTGTGAACGAAACTGATATAAGTGAATGCTCCCTAAATAATTAGATCATGAGGAAGTTCTCGCTTTTTTAAAAAAATTATACCAAACTCTATCTTCTGCTCATACAACAAGAAGTCTTTTTGTGTCTGTGCGTGTTTGTATAAGGGAGGAAAGACATGGTATTTAGCTATTTCATTGAGTTTGGTTAATGTAATGAAAACAAGCTTTAGGGAGGCTTTAGTTGTGCTGTTTTCTTGCCCAGAATAATATTTAAATGTTATTTTTATTATCCCTTTAGTCTGCTATTTTGAATGAAATATATTGCGTCAATCACTAAGAATCTGGCTTGTAAAATTTAATCATCCCGTAAGAATGCCAATATATGAAGGGTCAAGTGGCAATTCTTTAGTTGTGAATCGCCGACCCCTGGACTTCTTCCCACTACCCCTTCTGTCGAAGTCAAACAGAACAGGATTCAGCAAACAAAGAAAGAACAGCACCCCCATTACCCCATAGGGAACAAGACTAGGGAAGTCACCGTAATAGGTCTCATTGCCAGTATTCAAGCTCTCCGATCATAAAACCACCGCTCAAATTCCAATGATCAGGGTAGACTTGCCCTGGGTTCCTCAAACAATGTGATATAAATTAATTAAGAGTAAAATGATGAATTTAATTTATTATTTAAAAGAGAAGAAAAAAAGAAGTAAACAATTCTTTCATTCTTATTTCCTCTGTAATAACTGCATCTGAAGAATTAATTATCATTTCTTGCAGGACAACACTTGGTTTCTGGGCAGGGCATAGGAATTCCAAGATTCGGGTCATATTGGCACAAGTATGGGAAAATGATACTGAACTTGACATTTCAAACAATAGAATTAACAGGGCCACTGGGCATCTTGTGTATCAAAAGAGATTTTACAGAACAAAATTCTGCATTTGCCCGGGTGGCTCTCAGGTCAATAGTGCCCGTATAACAGACTCTATACATTACGGATGCATACCTGGTGAGAACTAATTTCCTCTCTTCTCAGATATGAATATCAATAATAAGTTTAAGTAGGCCGACCTTGAAGTTTCAATTGTGTTTTTTAAGCTACAGTTGTTTATAAACAGCAGAGCTGCAGAGGCAGTTGGTATTAAATTTTACTTTCAAAAATGAACTGTGACTCATCCAGTGTACCAAATCTTCAGGTTCCTGAAAATTGTTATTACAAGAAATACCTATGCTAAATTACACAGAAAAGAAAAATAGATCCAAAAAAGATATATAAACATGTTTGAGAGTGCATAGTCATGCTTTATGATGTGATGCATATGCATAAGGATTTTTACAAGTATTCAATGTGTTCATGACTCTTGTTAGAGTAACTGGCTCATTCTGTGCAGTGATACTCTCTAATTACTACGACTTGCCTCTCAACGACATACTAAATTGGCATAAATTTGCTGTGGTACTAAAGGAGAAGGATGTCTATCAGCTTAAGCAAATTCTGAAGAATATCATACAGGAAGAGTTTGTAAGATTGCATAACAATTTGATGAAGGTACATTTCTTGTTCTTTAGTATAGCAACTCAATGGCTTTAATTTTCAAGTCATTAACTTAGTTTTTCTTACCTTCCATAGTCCTGGTTATGGTTAATGCGTAATTATATTAATATCTATAGACGATTTCGGGTTTCGTATGATCAGATTATTTGACGATACTTTGTTGTCAGGTCCAAAAACATTTCCAATGGAACTCACCTGCTGTCAGCCACGACACTTTTCATATGATCATGTATGAACTCTGGTTACGCCATCATGTGATCAAGTACTAGCTTCTAATCACTCAACTCCAGCTTAACATGGCTGTGAATGTTAAAAACTTGTGTACATTACTTCTTTTATGTTGCAATTTGTTCATTGGTTGTTATATATTTTTTAAAATGTTGGGTCTGAAAATAGAAAGAAGAAGAGAGGAATAGGATGCATTTTTGTTTTGTAACATGTGGAGTTATTTTTTGTATGGGCAAGGAATATGTAGGTGGGATATGGGTTATACTATCTGTTCGGTGTTGTGCTTCATGGCCTATTTAAATATGGTGAATATCGCTATATGTTTGTCCATTTATTTTCTGGAACAATACAGTTCTTATTTTATGTAGTCAATTTTGATACATCTTTCGCTCTCAATATTGAGAAAAGCATAAGGCATAGTTGTGGCAGTTTGTTTAAATGAGGTGAGGTATAGGGATGACAATTTAGCCCGGCCCGACCTAAGCCCGCCCAAGCCCAATGACAATGAGCCGTTCAAGCCTGATCCGATGACGTCATGGGCCGGGCTTTGGTCAAAATCTTAAGCCCGATGGGCGGGCTTGGGCCAATTTTCAGGCTCGACATACTCAGGCCCGCCCAAGCCGAACCCGACATTATTATATTTAATATATAAATTATAAATATAAAATAGTATAAATATTATTATTATAATTACTATACAATAAATATAGATTAATATACATATTAAATAAGATATATAACTAAATAAGTTTGGATTTAGTATTTATTTGCATTTAAAAGTATAAATAGCTATTAAAATATATAAAGTACAAATACAAAAACAAATTTTATATTTTTTAATGTATTAAAAATAAAAATAATATAGAAAAAAAATAAAAAAAAAATCACGGGCCCAACCCAAGTCCGATCGATTCATGTGGGTTTGGGCCTGATTTTCAGACCTAACTGGGCCAGGCTTGGGCCTGCACATATAAAAAATAGGCTGGGCCTGGGGATAGAGAAGTCCGGTCGAGCCCGGCCCATTGGCATCCCTAGTGAGGCGTAAGGCTCAAGGTGTTTTTTAGTATTAAGCCTCAAACTTAATAATTTTTTGAGTTGACTTTGGCACGGATCAAGAATAGAGGTGGATGAGGAGGAGGGAATTGAGTCACGGAACGGAAAAAAATTACGTTTCTAAATTTTAATTGATTAACAATGAAATTGTTATGGAATTGTTGTTCAATTTTTAGTAACGGAATTAGTGACGTAATAATTCGTTATTAAAATTTAGTAACGGAATTTTCCGTTACAATTCCGTTACTAAAATTGAAGAAACTATTTTAGAAACGGAAATTCCGTTGTTATATAGTAACATAATATATTCCGTTGTTAAATTTTTTTTAGCAACCATCGATATTTCTACGGATAAATCCGTAACAAATTTGTTACTGACATTTTTAGTAACGGAATTTCTTGTTTTAGTAACGAAAAAATTTCATTGCTAAATAATTTTTTTTGTGGTGTCTTTTTTTTTAAGTATTTTATTTTAATTTTTTTGGTTACACAAGTTGAAATTAGAAATTAGAAATAAATATGAATTAACTTTTTAAATTTTAATTGAAAATTGAGTTCTAAATTTGAAAAGTCTAAAAAAACTAAATGTAAATCTGAATTATTTTTTATAATGAGGCATATCGCTTTAAATTGTGTTGAGGCGGTGAGAATGAGTCGCAAATAAGAAATTCGCCTCAATTTAAGTATTCGAGGAATAAACTTTGAGACGTTTCTTAGCGACGGTGGATCGATTTCCGGTCAACATTGATAATGTATCCAACTCAAAAAAACAAGAGTTTTAGCTTGCTTGCTTTTTTTGCCTTATCTGGACTACTAGTAGAGTTTATGTGTTGTGTACAATGATTTATAATAAAAATAAATAAATAAAGTTATAATATCATACAATTAATTAAAATTATATAACTACACTAATCTTAAAATAATAATATTACACAGATATTTTGGACAAAGTTAATTTTGTAAAATAATTCACACTTCTATAATTAGAATAAATTCTCTCAAAAAATGAATTAGTGATGTACTCATTAAAATAATAATAATTCATTTTCGAGGGTGACTCGAAAAACTAGAGTTGTCAAGATATAACAGTTCAGAACGTGAATCGCATTATGTCTTTCAAAATCAACATTGGAAACTCAAGATTAATTTGTATGTATATCATTAATTATGTATAGAACAAGACTAAACAACCATGTGCATGTCGTGTGGTAGCGACAGCTATTACTAAAAAATGTGCTAGTCATTTTATTTTAGATTTATGAAACAGATTGATGAGATTTGCAAGTTTTCAACCATAAAATTTATTGTCTCAAATAGTTATGCAAATTATATATGATCACTTTTTTAATAACTAAATATAAATTAAAATTATGGGAGAAAAAAAAATGAAGTTAGGGGAATGAATATTACTCATTGTTGTGCAACGATTCAGTGTTCCACTATTGTATATATATTATCTATATATACAATTATGAGAGTCGAAGCTCAATTTCAACACAAATTCTAAAAAAATAATATTGACAATATCATAATGTTATCAAATTTCATACAATATATTGAATTTAACATTGACCCTAATTAAGTAACGGACTTAATTTAAATACTTCCCATAGAAATAAATAAATATACATGTTCATCACAGCCTGTCAATATTGAACAAATAGCAATGTCAAAGACAAAATTCAACTCTACGTTTTAGTAAGAGATTAATAAATGTCTCTACTTTCATGCGACGAGACAATATAAAAACAACACGAGGCTAAAAATTGTATAGAAATATCATTACATATATAAATTTAATATTTTATAAATAATATTTCGTACTTTTGTATTTAAAATTGGCTCTTTTCTTAAGGTGGACTGACAATAGACTTATTGGTGAAACGATTATTAGGTACATTTTTTAGCTTGGAAACAATTTACTTTTATTATTTGAATTGTCTGTCTTTAGTCTTTACCATCAAGTTTAAAATAAAAATAAAATAAATTGTGTAAGACTCGATATTTTTAATTAAATCACCCAAGAATTGTTTCTTTCGTTTAAAAATGATATGAAACGTGTGAGCTAAGTTGCATATATTTTGGTGAGGGAAATATTATTGTTTTTCTAATTTCTGATAAATATATAGATATATATATATATCGTGAGTCGTTATCTTTCTTTCGTAGAAACACGCATGCACTTTATTCATGCAAACACATATACATCAAACATTAATTTATTTAAACCAGTATACATTTATAATATACTTATGTAATTAAACTTGTCTGTTCAGACTTGAGAAAATAATAAAACTCATTAAAATCAAACACACTCTAATACTTACTATTCATTCCTGCAACCACCGAACCGTAAATGTACATTGATTATAAATAATAAATGTAATTGACAAATCTATATATATATAAAACAGGAAGCATTCTAATTAAAATCAATTTGAGTGGCAAAATTTGTAAATAAACCTTAACAGGATTCAATCTCTATACCTTTCATAAGAAAGGTTATACTATGAACCAATAGAGCAACAAGATAACTTGAACATTGGACAAATCATAATATACATGTACAACTGAATCTGGTTTATGTTTAGCGTTTAGCTTATTAATTTTTAAAACTTTATAGATTATTTTCTCTCTCCTATAACACATTTCTCCTAAAATTATTTATTTTCTTCGTAAAAATATTTGCAATATTATGCATATTAAATTAAAGATCTCGACAATACATTTAATTTGATATATGTTATATAAAATATAAATTTAATATAAAAAATTATAACACATTAGTAAATTAAAATAATTATATGTATACATATTCTTATACATATAATATATTTTACTAAATTATAATGTTCCTAATTATAAAGTTGAATACTCTTTGTAATATGTTTTAATATTATGCATGAAGATAAATTAGACATAGTGTCTCAATCTATTTTTACTATAAAATTTCAATGTTATCTAATATGTTTTCCTAATTTTATTTTCTTACATCTAAGTTTAATCTTTTATTTAGTACTAAAAATTTGTCATATTTGATCAGTGTATATAATTGTTTTTAATATTTAATACTAATAATTATAATCAATTTGTATTGTTGATAAATTCAACACTAACATATATTGACTATGTCCCACTTATTTAAACACATTTTCCTTTTTGAGTTGTCTCACTTATTTAGACACATTTCTTTATTTAGCAAATTATAAAGCACAAACCATATTCTTCAAAAAATATTACAACTAAATATTAATATCAATGTGAAAAGTAAATGAATGTAAATAAGTGGGACGAAATGAGTATAGTTTTTTAAAAAATATTAATTTTAATGTATTATTATAAATATTAATTAAATATTAAGTTAATAGTGAAACATAGAATGGAATACAAATGGTCATTCCATTTATGAGCTCTATTAATTTACCAGCTCTATTAATTCGCTGTTACATAAAATTATGTCAAATATTTATTACTCCGTATTATATAAAAAAAAATTAGAATTTCACAATAAAATATAACGACAAATAATAATGAGTTCAAATATATTTATTATGAATTTTTTATCAATATACACATATGTTTAAATAGTTATGTAATATTATCTTATTTTTTAATTTTAATGTGTTGTTATAAATTAATAAAAAACAACTCCTTATAAAATAAGAAATTGAATGAGGTAAAATAATTCGAATTTATTGTATCAAATCGTTGATTTTGTTCTCAAATTTTGAAACTGTAACTTGTCTCCGGCATAGTCACAATTGAGAAGAGTACTATCGATTACGATTTTAAAACCACCAAATAAATTATAAACCCGTGCATAGCACGGGTGCAATAAACTTCAAAAATTCAATCTTAATGGCAAAAATAATACTATAACTACTAAATTAACTAACATTATTAGAATCGAACTAAATATCTTTCATTACAAATCCTATACTATGAGCCAATAGAGCAACAAGATAAGTTGAACATTGAACAATTCATAATATACATGTACAAACTAAATCTATTTAGTACTAAAAATTTGTCCTATTTGACTAGGGTATATAATTGTTTTTAATATTTAATACTTATAATCAATTTGTATGATTTATAAATTCAAAACTAACATATATTAACTTCATCCCACTTATTTAAACACATTTTCTTTTTTGAGTTATCTCACTTATTTAGACACATTTATTTATTTAGCAAATTTTAAAGCACAAATCATGTTTTTCAAAAACTATTACAACTAAATATACTATAATAAAATCTCACAAATAAGGAATAAATAAATTATATATATATATAATAATAATTATTATTATTATTATTACATTTTTAATATTTTAATTTAAAAATTAATTAATTTTAACCATCAATTTTGATAAAGAAAACATTTCAAGTTTAATATATTAATTAACACGTGTGAAACTAATTATATTTGATCTCTTGACTACCCCTATATATATAGGGATAGGATCCGGTGATGACCAATTCTTATATAAGAACTAAAAATTATGCATGATACACATTATTTTGATGCATTACATGCATAATCTTATTGCATAAGTTGATGATGCATTTTTATTCATTAACCAATGTATTGTAATTTCAATGCACTCTATGTATAAATTTGATGCATATTTAATCTGGACCATAGATTGTACACATATATATATAGCTGGGTCATATTAAAAAAATATATGTATGAGAAACGAGTAAGAATCTAAGTTGTCACCAATGCACAAGCAATGACTAATATTAATTGAATTTAATTTAAATAATTTTCATCACTATTGAAGTATGAAAGTTTTTTAAATGAAATTTAATTTGAAGTGAAAATCATAGCCATTGATTTATTAAAAATATAGATAATTGAAATATTATTTTTTTTGTTTTTCACATAAGTTTTTAAATAAAAATTAATTTACAATTAAATATTTTATTAGTTTTAATTTTTACCGGTGCATCGCACGGGTGTACAAACTAGTAATTATATAATTTATATACGAACTCTTTAATTTATTATATATTAATATTAAAAGTATGATTCATATGTTGTATATGCAATTCATATTTTAGATATTTATGTAAAATGGTATTTATAATAATTCACACAAAAAATTATTTAATTATATATTTGCGTAATATTTTTATTAATTTATATTTACTATACATTAATAACAATAATAATATTTATATTATTTTAGATTTAAAACTTAAATATTAAAAATTTAAATTGTATAAGTCGGACTTGGCATGTTTGGATATGTCAGGCCTTCGATTATCGCAATTGTTTGTCGAAAATCATCATGTGTGCACACCGACCACCACCACACTACTGTGTATGAAATTATATGATTTATAAATAATCATATCATTCATAAGTATGATTGGTATGATTGACAAATAATTATATCATTTATACTTGAACTCTAATTCATATATACTACATTAATATGAAAAATATGATTCATACTTTGTATATACGAGTCATATTTCAAGTATTTAAGTAAAAAAATATTAATGATAATTTACACAAAAAATAACTAAAATTTAAATAATATTATATTAATAGTTATTACTCTTCTCACACTATCTTTTTAACTATAATTCTTTATAATTAACTCTTTAATTAATCTTTAATTTGTTGTGGTTTTTTTATTTATTTATTTTTTTTAAATTTGTTGTGGTTGTTGAGGTGGCAGGTTGTCATTATTTTACTTAGTTTAAACGCCGTAAAAAGACAATAACCAGAATCAAGCCTTTGAAATCAAACACTGCCGACTTCGATGCCTTTCCAATTTAAGATCAAAATACTTTTATTTGCAATTAATAACTAACAATTAAAAATTTTACCCAGTCAAATAGTAATCCTAAGAAAGGCTATTATGAAAAAAATTTCTTAAATTTAATTGTACTCGACTGAATAATTTTGTGATTTTAGCTACTTTGTAACTACTAGGAATTGTTTCCTGACAAATTAAATATTGAGCTTTAATTAAGTTGAGTCATTTCAACATTCCACAATAAGAGGACCTACAATAAGAACACAAACTTTACATATATACTATATATATATATGTATGGAGTACCTTCAACCGAATAGTTCGTGGTGGACACAATTTAACGCGCTTACAGTTGATATGGCAATATCATATCACCGTACGAATCATTATAATTTTCATTTTAATATTATTTTTATTTTTAATCATTTTATATTGAATAATTTAAATTATACCATAATCAATAAACCATGTGCATATAAAAATTATTAAAAAATTTAAAATTTATCTACTAAGCGTGCAACATCATTCGTGAGCATGTAAACCCTATCCGCCGCAACAAAGTGGATTAAGGCAGTGGATTGTGAATCCACCACGCGCGGGTTCAATCCCCGTAGTTCGCTTAAGTAAAATGAAGTCAAATCACACTACAAAAAAAAATATTTTTAATGAGAGTAAAAAATATACTATTTTGTTATTATTAATTTTTAACTAGAGAAACAATAATGAAAGGTGGTGACGGTCGGAAAATTTTGTAACTAGTGATGAAATTTAACCTTTAGCTATACATTTTATTCTCAAAGTATTTTTCTCCAATTAGTGAGGGTATTATGTCTTTTCATTAATATTTTCATCACTGAAAGTCTTTTTTCTTGTAGTGTCAATGAAGTGAACAGCTCAGCCCAGCCCAACCTCTTTGTTTTGTTTGAAGGAATCATCAAAGGAAGATCTCTGCGTTGCGAGAAAGATGGTCGGATGAGCGTTTTTTCGTATATATATATGTATGTACGTATTTGTACAACATATATAGTGCGAGATGAAATTGGAACTAAGATCTTTTTACAAATAATTCCTTCTATTGCATTGACAAGAAAGAGTTATATTCCCTCCGTCCCACTTCATTAGTTCCATTTAATTATTTTAATACACTCAGTTAAATATAAACTGAAACTAATGAAGTGGGACAGAAAAACTAATGAAGTGGGACAGAGGTAGTATATAGTTAAAGAAGCTACTATTAAGTAATAAATTTAGATGGAAAGTTGGCATAATATACGAAATAGTCGTCATATTTATTTCACCGTTCATGATTCAACTAACATTGTACGTCATACTCATTCTATATTATTCACATGCAAATCACAACTTTAATTAAATTCATGACTTATATGATATTTTTGTAAATACCCCCATATTACACGTAAGCGCATTATTACACTCTTAAACATAATAAGGATTTTTTATTAGGTATAATGGTATGACATCTTTTATTGTATTAATAAAATGATGAGATATTAGTTAATTAATGATTTAAGATGTAAAATATTAGTATATGTTTTACTTATATATATTCTAAAATTTGAACCATGATTGTGACAATAAGTGCAATAAAAATATTACATAATTAGACAATAGATGATCTCATTAGTCTTATACATCAATAATTTCCTTTAAAAAAAGGAAGAAAGAAAATTTTAATTAATTGTCTATTTGCGGTACAATCTGTGTAATCCATGTAACTTTGTTTTCATAAAATAAACTTGAATATCCAAGTAACAATAATAATAATAGAAAATTAGATATTTGTATAGATGCATTAATTAATTAATTAGTAGTAGTTAAATGTGGCACAACAAGGACATTACTCGGCTCTACCTAGAAAAATAAAACACAGGGGACAGAAGAAATCAGTTATCCTTGAATACAAATGATTGAAAGAAACAACAACAATAATAATAAATTAAAATTGCAATAAATTAATTATGGGTAGGATTAGGATTAGAAAGCCGCTCTTCGTTGCTAATTATAAATCTTGTCCTAATTCTTAACTCCTTCGATCAATGCCCATTCTTTTTTCTTCCTCTTCCTCTCCCTCTCTCACCTCCTCCCTTCCAAAAAATGGCCGTTTCTAATTTTTTCATGAGATTAAACCAACCTACTCTTCCAAATTTTGCTTCTCCAAAACTCAACTATGTCGCAAGAAAACAGGTTTATTAGCTAGCAGGGTGTGTTGTGTGTGAATCTTTGTGTCTGCAAACATATTGCATTCTTTTTACTTGAAGATCATCTACTTTTTTCTGCAGTCATGTTGCATTGAGTTTAATGTTCTCTGTACTTATTGCTCTGTGGATGTGTCTAAAATTAATGAGCATGTATCAAGAATTTATTTATGCTCCAAGATCGTATTTTTCTGCAAATATGTTGCATTCACTTCATTGTTATCTCCTCTCTTTATATATATGTATAGTAAAAAAAATATGTTGCAGTTGTGCGTTAAAGCGTGCGGCGGAAGCTCTGAGTCGTCGGAGGAGGCAAAGATGGCGACGAGGAGAGAGAAAGAGCATCGGAAGATTGAGTTTTCCGGCGAGAAACCGGAGACGCCTCTGCTCGACACCATCAACCACCCCATTCACATGAAGAATCTCTCCAAAAAGGTAACACAGTAAATCAAATCATCTCTGTCTTCATTCTTTGATTGAATTTATATTTTGTGGGGTCAGGATTTGGAGCAGTTGGCGGAGGAGCTGAGGGCGGAGATCGTACACACGGTGTCCAAGACCGGAGGTCACCTGAGCTCCAGCTTAGGCGTGGTGGAGCTGACGGTTGCGCTCCACCATGTCTTCAACACCCCAGATGATAAGCTCATCTGGGACGTCGGACATCAGGTATACCAACTTTACCGACAACGGATATTCTAAGTTACTTATCAATCTCCATAAGTATAACCCAACACTGACAAACTGACTGCGTCTTTATCTGTACATTGTAGGCCTACGGCCACAAGATTCTGACGGGGAGGCGGTCTAAGATGCACACGATTAGGCAGACGTCGGGCTTGGCCGGTTTCCCGAAGAGGGATGAGAGCGTTCATGATGCTTTCGGTGTTGGCCATAGCTCTACAAGCATTTCTGCTGGCCTTGGTGTGTGCTGTTCTATATATGCAATTTTCTTGAATGAATTTGGGGATTGTTTTTGGATTTTGTGTGTTGATGTTGTTGATTGTTAAGGTATGGCTGTTGCAAGAGACCTACTGGGGAAGGACAACAGTGTAGTGTCTGTGATAGGAGATGGAGCAATGACTGCAGGCCAAGCCTATGAGGCAATGAACAATGCAGGCTTCCTCGACTCCAACCTCATCATCGTGCTCAACGACAACAAGCAGGTGTCGTTGCCCACGGCTACGCTTGATGGGCCCGCCTCCCCCGTTGGCGCCCTCAGCAGCGCCCTCACCAAGCTCCAAGCCAGTCCTAAGTTCAGACAACTAAGGGAAGCTGCAAAAGTAGGCCACTTTATTTATTTTCATTTTAATATCATACAATACTGCAATGTGTGACCTTGTTTCTTGAAATTTGGACAGAGCATCACGAAGCAGATTGGGCCGCAGGCGCATGAGGTCGCGGCTAAGGTTGACGAGTACGCGAGAGGGATGATCAGTGCAACGGGTTCAACCTTCTTTGAGGAGCTCGGGTTGTATTACATTGGCCCTGTAGATGGGCATAGCATAGTTGATCTAGTCACCATTTTCGAGAAGGTGAAGTCGATGCCTGCACCAGGGCCTGTTCTGATCCACATCGTGACCGAGAAGGGGAAAGGGTATCCTCCGGCAGAAGCAGCAGCTGATAGAATGCATGGTGAGAAACAGATGCTACTGATCTTGAAAGAAAGCAATTAGAAAGTTTGAAAATCTTGATTCTGAACTATTCTGTTTTTGGGTGTTTGTTTTTCTTAGGAGTTGTGAAGTTTGATCCAAGTACAGGGAAGCAAGACAAGCCAAAATCATCTACACTTTCCTATACTCAATACTTTGCAGAATCACTAATCAAAGAAGCAGAAGTTGATAGCAAGATTGTGGCAATTCATGCTGCAATGGGAGGTGGAACTGGCCTCAACTACTTCCAGAAACAATTCCCGGAGCGTTGTTTCGATGTTGGCATAGCCGAGCAGCACGCTGTGACCTTTGCTGCAGGCTTAGCCACCGAGGGTCTTAAGCCATTCTGCGCCATCTACTCATCCTTCCTGCAACGAGGCTACGACCAGGTGAGCACGAAACTAGAAAAAAATAAGGCTACATTTGCACTTATGTTACTTTTTGACAGTTTGTGTGCAATGTGTATGAAGGTGGTGCATGATGTGGATCTACAAAAGCTTCCGGTCCGGTTCGCGTTGGATCGGGCTGGTCTAGTTGGTGCAGATGGGCCCACTCATTGTGGCTCGTTTGATGTCACCTACATGGCGTGCTTACCTAATATGGTGGTGATGGCGCCTTCGGATGAGGCAGAGCTCATGCACATGGTGGCAACGGCTGCAGCCATCGACGACCGACCTAGCTGCTTCCGATTCCCACGTGGCAATGGAGTGGGAGCTGTTCTCCCTTTAAACAACAAAGGAACACCTATGGAGGTAAACAAGAGTTGACATGTTAGTACAAAAGAGTACTACCACCTGCCTAGGATTTACTACTCAGCATACAATGTTTCTCTAAGCAGATTGGCAAGGGAAGGATACTATTGGAAGGGAGCAAGGTCGCGATTATCGGGTACGGTGCAGCGGTGCAGCAGTGCCTAGGAGCAGCCGAGAAGCTCAAAACATACGACGTGTCAGCCACATTGGTCGACGCAAGATTCTGCAAGCCGTTGGATACGGATCTGATCCGAAGGATAGCTAAGGAGCACGAGATCCTGATCACAGTCGAGGAGGGATCGATCGGGGGATTCGGATCACATGTTGCACAATTCTTGAGCCTAAGTGGACTCCTTGATGGGCACCTTAAGGTATAAAAATCAGAAGCCAGCCCTGTTGCATTCAGTCAACATGGTTGTTGATGATTTGATAGTGATGTATGATGTTGTTTTGTGAATGAAAATGCAGTTGAGATCAATGATGCTTCCTGATAGATACATAGAGCATGGAGCCCCAAGAGATCAGATGGAAGAAGCAGGTCTAACATCAAAGCATATTTGTGGGACAGTTTTGTCACTCATGGGGAGGCCTATGGAAGCACTCAAACTTCAATGAAACAAGCCTACAACTATATGTTATGTTAGTAAACCAAACCAAGCCAAACCTACACACATATGCAAAGAAAAGATAGGGATGATCACCTATGTGTTATTATATATGTATATCAATAAGCCCCATTTTATTTCACCCTTTGTATAATCGGTATTTTTAAAGTTTTTGCATTTGTGAGGTAATTAGAAGTGATTATATAAAAGGGTGATATATCAGAACTACCCACTTTTATAACTTAAAATTGAAAAACGCCCATTTTGTAAAATTTCTATGAAAAGTACTCAATTTTAGGATAATTTTTTTCTAAATTACCCTTGGTTAAATCATATTTTCTCTCTTATATTTTGTATTATTCTCAATGTTGAATAATTATTATGTTATTTCGTTAATATAGCAATATATAATTTTTTGTAAAATTTAAAAGTAAATAAAATCGTAATAAAACAAGACAATAATATTATTTTTCATTGGAATCGACATATTAATTACTCTCAACCAGATTTTTAAGATACACGATCAAATTTTTACATTTCTTAAATTTCACAACGCAACATAATACATACAACATTATAAGATATTTAAACAAATTAATTCATATCATATTGTTTCATAACAAATTTCATAGTATGTAACTAAATTATAAAATTTTCAAAAACTAACATGAATTCAGAATCTAATTACAAATCATATACCAACACAAATAATACATACATGTAAAAAATTACACAAAAAATCTGGTGGTTATTTTTAAAAACCTGGTCGTATATTTTTAAAAATATAAATTTTTCACGACCAGTTTTTCGTGTAGCGCGATCAGATTTTAAAAATTATTTTTCACCAGAGCACAATAATAAATACAACATTATACGATATCTAAATAAATTAACTCATGTCTTTTTCGTAACAAATTGCATATTGAGTAACTAAATTATAAAAAAATCAAAAATATAATAAATTTAGTAAAAATAATTTCAAAGATCATGATAAACCATAAAAAAGTCATATTATTAATTAAAATTTAAAAAATTGCAAAATGATGTTTGACTTAGAATATATAAGGATATTAAAAATTATTTGGTTACTTTTCATATATTATTTGTAAAGTGGGTACTTTTCATTTTATAGTTAGAAAATGGGCACTTTTCATAATTAATCCTATATAAAATAGTCAAAAAAAATTGTAAAAAACAAATAATAGTCACCAACATAATAATATTTAAATTCTATCCATTTATAAATTTCTTGTACTAAAATATGCATATAATTATATTTTACATGTATGAGTATGAATAGTATGAATTGTATTTAATCGTATCATTCATACGTGATACTTAATTTTATTAAACTGTACGTGCGTATGAATCATATGAATGAATATTATTCATACATTTCGTAACATTCGTACTATTCATACAACTAAATTTAAGTATAAGAGTATTTATGATAATTCACATTCAAAATAACTAGAATTTAAATAGATTATGTGTGTGGCTATTATTTATCTTTTACAAAAATTTTTTTGGCTATTTTGTATAATTAACACTAATTAGAAAGTCAATTTTCTAGTATATATATAATTGAAGTAAAATACAAAATAGCAAAATAAGATATTGAAAGATAAATAGTAGTCACCAACATAATACTATAAAAATTATGGCCATTTTTATTTTAAATTGTCATAAATACTCTTATATATTTAACCAACGAAATTTTCATTTTTTAACATTCTAGGTATGAATCCGCTTGTTATGTATGATTCATACCCTTCATAGTAATATTCATACAATTCATGTATTAATGGTATAAATCACTAAAATTATACCATTCATACACAATATCTAAATATTATTTGTTTGGATTTTTTTGTTGGTGTCGTTTGATTTTTAATAATTAGTTGTTGTTAGTGATGTGGCTTCAATTTTATTTGTAAAATAAATTTTGATGTTGATATTGATGGTGGTGAATTTTTTTTAACCGACGAATTTTTCATATTTTTAATATTTTGAGTATGAATCTCGCTTGCTAGATATGATTCATACTCTTCATACATGTATAGTATTTTTTATACAAATCACGTATGAATAGTATAATTATTAAAATCATACGTATATGCGGGGAATACGACGATGAAGTATATAAAAGGGTATTTTTATCCTTAAAAATTAAAAAATAGTTAGAATTTATATACTATTTTTCTTTCACTATCTAGTATGACTATTCTCTATAATTAACTCTATATAATTATTCGAATAAGCCCAATTATAATTGGGCCGGCCCAATTATATCTTCTCTTCGTAGACAGTCTTAATCAGACAACATACGGTATATTTGATTAATTGAGCTCTTATATAAGAACTCTCGAACTAAAATTCTGTTCGATTTTATTTTATATTTGAGTTGGAATTTGTTAAAATAAATATTTCAATTCAAACATAGAATTTTACAATAATTGTATGAATACGCGAACAGATTTATTTTAAAAGTTTGGAAACGGGATGATATTACAATGAATTATTTGAAAATTAAAAAAATAATAAGAAATCAATCTCCACTAATAGCATAATAAGTCTTCAATATTTTACGCTCTTTCCTAAACCATATTCAATCGGCACTCTATTCGTCTGTCTAATTAAAAATATATGACTAAGATTATTGGACTTTTTTATAATTAATTTATGATTTATGATATAAATTAGTCAAAATTTACGTGACCTCTCAATTACTGGCTAATATAAAAGGTTTAGTTTTGGATTGGTTTTTTTATTTGATTAGGGATTGAGTTCGTGTATGTTAAATAAATTACTCAAACTTTAGTTGACCAACCAAAAATAAATTGCCAATTAAAAGTAATAAATAATTGTATAGAAATTAAGCACATGGCATTTATATTTGCCTGCTCCTTAAAGTTTGATGATGGCCCACCTAATATTGAATATTGAACATTGACTACCAAATCCTATTAGTAACTTTTGACGTTGTTAATTTATTAAGTTTCATTAAACTGTAAAATACAGCTTATCTAATTTATCATGGCGGCCCAAATTTAAATATTGTGCAGTCTTTTATTCAACAATGTTCAGTGGCAAACAGTTTAAAAGGAATACCAATCAATTTCAAAATAATTAAGTAGAAAATAACTACGATGGAATAAAAATGGGACACACTAACTTGAATTAACTTTTGGTTGATTTTAAATCCATTTGTGTGCAAACGAGCTTCAAAATTATTAAATTCAGATCCTTATTCTTGCTAAGAAATTCTAAATTTCTCAGTTCCTTATTATTTGAAATTGCATGAAAAAATAAAAGTTGAAACAATTTAATCGTGAGCTATATGGAGTACTGTACGTACTATAAATGGAGAAATGAAGTCTCTGATTAATTCTTCAACTAAACCCATTTATGAAAAATAATGTATTGTAATTTTTTGACAAGAACTGCTGCACATGCTACAGCATTGAAATTATTGAGTTCCATAACAAATATAATAGCCCATAATAACCATACCACACTTATTTATTAGATTATATATATAGTTGACCTAAGTTTGAGACTACGCATATTACTTTCGTGATGATATTATTAAAAATTATTTTTTTCCTAAAGAAATTAAAATATAGTTATCACTTTGTGTTTAAAATTTGGGAAATTAAAGTTGGAGTTTGAACATACATTTAATTGACCAAGTGGTGGCCGATTTCCAATAATCTTCTAATCTCTTTCTTTCATTAATTTATATTTATTTAACTTTTTATAAATAGAATAGAATAGAAGAAATACAAAAATCTGCAAGTTATTTAACAAAAATTTAAATAAAAAAGACCAAAAGGTAAAATTAAATAACTTTAGAAGTCATGATTATTCTAATTATAAGATAAATAATATAAGAAATCACGACATATGTATCAAAATGGAGTTTAGTATATAGAGATGAAATATGAACCTCAAACACTCAAAGCAAGTAGTTCCAAAGTGACGCCATTGCAACAAATTAAGTAATTAATAAAGATGCTTAATATTGATGAAATAAGCAGCCTTTGTTTTTCTTAGAAATGAAAGTTTGAAGATTTCACGTATCATAATCTGACTTAATTAGAAATTGTTTATGTCAGTTGTTTATTCCCTATTCATAAGAAAAGGAGCCCATAATTCGGAATTGTCTTCTTTTTTTTAATAATTAAATTGAGAAGATACCTATTCTACTTTTGTATTCCACTCTTTTAGTTACAAACTCATACTATTCTCAAACCATATTATTATAATAGAGCATAATTCTCATATTCGACTTTTATTAGTACTTCATTCATTAAAAACAAACCATGTATTTGTTGGATCGAGGATCAATCCACAACAAAAAAGAAAAAGAAAAAAAAAACGTATGACGGCTCAAAAAGACTAGAGTTCATATTTTTATTGTAAGAGTATGAGGTTGTCATTTAGTTCTCGTCTGAGGTTTGACACGTTAAAATTCCTGCAAAACAAGTCAAGAGAAATGGTTGAGGCTCTCTGACTCAAATCAGCTCAAAGTGGATTGAGTAATGTGCAAGAATGTAAAAGAAAATAATTTATGCTAAGTAGAATTGTATGCTAACGTTAATAAGTGAAAATGAATAGGGTAGTTTATTGTATAGAGGGTATAAAAGTAGTATCATGTGGAATAACAAACTCGATACTCATAGTACCATCATCAAATCCTCTCCAATAGGAAAAAGTCACATCATTGCAGTGGTCAAATATTGTTAGAGAATATTCACGTACCTGACATGTGGTTATTCTTTACGCGTGTCAGGTACAAATCTGACACTATGTCAGATAGGCGAACACACATTCCGCATGTTTAGGAAACCTCATACCAGACCCATAATGACAAGCTGCCTCTTCATAGATAGAACTAAATATACATGGAGGCTATTTATAAACATGATTTGAGACACCTCTATCCGGCAGAGCCTCCAGAGATTATCCTAAAGCTCTAGATGTTCTGTTTGTCAGACAAGCAGATTTGATATTACTCTATATCAGTATTGATTTGATACATATTTTAAGTATTTCTATAGAAAATAAAGATGTGTATGAACATTTATCTTAAAAATAAACTTTTGCCAAGAATTTAATGAAAATAAACGATTGAAAACACTTCAGATGAAGAAAACAAATAAAGGATATATTAACATAATATTTAACATTCTATTAATATTTAAAAACAAGCATTTATCAAGTAAAATAATTACTATATTCTTTTTTTTTTAGGGGAAATCAAAGTATCATTAATATTGTTTAATACATGACTATATAGCCTGAATCAAGAATTGTACCATAACTTGATAATATCTAATGACTTTGCATATGTGAAACTTTCGATGCACAAATAGAGATAACTTTTGTGATAACTTATATTATCTCAACTTACATGACCATTCTTTCTTTATTGTACTTCTCTATCATTTGTATGGCAGTTAGAGAGTCAGAGAACACTTCCACGGGGCTTAAGCCTTCTTGAATGCATTGAACTATTCCAAGCTGAATAGCAATTCATCAAGAATCACATTCGGCATTGGGGTCATAGGTTTCGCCATTATGAAGATAATCGCGTCTTCCTCATTTCCACCATGGATTACCTATCTAAACACCCGCCATGAAAAGATGCGGGCGCAACCAAAATATCTCATTTTGACAATGTATCTGCCCTTTGGATTGTGTGGTCATAATGCCGCATCATTGAGTTCGTTTCTTCTCTCTACCTTCAACATCTCTTCAATTTCAACCGACAAACGATTAGTAGTGAGTTTTCCGCTATCTCATTGATGTGCCTCGTCTAGCAACTCAACAACTCTAATGTCATTTTTTCCTTTGCCTCTGCTCAAAAAGGCATCCCGAATGAAATCTCGGGCACCATGCATATTTAAATACGACTACCCGTTTCATATTTGTCATCTCAACCCTTCTAAAATGGTATCTCTGTCCCACACTATAGACCTCCAGACGTAGGAAGAATGACATCGTGCTTTTGCATCAAAGAATAATTGTTATATTCGTTATCAGCTCTTTTATTGTGAATGTAGAAATGATAGTTGAGATCACAATAAATCAAATGAGATCATCTATTGCTTAATTATGTGATATTATTTTTTTATTGTATTAATAAGATTGTGACACGTGACATAATTAGAATTCAAGATTTAGGTATATATAAAAAAAAATATCTTAAATCATTAATTATGCAATATATCCTAATTTTAATAATATAATAAAATTATCACAATATTATCCAATAGATTTCAGATTGACAGTAAAGAGCTGCCAGATTTCAAATGAGATTTGTATCACTTTTGTGTCACAATTATTAATGTTTCACAATTATTTTTTAATTTTTAATTTTATATATTTTAGTTTAATTTTGTACTTTGTATTAGAGCTTATTCCACCCAAATAAGATATATATATATATATATAACTTTTATTATCACTTTTAATTGATTTCTAAAATTGATAAATTAAAAAAAAAAAAGTAAATAATTTTTTAAAATTTTAAAATAATTATTAAATAAGATTCATTATATCATAATTTTTTTATATATTTTTAATAATATTAATTAAAAATTGATTATGAAACATTGCTGTGAAACACAAATAGCACCAAAAAAATTTTTATTTTAGCAACGAAATTTTTCCGTTACTAAAATAAAAAATTATGTTACTAAAAATTTTAGAACGGATTTGTAACGAATTTATTCGTATTAATATCAATGGTTGCTAAAAAATTTAACAACGGAATATATTCCGTTACTATATATAACAACGGAATTGTAACGGAATTTTCGTTTCTAGAATTGTTTCTTCAATTTTAGTAACGGAACTGTAACGGAAAATTCAATTACTAAATTTTTAATAACATATAATTTCGTTATTAATTCCGTTACAAAAATTTTACAACAATTCCATAACAATTTCATTATTAATCCGTTAAAATTTAGAAATGAAAAAATTTTCAGTCACTATTCCGTTGTTATATAATGCATTTTTTGTAGTGAAATATGGAACAATAAATCTCATCCACCATAATTAAAATATATCATAATTAAAAATTAATTGAACCATCAGCATATTAATTATCATCTTAAATGTCTCACTTTATTATTGCTGTCTCATTTTATTATTACAATAAACTCAATTAAATATAAAATGTGATATTTAAGATGAGACGGAAGGACTAAACAATAAAGAAAAAATAAATAATTAACTTATGCTTAAGAAATTGTAAAACGATGAAGTAATAATGAACTAGATTATGGTCCATAAATATATCGTTACTTGTCTTCCTTCACCATAGTGCCCACTTTCCGTTTTCCCTCTCTTCCTCTCTCTCTCTCTCCTCCATTGATCATAAACCATTTCAGCTTACTCTCTCCCCTCTGTTCTTGTTGATCAGTGGGAGAGGGAAACAAATCACGCTCTGTAATCATTCAAGCATTCGCACAGAACATCCCATTGTCTCCATGGCAATCCAAGGTAAGCTCACATCAATAAAATTAAATTCAAAACCCTTCTTCTGTCCTCAACATACTACAAAAACATATGCATGCAGAGAGCGACCGACTCGTCCGAAAAAAGAACAAGAAGAAGAAGAAAGTCCAGACTGAATCAGCCGGCGAGGGAAGAAGGTCTTCGGCGGTGGAGGAGGGCGTCGAAGCATCGGCAGCGGCAGTGCACCCGAAGCAGCAGCAGCAGGAAGAGATGAACGATGAGGATACGTCGACGTCTTCTGGGGGAGTCCTGGAGCTGCTGGTGTCTGGGGTTCTAGTGCGCGATTGCCTCAGCGGATTCGTGGACGAGAAGTCGTTGATGGAGCGGTCGGAGCTCAACAATGTGCAGTGGAGGAAGATGTTCGGCCAGGTCAAGAAGACGTCCAACGTCTGGAAGATCTCCATGTTTGGGAAGAAGATGGGAAGGAAGACCATCTCCCACGATATCGTCGGAGATTTCATCATGCCTAAACCTTCTTGGAGGAATTTTACTTACGATGAGCTCAACCAAGCTACAGCTGGATTCTGTTCCGGTAAGTTTTTTTTTTTTGGAAGAGTGTGGGTGGGGTGAATAAACCTTAACTCGTCTTCCTCCTCTCTGCATAAATAGATAAGTTGATTGGCAAAGGAGGGCATGCACAAGTGTACAAAGGCAAGTTATCAGATGGCCAAGTTGTAGCTGTGAAGAAGATATTGAAGGAGGAAAAAACCGACGAAGACATGAACGGAGACTTCTTGGCTGAGCTTGGCATCGTTGCCCACATCGATCACCCCAACGCTGCTAAGCTCATTGGCTTCAGCTCAGACCGGGGCCTCTACCTCGTGCTCCAGTATATGCCTTACGGAAGCCTCTCCACCGCCCTACATGGTGATGTCTTTGGCCTACATTTATATTTGCCTCGACTTTCCCGTCCTAATTAAGTTCCCTTATTTGGCAGCTTTTGATAAAAAGTATGTTTGATCTTTGTCTGAGGCAATGGGGTTTAGTGTCTCAGGTTCAGAAGAATGTGGGTTGGAGTGGAGGACGAGGTATAAGGTGGCGAGTGGGGTGGCGAAGGGATTGCAGTATCTGCATTCAAGTTGCCAGAGGCGAATAATTCACAGAGACATAACAGCTTCGAACATATTACTCTCCGAGGATTATGAAGCTCAGGTTCTTGCTTATGTCCGAAACTCAAGTACGTTGATTTGTTTATGTTCCTATGTTTTGTATGTTACGTTGGTGCAGATATCAGATTTTGGACTAGCAAAATGGCTTCCTGAGAGCTGGGGTCATCTCACTGTTGCTCCCATTGAAGGCACTTTCGGGTATATTTTCCTTGCTTCACTGCATTTGCACTTTTATAAAATTGACGACCGATCGATGTTTTCTGAGTCGACATTAGGTATATGGCACCGGAATACTTCATGCACGGGCTGGTTAACGAGAAGACCGATGTTTTTGCTTTCGGGGTTCTTCTGCTCGAGCTTATCACAGGGCGTCGCGCAGTGGATTCCTCCAGCCAAAGTCTAGTGATGTGGGTGAGTTTGTAACCGTGACTATATCTAAAATAGCAAAACGAGACACGAGATCGAAACACGTCTTTTAGGCTAATTCGAGTCTTTATTGTCAGGCAAAACCTCATTTGGAGAACATTAACGTAGACGAGATAGCAGATCCTCGGTTAGGAGGAGACTACAACCTCGTAGAGATGAAGCGTGCTATGTTCACAGCAACGACATGCATTCAACACTTGCCCAAGATGCGCCCGAACATGATGCAGGTACCAAGATTAGATCATGTTCATCCTTTTCCAAGTCGAGATACCTTCTCACTTGCTTCATGTTTCTCACAGGTTGTGCAGCTGCTGAAAGGAGACAACGGGCTGGACACGAAGCAGAAGACGATGGGGGAACGGACATTGCAGGTAGATGCTTGTGACAAGGAGAACTATGCATCGAGGATGTTGGAGGTCGATAGTAGTGACTTCAACTTGGAGAACTACGCCTCGACAACTTACCTCACAGACATGAATCGCCATATGCAGCTAGTTATGGAGTAGGCTTGAACTGCACTTGTATGTGTATATGTATTAGAAGTTGAAGAAGGATCACATACTTGTATGTGTTTCTACTTCTTTTTGTTTGTGTGTTTGCTTTTAGCTGCAGGTAAAGAAATATTATGTACAGAGAGTGAGTGTAGTTTCCTCTTTAGCCTTTTTTAAGGTTTGCATTATTACATAAAAGCAAAAAAAAAAATAATAAGATCCACAAACTTTGTAGATGATCTTGTATGATTTTTATATATAATTCTAATATTTTAGCAAAAATTGAGTGATTGCAGGAGCAAGATTGTAGGAATGGAGAACCTATTGAAAATTAATCCACTACCAATTGCTCCCGCATCACTCAACATAAACCTAAATTTGTTGAAGACGAAGAAGAAGCTACTTTGCACCACATATTCCATCTTCTACCTAGAAACTAAAACCTTCCTTCACTAAAATCCTAAAGCTTATAAATCAGTAGACGACGAGGAGCATCTCGAATTGCCACTGCAGGTTAAAAAAGCATTAGTAAAAGAAGAACAGTATTGGCCTGGTGTAGCTCTAACTAGGCTAACGACCATATATCATGTCATATGCTTGTTAATAGGAGTGATGGGGCCACATGAAGAACTCGCCTCGCATTGCCGGCGTCAAGCTCATACCATTCGCCAGCGAGGACACTGAGCTCGAGGTGTCGGACACCACCGGGTGGTTGTTATTCGAGTAGAGCTGGTGAAAGAGGTTGTGGTGGTAGTACGGAGTGGAGTTCCCCAATGGTACACCGCACGGGATGCTGCTGCCACCGGGGCCCGGCTGGATAGCGGCAAAGCTAATGCTGCTACCACTGCTGTTGCACGGGGTCTGAAGAATGGTGTTCATGGGCGGCGCCACAGCCACCGCTGACTTCTCAGCTTCGAGCGAGATCTTCAGCCTCTTTGCGGTCCCGCCTATCGGGAGGGGGCTCTTGGCTATAGCCTCCACGTCATAACGGTTCATCTCGAAATTGGTGACGGCATTTATTCCTCGGAATTTTATCGCAGCAATGTCGTAGGCCTCCGCTGCTTCCTCCTCAGTTGCTGCACAAAATAAGAAGTCATTTTCAAGAAAAACTCTAAAACCACATATATCTATATAGATTGTTTGATGCAACAGCATACCGAATGTTCCGAGGTAGAGATCTTTATTCCCTGCAACTCTGCCTATCCTTGCTTGCCAACGACCTTGTTGATGATGCCTAAAGAAGCAAAAGTCCCGTGGCGAGTTAAGAACAGTTAATCAATCGCGCTTAAAAGTACCGAACGATACATTTTTCTTAATAATCGTACCTCGTTACACCTCTGTAGATTGATGCACCTCTTGAGAAGCCACTACTTTTCCTATATAGTGAATAGCGATTAGGGAAAAGATCAATATGCTTAATTAGAGAAATTTTTCAAACACATGTTTTTTCAACTAACAACATATGCAAACCTTCTTAGTGAGGCAATGAACTCTTGCTTAGTCATATGCTTCATCTCCTCCACTTCTTTGGCATAACTAGATATCTAAAAGTACGATTCTCATATCATGATTCAAGTCCCAATCACCAAACCATCAGGTCTCAATGAAGAAAAGGCGATAAACTATCTTACCGGAAAATTAGTCGTTGCAGCAGGACCCCAGTACTTAAGTGCAGCCAAGTCATAAGCACGCGCTGCTTTGTCTTCCTTATCGTATCCACCTACATTCGAGCATCAAACAATAAATATTCGCATTCATAACGTGTACAAAGTGTATATAATATTTTGTTCAAAATATTACTTACCAAGATAAACTGCACCATATAGTTCCATTTTGAGCAGCACAACCATGACCAAGGTTCATGCAATAAGATACAATCAAGTTAGACCAATAAGCAAAATAAATTTTCACCATTAGTAAGTTATGTCACATTTCAAACATTTGAAACAACCATAGTAAGCAAATTAGGCAAAAGGTCACAAGACTATACTTAGTTAACATTTAGTTCCAAAAATATGCACATGTTTCCATCATCGGTTTCCAAATATAGTAATTGGTGCGCTTTCACTAACTATATCAACACACATTTCCTAAAATAGCAATGCATGCGATCACCAATTAAAAGATTAATGGAAGTAATTATAGATTTACTTAAAACAAGCACAATTTTGAATCATGCTCTTCCTCTTTTTTTTAAAAAAGAAAAGAAACAAGAATTAGAAAGTGAGCAGAATTCCAGAAAATAAGGTGGGCAGCAGCTGTGGATTTTATTCAAAATTTTTAATTTAATCTTTGGTCAAACCTGATTGAAAGTCATTTCCCATGAAAGGAAAATAAAGCAAAAGCTAAAGCAAAAACTGATAAAATTTTCAGAATTTCTGCCACTAGTGTTCAGACTACTAGCTGAGGTGAGGTAATGTGGGTAATGTTTTATTACAATCAAATCTATAACAAGAATATTTGGACAACGAGTTCATTAACTTTTGGGCAACATTTTTCACATATGTACTAAATTTCAAGATTCAGATTAAAGAACAACAGTAGAAAAATAAACCAAAATTGGCGGCCCATGTCATCAAATCACTGATTCACCGAAAGACTTTGTACTAAATTCACAAGATAATATGTTTTCGGTACAAAATTTGGCCAGTCAGTCAATCAATCATCATAAAACCCTGATTGAAATAAATCATTTAATTTTAATTTTGAAGAAATGAATATTCCTGCAAGAAAGTACAAGCACAGGGAGCGTGAGATGAAGTTGTACCTTGACGCCCTTTTCTTGCTTGGCCCTCTCTTCTACAGCTGTTATCCCATAGATGCGCTTCGTATCTTCCCGTCCATCTATGTCTGCAACCAAAAAAGAAAAATCAAAATCAAGAACATATATTAATATGATAACATAAAGATTGCATTTTTACAGCCATGCGTGTAAGATTATTGTTTTTTAATTACCTAGTTACGCCTCTGTAAATCGAAGTTCTCTGTCCGAATGTATCGGCGATTTTCTTGCAGCTCTCAGATTCAGCGGAGACGACGATGGCTTTCTTATTACTGTTGTCGTTGGTGTTGATGTCAACATCGAGGGACAAGCCATTGGCGGTGGCGTCGCCGCAGTGGGAGTAGGCGACCTGCAACTCGGTGGCGGACTCAACCGGCGACTGAGTCTGCGCGGCGAAGGCCGAATCGTCGACGATCGAGCCCGAGTTGGCGGAGAAGGCCTGGTACCCGATGATGCTCTTCAGATCTTGCTGCTCGCCTCCAAAGTATGCGGGGCCGCCGCCTCCGTCAGCCTGGTGGTTGTGGTCGTAGATGTGGGTGAGCGACGAGTCCTGGGTCTCTGTCGAGTCGCCGCCGCTGGCGAAGAAGTCCTCGAGCTTCGGCGAGGGCTGCTGCATGTAGCTTGTGTAGGTGTGGTGGTGCTGCTGTAGCTGCTCCTTATCAGCTTCCACCGCGTACATGTTGGCTGCGAGGAACGGGAACGATCCGAGTTGTGAGAGAGGGAGTTGACTCAGAGGGAGTAGTGAATCGTTTTTGCACCCAGAAAGGGAAAAATGCTACTATTTGAAATAGAAATGTGGGCATGTATTGAATTGAAAAATGCCAAAACGTAACTGAACAAGAGCTGGTTTTGAAGAGAAATTTTTTGAAGGAAAACTAAATTAATGAATGGAGTGCAGTTTCTTTGTCTTTTTATTGACTTGTTTTCATACATGTTTGTATCAGCAAAAAACGGAGACAGAGAGCTGTTTTGAAAGTTAAAATTTCAACAGTGAGCATTCAAAGATTCCAGAAAGCGTCCAAATTTGCTATTACACACACACACGCATGGGCATGGGCAGGGCATGTATGTATGTTTAGAGAGAGGAGAGATAGAGAGAGTACCAGCATTGGTGTAGAAGTTATCTGCGTAGGAATAGTAATGGTGGGAATCATTGGGCTGAGAAGAAGAAGATGATGAGGAGTTGAGCATTTCCATTGAAGACAAAGAGAAAGAGAGCCAGTTGTTGTCGGGCGCCATCTTTTTCTTCTTTTTACTTGTTCCTCAAAATCTCAAATGAAACTAGCTAGCTGGGATTAGAACTTGCTAGTTAGTTTATAGGGCACAATCTGAAGAAAAATAAAATAAAGGAAAGAATGGTGAGAATGAGAAGTGGGGATGAAGAGCATAGAAAGATATGTTAGTACCTAATCAGAAATAGGGGATTAATTAATAGTTGATGGAGCATCGACGACGCCTCGTATAATCAAACGATGAGAGAGAGGAAATTAAAGAAGCCCAGAAAAAGAGTGCGTTGATTGATTTATTACAGTTGAGAATGAGAGAGAGAAGGGTAGAAGAAGAAGGAGGAGGAGGAGGAGGAGAGCACATGCAAATGCAAGTATGCAAGAAAGTTAGAAATAAAAGGACAGTAAAAATTACTCAAGCAACAGCTAGCAATCACACGCAAGTAGTAAAACTTAATTGGGAAGAGAGAGAGAGAGAGACTGTGTGTGTGTGTGTGAAACATATATTAAAAACCTTTGGGAATTAATTTTTGAAAATGAAAATGGAAATGAAAAGGGGCTAAGCAGAGAGAGATGGAGGAATATAATGAGGAAAAAAGAGCGGTTCTTCAATCAGCCATTCGGCGTCAAACCAGAGGGGAACCAGTTTTTCCTTCTTTTCTTCTTTTTCTTTTTCTAACATCAAATTCAAAAGTACTAAATAAATTAATTTAATTTAAGGGGTTATGAGGAGAGGAGAGGAGGTTTCTCAATTCTCTCTATTTATTTTATAATTTTTGTAGTCCTATGTCGTTGTTTAGTGTTGGTAGTTAGCAGCTCTCTATTTATTTTATAATTTTTGTAGTCCTGTGTCGTTGTTTAGTGTTGGTAGTTAGCAGCGAAGGGGGGAAAGGAATTGTGAGCAGAGGAAAATGTGTCTGCGGCAAAGCTCGCGAAAGATACGGGTGGCGCTCTATGGAAATTGGAATGGAAGGAACCAACTCTACTACTATTAATTACTCCTATTTCTTTAAAATATTTCTTCCTCTATATGTGTGGTTTAGATTTGTGATATTTTTTTAGCATTGTGTTTTTATTGCATAATATGTGATTTATTATTTTTAAAAAGATTAATATTCTCACTATCTTATTATTTTTACCCTATTTAATTAAAATTATAAATATTTTATTAATTATTCGGACAAAAATAGGACAGACATAGGCAAAAGTGATGAAGGATACTTGTTATCAATATATAAATCTTCTATTACTTAATATTAATATTTTCACATTTTTTATTGGTTAAGATAATAGTACATGGCATAGTTAATCGTTTAATATTTAAATTTATATTCTTTTATATAGTATAAATCTTCGACTCTAATTATATCATGTATAATCATCTTATTCAAGTAATAGAAAATGTGATAAAGTATATTCTCTCAAATGATTTGTTGCAACAATTTTAAACTACACTGTCTTTAAATAATAACTAAAGCATTTACGGGATGGGATTATGTCTCACACTCTATGTCCCACAATTAAATTTTAATTTTTTTATTTTATTTTAATTTTATTTTATACATGATATCAGGGTTCATCTCAGCGAATATTCTACCTACATGGATATGTTCACAGTTACCAACATATTGTTACAGTTCGAACTGCAATCCGGTTGTTAGTTCACGTATCTATTATTCTTTTTAATAGTAATGGAACTATAGTACTATGATTTAGAATTGGAACCGTTTAAGGCGGTTTTCATTATGAACCACCAGTTTTGATTTTAAATTGTCGGTTCATTTATAATCCCCTTAAAAAGTATTTCATTCGTCCTACTAAACTCGACACACTTTTCTTATTGGGACGTCCCATTAAGAATGACACATTCCAAAAATAGTATTCCCTCTGTCTCATTCAAGATGGCTCATTTTTTCATTTCCGTCTGTTCCACAAAGTTGGTCCATTTCTCTTTATAGTAATTTTTTTAGGCTTAAATGTATTGAGCAAGGAAAAAAATGAGACTTTATTGGTTTGCGTGCCCAAAATAAATGGATCATCTTGAATGGATAGAGGGAGTACTAAAAGTTATCCCTTTAAAAAGATGTGAGTCATACTACCATTATCACCCTTACTCTGTTTTATACACTCTCTTTAATAACTGTACCAGAAAAAAATATGTGTCATGCTTAGTGGGACTGATGAAGTATATTTTAAATTTATTTACAAGTTAAAATGTAATTTTATAAGTTATAAATAACAATTTTATATATTATAAGAGATAAAATTGAATTATGAATAGAAAAAATTATTTTAAAAAGTATTGAAAAATCGGCAATTTGAAATTGTTGGTTCACAGTTTTCGAACATTTGAAACCAACTGGATCATTACATACACAATTATGATTTGAAACTAAACTATTATGAAACTGAGTACCGTTCCCGAAATCACTTCTGATTCAGTTCCAACTGTTTTATAAGTGTTTTGAACATTAACTAGTTTGATCCAAATCATATTTAAATAATTGAATTTCATTTTATAATAGATATCCTCAAAATAAAAGTAAAAATAAAAAGATGATCTTTAAACAACTCAACTGATTTCATAATAAATTGAGCGTATGACAAACTATGTTCCTAATTAAAATCAGTATGGTCTGAAAATGATTAAATACATTGATAAATATTGATACTGTTGATTTCCAAAGATCAATCAGTGGGTTGCTCTCACGTCCGCGGCGTGCATTATTCAATGCGTCTAAAGTTGATACGACAATTTCACGTAATGCTACATCAGCATGCGAGTTATTATGTATGATTTTTATTTTTTAAATAATTTTAATTATATTTATAATAAACACTTTATGTTGTAATTGTTAACTAGTGTTGTGTCCGTGCGATGCACGAAAAACATATACTCCCTCTATTTTTTTAAATGTGGCCACTTTCTTTTTGACACGGAGATTAAGAAGGTGGTAGTTGAGTGTGTAAAAATGTTGACCAACTTAGATTGAAGGCTAATATTTTTATTCAAATAAGAAAATGACCACTTATAAGTCAACAAACAAAAAAAGGAAAGATGACCACATTTAAAAAAACGGAGGTATTATATTTTATAGATGACGTGATAATAATTTACGTGATACATTCAAAACTATTTTCATGATCGGACAATTGTCTTGCAATTAAAAAAAACTTTTCTCTTCAACAAATTAATTTTTTTTTATTTTGTTACTAATAAATATCAAATATTTTTATTACCATAAATTATGGAACACTTCTTTACCTACTTATTCTCATATTGTAGATTGATCACTGATCTCTACCAAAATTTTCTTCTTCCCGTATCAAGCTATTATAGACATCATCAATAGAAAAAATTTTCTAGAAACTCTTGAAATTAAAAAGTTGACGGAAAAAAGTTCATTTCAAAATTGAATTAAGTAGTACGAGTAGAAGTTAAGAATTTGAGATAGTAACAAACTGACATTGTTCTCAACCATCAATTTTTTCTTTAACCGCACACACATTGTCTTCCCCACAAAATGAGTTGAAATTTGAATATTAATTTCTTTTTTATCGTAGCATGAATTCGATATCCATGTAAAAAATAAGGAATAAAAATTATAAAACATTTATAAAATAAATAGTTAGATAAAACACGATATTAATATAACAATTTAACAATTATATTTTTTTTAGAAACTCTAACAAATTAGATGAAAAATAAGAAAATAAAAAATAAAAATAAGTATATGTAATAACAAAATGTGTCGGCTCTATTTGAGAGGTTCTTTATGCAATTATTGCTACACACTTTTAGTAAATTTGTTTATAAATGAGGGATATTGCCGCTTACCCTTCATTAGAAATATAATTTTATAAATTTACTTAATAGTTGTGAAACACGTACTCGTAAAATTTTGAAAAATTAAAAATAAAAGAGGGATATTGTCACTTACACTTAATTAAAATTATGTTAATAGTATAGATTGTATGCATGATTATGTATTTAAGTTTATGTAGCTAATCTAATTAAGATATGTAACGGTAAATCATAAAGTAATGACATAATTTTAATAAATATTATTTAATACATAATTTTATTTTTAAAAAATATTAATTACAATTTAGTCGGGAAATTTTTTTATGGTTAATTTTGTTTTAATATAGATATAGAATATAGATATAGATTAACATGTACGACTTTCTTCTACTGATATAACCCTAATTAAGTTAGTTATGTCAAATTTTCTTCCATATATCTTAATTTGGAAATGTTAACATAATGCATTATACTATGCATGAATATATTTAATAAATAACAACAAATGTTTCTAGATAATAAATATGTGTATGAATTGATAACATAGTAAAATTTTGTTGTGAATTCCTTCAAAAAAAAAAAAATTTGTTGTGAATGTTTGTTGCCGCCGATGAAAAGATTCCATAGGGGCGTCAAAATAAATTTATTATTCTTCTTTTACAATACTAAAAGCATAGTAAAGTGGCAAATTTGTTAAATAAGATATATTATCATATATATATATATATATATATATATAAATATATATAACCAGTTTTGTAGGTTTACAGAAGATATGATTACAAGATTCAACAAATTAAGCAATCTTCATTATTTGTTGAACTTGATTGAAAGCTATTGAAGATAAATTGATGAATTTGTGATTTCAGTAGTTTGATAAAAAAATTTTGGTTTAAAGTTTTAAAGTTGTTTTTAATCATTGTTACTTAAAACTTCTTGAAGATATATGATTGATCATATTTTAGCAATTGTTGATCTTAAAAAAAATAAGATTAGTAACATATTATAAAGTTTGGAAAAATCGAACAAAATCGAACCAAACCGAAATAAATTTGGTTATTTTGGTTTGATGGTTTGGTTAGTTTTTTTTTCTTAATCCAAATTTTAATTTAATTTGGTTAGGTTTTAGGCAAAACCAAACCATATACTCGAATGTTCACCCCTAATTAGAATTATTTTAATCTCATCTTTCTTGGTGGAATATTATCAAACAAATAACCTAATTAATAAAGATTAGATTTAATTTATATTATTTTATCTATATAAATTTATCTCGCTTAGTAAACTCCTCCTAAGTGTAATAATTCATTCTGTAATTTAAGTAGGGTTTGAGAGATTCTATTGTCGTCAACACCACATAATCTAATGTGTTAGAATTTTTTGTAAATTGGGGCCAACACACCACATAATCTAATGTGCTAAAATATATATATAGCATATTGCTCATTATAATTTTATTTTTTATAGTTATTTTTATTTCATATTAAATAAATGTTAAATATATTATTATCAATAAAATATAGTCATAAAGTGTTTATTAATGAATTTTATCAAAAATTTATTATATATTTATCAACATGGCATATCATTATTTGTGAGCGCATTAACAACGTAAATCAAGAACAGAGGATGATTTTTAACTCGGACCTATAAATATGAAGTTCAGCCTGACCCTTTACAAGCAGACGGAATTTACCCGTCCGGTTAATATAATGTATAGTAAAATTTTTAATAATTTTAAATAATTCTAATATAATTAATTAATTTAATAATTATTTAATTATTTTAATAATCATTATAAAATAATCAATTTTACTTCTAGATTAAAAAATTAAAAATAAAATAACTTAATTTTAATAACCTAATATTATACTTTATAATATTTTGATTAAAAAATAAATGTTATTTATAACATGCCGACTTTTAAGTTCCAAGCCCGATAGATTCAAGATTTTTTCTGGACGGACTTTCAAGTTCAATTTTTTCGCATTGATCCAAATCCTGAATATTCGATAACTCTAATTATTTTAATACTGATAAGGAAATATGATATGATATGATAATTTAATTACAATAAATGCTAAAAGAAATAAGATTAAATTAAAGTGTTGTTTCAACTATTTCGACTCACATAGGAAGTGGAAAGTCAAAACACGTACATTTAAGGGGGGGAAAAAATGGTGTAGTAGGTGTGGCGCATGTTATAGTTATTACTTTCTCCTTGGCGTGAAGCAGCAAATTTATCAACTTTTAAATTAAAATATTAAAAATTGCCCACATAATGTAATCTCGTTCAGACTGAGAATGTTTGGATCCTAAATTAATCCTAATTAAACCATACCAAAAATAATTATATTTTCTAATAATATGGCATTTTCGTAAGTCTATAGTTTGACCTAATATGAACTTCATTATAATTTATAAGTAGAGCTGCGCTCCAATATAATTTGTGTATTACTCCTCCATCTTGTTAGAAATAGCTTGTTTCCTTTTTTGGGTTGTCCAACTAGTATTAACTTATTTTCTAAAATGACAAAAAGTTATTCTTTAAAATGTGTGGACCCCATCACTTTTTCAACTTTTACACTATTTCTTAATCTACGCACACAAAAGAAACAAGCCGAAAATAGCAGGACGAGGGAAGTAGTTTTTAGCGTCGGTTTTAGAAAGTACGAACTGTTAAATGAAGTTGAAGTTTAAAATGTTTATGGGGAGAAAGAAATGTATTTTTAAATATATATTAAGAACATAGTTCATCCGCAAGCGGCCGACATCACTTAGAGAGTGTTTAACTGAGTTTATAAACTTCTTAAAACAAGTTGTTTTAAGGAGTTTATAAAGCTCTTTCAAAGTGTAGGATAAATTAAGGTTTTTGAGAGCTTATAAGTTATAAAAATAAGCTCTTAGAGTTTATAAGCTATCAAAAAAATAAGTAACTCCACCCCAACTTATTTCTCCATAAACTTATAAGCTGCAACAAAATTACATAAATAATCTTTTATATCACTTTAAAAGAGTTTATAAGCTTGTTTATCCAAACATCTTAACAACTTATAAACTCTTGCAAGAGCTTATAAGCTATTTAAAATAAGTTTAGCCGAACACCCTCTTAATCTACCCACGGTTGATGTGATATTGCCACATCACTACACGACTCATTTTAATTTTAATTTTTTATATTTTTATTATTTGATAATGGAATAATATTAAACTATACTCTAATAAATAATTCTAGTCAAAAAGTGAGAATTAATAAAAAAAAATTATTAAAATCTAATATTTATTTATAAAATATGACAAACTATTTGTGAAGGGTGAGCATTTTCGTATATACTAATTATAATTTATATCTTAACACATAGTTTATTTGTGTTGCGTAATTAATCATATGTTGCCATTACTTAAAGTTGATATTTACATGTAGATTGTAGTCTGTAGAGGGACCATGCCTTGTAACTAATTATAGCAATTATATGAAGCTCGATATATATTAATTTGTCTACCGTAAATATGTAAAATATTTTAATACATGTGGATTAGATTATGATATATTAGACGGATATGTTGTCATAGTTAATTAGTTGTTATATTATTAATTAATAAAATAAATTTTATGGTATGGATCTGTTGAACCTAAAATTTATGAACAACGTAATTTATTATAAATAAATACATATGAAGCGAAGCGAATACCACAAGAGAATTCCTAACATTCACCCTACCGACTATTGTGCCGAGAATAATTCCCAACAAAAATATAGTATAAAATGGCATTGCGTTAAGCAATTAATATGATATTACTATTTTCCAATTTTTATTTAGAAACTAGATTTTTTTATTTAAGCTAACATCATGGTTTTACGTAGCTACTTCTTTTAATTTGTTCTATTTCCTTTTCTCTACCTCTATAGATAAATTTATACTTACAAAAGATGTGGAAAATACATTTTTACCCATTAAATCTCATTTTCTACCAATTAAATAAAAAAAAGTACTCTTCTTATTCTTACTCAATTCGAGGATAGAATGATAATATTATCCTCAATTCCAAAGAAGTTATGATGAGATTTTAGTTTAAAAGAAGGGAGGATAGGAACAGAATTTAAATGATGAAATTCTTTTATTGCATCATTTTTAAAAACAAAATGTATCTATATAAAAACAGACCAAAGAGTAATCCGGTACTAAAGCAAATTCAACCACGCCACTTTTTAGTGCAGTACTTTAGTTTGTCTATAATTTACATAGATAAGCTTTCATCATATATAAAATTCCAATTAATATCATTATCTCAAATCAAAGTAATATTACATCCCAACTAAGTCACTTTAATTAATAATTCTAACTATATTTCGACGTGAATAAGTAACTATTGTGGAACAAATTGCAACAATCACTTTAGTGATAGTAAATCTACATTTCCTAACGAACATTATTAACTTTAACTATATAAGGAATATAGTTAGTTGGACTGAAAATCAAATCTATTACAATAATGAATAATTACATTTGAAGATTCTAAATATGTCAAAAATCATACTTAGGGATGTATTGAATTAGGATTTCAAATGACTTTTTAAGCTGAAAAAAGTTCGGCAGGTTTAAAAGATTTTGTAGGATTTTTATGACTTTTAAGATTTTGCAGGATTCTGTAAAGACTTTTTAATCAAGATTTTAATGGAATTTGTAGGACTTTGTGGACTTTGCAGATCTTGATGGATTTATGATATACGACAAGAGTTCATAATTTTTTCATACATTCGAATTTAAAAATAGTCAAAGATAAAAATAATAATAATAATAATAATTCTCCATAATACAAGGAGTATAAAAAGTTTAGGATTTATATCTAATAGTTTTTTTTGCAACCTTTGATTTTTTAGTTTCATATTTGATCCATTAGCATACTCTTGCCCACGCACATTATCTATATCAAGACGAAGATCATAAAACTCATTTTGCAAAATGTCAAAAAGTCTTTGACTACTCAAATTTTTTCTGTTCCTGAATCTGAGTATGACCAATGACGTAGAGATCAAGTGAAAGTTGATTTTTTAGTACGAAATGATTGAAATTGGACCTGATGAATAAAAGGTGTGGTTATCTATGAGTGGCAGCACTTAGCAAAAGCAAAATACAGAGAAATGAGAAAAGAATATGTAAAGAATTTATACATGAATTCCAACTAACCGGAGGTGACGAGGTGACACACAATTTGCAACACAAAATTATTTATCGTTTTCTTGGAATTTTATTGTGCAAATTATTTGTGGTACCACCCACGAGATAGCGACCCGACAAAATGAAACTGGAGAAGACGCACGCGGGAGAGGCGGTGGAGATAACGGTATATATATATATACCTTGGACTCGGCAGGACACAAGACGAACTCCAAATTTGACTGGAAAAGAAGATCGATCAAAGAAGAAAGAAGAGGAAAAGAGAAATTATGTAGCGGTGAGGAGAAATATGCAGCGACGGTGAATAGGGATTGTTTATAGGCTCAAAAAGTCCTATGAAATCTGATGGGTTTCTATCGGATTGTTAGCATTTAAAAATAACACTAAAAAGTCCATTAAAATCCATCTAACTGAACAATCCCATAAAATCCTTATATTTTTTAATACCAATGGATTCTTTTTAAATAGTAAAAAGTCTTGAATGAATACTGATGGATTTCAATTGATTCTTTACAAAATCTTAAAAATCCTGATTGAATACCAGTGGATAGTTTTTAAATGACATAAAATCCTAATTGAATACCAACATATTTTTTTATAAAAGAAAAGTCTTTTAAAATCATATGAAATCCTAAACTAGTACACCCCCTTAAACTCTATGAATCTTTTTAATCAACATCAAAGTCTCTCAAACAGTGAATAACCTCTGTAGTCTGCAAATCAAAGCTCGGAGTATGATGAAGTTTTCCAGAGAGATATTTCCATGCTCAAGTGTGCTCAATGTGTAGGAATCGTTTAAAATATATATATATATATATATATATATATATATATTATATGTATTGTGGTCAATTAAATTTGATCAAGTTTTAAATGACGTGACATTTAATTTTAAGGAAATTAAGTGACCTAAGGCCGATCTACGTTTCGAGTAGATGATCGTGATATATTTATTTTCTCTAAATCGATTCCCGGTGAGTGAGAAATAAAGGTTTAAAGTGAGTCACTTAAAAGTATGGAGTTATGTGTTTTGAGACTACGTATGAGAGAAACTCTTGTCTCACATTGGTTATAAAACCAACATTTATCATGTATATAAGGAGGTTAAGAAATCTTATGGAGTGACTAGTTGGGCTAAAGACCAGTCTCACGCGCGACAGCCTGTTGGATCGGGCCCATTTTTTGCTAGTGATCTGATGGACTGTCATTGATTTGGTGGACTGCTAGTGATCTGGTGGCCAGGTGGGCTGGTGGCCAGGTGGTCTGCTAAGTGGCCTGCTGGCCTGGGTAGATCACTCCCTGTTGGTGGCCTGGCCTGGTAGATCACTCCTTGCAAGTGGCCTGGGTTGGGTAGATCACTTTGAGCTGGCATGCTACCTGCTCTGGTATCAAGTGGCCTGGCCTGGGCTGGCCTGCTACCTGATCTGGTGGCCTGGACTGGTGGTCTGATCTGCTGCCTAGTGGTCTGGGTAGACAGCCTGTGCCACGACATGTGCCATGGCCTATCCCAGATGGCCTGCCCAACAACATGTCCTAACGATCTGTGGTAGTGGTCTGTCCAACTTGACTTTATGGAGCTAGTTTGGACGTTTGATATCGACCTGTGAGATCGATCTGTGATATCAAGCTACTTATCAACAAGCTTATGATGAATGTGGAAATATGTATGTCTAGATTAGGTGGACTAAATCTTGTAACTCCTGTAACGTCCAGTGGCTTAACGAGAATTAATTGCTGGACATTAATTACAATTAATTCATGTAACTCCTTTTGAGTGGATTTGGCCTATACATAGGTGTTGGTCATTGATCTCACATACGTGCAAGAAACATATAAGCAACCAAAAATAAGACTATTGCTGCATTATTTTTTTTCAAGCGTTTTAGAAGAAAGTTTTGTCTTCAACCTCCTCCAGTTCGCCGGAGTTCGAAGGTTCGCGGTGCTGTCACCTCCGAGACGTAAAGCCGTTTTATCTTTGGAGACATCACGCCACACCGAGAGCACTACTGGGGCGTAATTTATCTTGCGGGAATAGAGTTCTTTCCTCGATTCGATTTCAACATATTATTTTATTTTATTTTTATTCCTTTGTAATAGAATAGTTTGCACTACTGTAATTCTTCAATTCTATTCTTTACTTCTGTAATTCATTTTCCTCCTACCAAATATTTTCCAACACAATATAGACAAAGTGTCTGGTGTGTGGAAGAATTCATGTAGAGGTAGATAATTGTGTATTGTCATCGATATTGATGATAGACATATGTATTTACAATTTTACCAAAAGGGACGTAATGATCATATTCGCATTTTACAGGGGTATAATTGTAATAATCCGGGGAGACATGATCCCTAGCCATGAGTGAGACGCGTACATTCTCTCCAATCAGGCTATGCCCGCGTGCCAAGAACCTCACCATGATGATCATATTCATATAATTTTTTATTATTTCATTTATAATTCATAATTAATGTAATTATATATATAACCTTATCAATATTTTCTTCACGAAACATCATTTTTGTAGTGAATATTTGACTCTTAAATTCCATAAAGAAAAAAACTAGTAAATCATAAAATAACTGAAATAGCTTTTTGCGAAGCTAAAATTATTAATTATGATTTAAATAATGAGTACATTAGATATGTAAGAAGGGATGCAAAGCACGATTCAAAATGGTCAATATTATATTATAAACTTAAAAGTGTAAAATTGATAAAAATAAATAATTAACATGTGAATGCATGGAATTAAAGACGGATCCTCCTCAATGGGCGGCAAGCCCAAAATTTTTAGTGTTTTTTAGTGTTATATATGTATATTTTTAAGGCTAAATACACTATTAGCCCACCCCAAAATTTTTATGTATGTAAAAAATATAGTGTTTTGAAAATTTTATTTTTTTAGCCCACCCCAAATACAATTCCTGGATCCGCCCCTACTCCTCATCGTCCTTATCCTATACTTGGGAATCTAATCTTTTTATCCTTTATTTTCTTATACACATTTTAAAATTATGAATACTAAATATTAATTACTCCCTCTGTCCCACTAAATTAGACCCATTTGTATTAAAATAATACACTCATCTACTTTTCAAATGGGTCTAATTTAGTGGGACGGAGGGAGTATAACAAAAGAAAGAATATAAAAAAATATAGGCTCGTGCAAGGCAATCACTGCCTTTTGACCTTTGACCAGGAGGCACGTGCGCGGCATCTTTTGACTCAAATATCTCGTCGATTGCGCGGACGCGCACGTGCACTTCTGTCTCTCCTGCCATTATTAATTAATTGTTAGAATAAATTTATAAGATTAATTAGTGTCTTAATTTTAAATAAAGTTTATTTTGGCACAGTATGATTATCATCATATTTAGGATTCTTTCATGCTTTGCTCTCTGCCATGTCAGCAGCCATGCCAGAACTCTTTCATTCATCATTTGCTAATATACTTTTATATATGGTTTATCATATCATTGAAAATATACTTAAATGTTTTAGTATAAGATTTCATTCTTTTTCTCACTATTATTATATTTTATCTCATGCTCCCTTCGTCCCAACTCATCTTTTTGGACCGTCCCAACTAAAATGAGTCATATTTATTTTTGGACCGTCCTAACTATGATGAGTCGTATTTTTTTTTGGACGTCCCAACTAAGATGGGTTATTTCTTTTTTAAAAAATCTTTATTACACACACAAATTTAATAATATACATTTATATCATCACTTTATATTTTAAACAAACACTCAACATACACTCTTTTTAATTATCGTGCCCAAAAAGTATGAAATGGGACGGAGGGAGTAATTTGTTATATTACCATTTATATTTACATACAATTTGTTCTTTTTGTTGGTCCTAATGATGATATATATAAAAGACTGATATGGTGGAATTTTGAAACAAATTAAGTTGATGGTTTAAACCTTATTCTTTTTTGTTTTAGAGAATTGCAGAATGTTAGATTGCCTTCTATGAGTGATATTATTTTTCTTCATTTAATGAACTATAAATTTATATTTCTTAAACTATTTACAACATATCGTACTAAACTGATAAGTGATAGTAACTATCAATGTTACAATAGTTTCAAATTTATTTACAATGTTACAATAGTAACATATATATATATATATTAAATTTTAAAAATTAAATAATATGTTTGTGAGTAAGTTAAGAGCATCTATTATGGGTGTGTGTTTGAGGAAGTTGATGACTTCAAATAGGTAGTGTAATAGTGGAGTGATGTTTTGAGTTAGCACAAAAGTAAAGGGGTAACAAAAATACTATTTAGGTAGTAAAATGAAGTTGAGCCCCACCAACTTTATTTACTTCAAATTAGTGTCAAATTTTTGTATTTATAATTGTGGGATCTATCAAATAGTTAAATTTAAGATAATATAATAATAAAAAAATGAGATATTTAAAAAAAAAATTAATAATTAATGATGTGTAGCTCATTTTGCAGACACTAGCACCTTATTAGATGGTCTAGTATTTTGTTATTTCTTTTAGCAAAAGCCGACCGGGCTGTTTGAAGTGTTGGGAATTTAGCACAACAATTTTGATGATATCTACTTTTTACAAAGACATATTTTCCCAGACAGAATAAACAGAATTTTGGAAGTTTTCCTTTTTTGTTTTTTGTCCATTCTCTCTTTTCAATGTCTCAATAGTAACTATCGATTCCCTTTTTTTTTCATTATATTTTTATTACGGTGATAATAATAGAAGGAACCAGGACAGTTTAACTTGCACAGAGTCTCATAATAATAAGTGTGATGTTAAGAAAAATTCTTTTATCAACTAATAATATCTCATTTCAAAATTCTTTTATCAACTAATAATATCTCATTTCAAAATTCAAGAGTAACTTATATTTTACTCTTTTAATTATTGAAATATTTTAAATTTTCATATTTTTAATAGTATAATAAAAGACTATTTAAGTGTAATTTAGTCTATTGCCTTGATATTTAAGTTTTGACGGCTTTAAAAACTTAATTGGAGACTGATGGAGTATCTCCTAATCTTGAGTCTTTATTTTATATTATACTATAATGTTTTATTGGCATCAATATATTGGGTTTGGAGCGGCCCCAGCTTATGACTTATACCATGAATTGTGGCCCAAACTCTAATCTGCAACTTTTAGTGAGATACTAGAAATTATAAAGATTATAAGGTTGGCTTTTTCAGATATTCGATTGATTCAAATATGGATTCGTAAGAAGGCTTGTCATCAGAATTTGTTTTTCTCTTATTTTTCTAAATGATTCCTATCTTTTAGTGATGTATGCGTGTGGGGAGTGGGGACAGTATAGCAAAATCTAATTGCATAGAAGTTGTTACTAAATAGTAGTAATAAAATGCCTTCTTTTTCTTACAAGTCGGTATTATGAGCCATAACAAAAGTAGAATTTGCTGATAATAGTTATAAGGAAAAAAAAAAAAAAACAAGAAATGTGAAGGAACTTCGTCATACCTTAAACAACATGGGAGTCCTGAGTTTTGTTAAAAGTTTAATGTTATTTTTTATTTTGAAAAAACGCGTTTTTAGTGTCATGATCACCTAAGAATGAACTTCTCAAATTCAACGGCAACTGTGTGATAGGGATTTTAAGCTTAATAAACTTTTGTGGCTACATCACGATCAATGCATGGATTTGCATCCATTTGTAAATTTATATCAAAAAGTATCTCTTAAGAGAATCTATAAGAATATACCAAAAGCTTCTAACATTTAGTATTCATTTTAGTTTAATTAACTGTCGTACCTAAGATGTTCGGTTACTTAATACACTAACAAAATTCCAAACTTCCAACCCAAATATTATTAGTATAGTAAATTGCTTTCTCTTCTTTTGCAAAATATTAATAGTCTAATTTAATTAACTTAGTCGTCACAAACAACACTAGGGAGTGAAAAAGTCTATATTTCTCTAGGACTAATTTTAACACACTAGAGTCATCTCCACTAATAATTTGTGTTAATATATCTCTCTCCTTTTCAAAACAAATTGAAAATGTGTTAACACTTTGTTTTTCTTGCTTCTTTCTTTCGTCTAGTACAATCTTCATAAATCGCTAACATAAACTTTATGTTGCAAATAATAATTTGAGGTGGGAAATGGATATCCAAGGTGAAAAAGTCGTGTACGTTGCGATTGACATAGAAGGGTATGAAGGGTTCTCCACGATGCAATGGGTGCTAAGAAAATGGGGTAATCAAGAGATGATGAAGATAGTGATTCTACATGTAACAAACACAACCTCCAAACACTACGTCTACACTCCTCGTACGTGATCAACTTATTATTCCTTCTTGTATTTTTTTCTTGATCGTTCGAGTCATATATATGCTACAACACAAGCTGAATTAGCGAGTGTGTCGGATGCTGTGCAGTTGGAAAGCTTCGGACGAGCTCGGTGAACGAGGAGAAGCTGCGACTCCTCAATAAAAATGAGGATGCCATGAGGAATAGAGTCCTTGCTCAATACATAGCCTTATGTGGGAGGGTAAGAAATTTGTAAAACTTTTTTTATTTTTCTTCATGCATATATATTGCATTTTAGTGATTATTTGGTGTGTGGTATAGGTGGAAGTAGAGGTGATGAAAATAGAGATAAAGGAGGCAGAGCCTTTGCACAAGCAAATGGTGGAAGTTATATCAAATCTTGGGGTTTGCAAACTAGTAGTGTCGTTGGCATTCATGAAAGCTTCATCAATGTATATAAATATGCAATTAATTAATTCCAGACTTTCTTTTTGGGTCTTTTAAATCTAGGTTTTATTTTATATACGTGATATATATGTAGGAAATCAAGAAGTGCGATAAGTGGGACATTTTACGTGATTCGAAACAAGGCTTCTTTCTGCGAGGTGTTTGTGATATGTGAAGGGCAGAGAATCTTCCTGAAAGAAGAGAGTGAGGAAGACGACGCTGGCAAGAATCTCAGTATGAGGAACTGGTTTGGAAGGAAGTTTCTAGTAACTTCTGTGAGTAGGGTCGCTGATTCGCCTCCGCCGTGGTGGAGCAATGGCTCACCTAAGCAGTGGGAAAATTGCAGGGATGAGATCATGCATTATGCAGAAGAGTTGATGTCTGTGCATCAAGTTGAAGGAGAGATAATGGGAGGGAATTCAATAGAGCTATGCTTACCAGAAAAAATGGTACTAACTTTACATCTTTTGTCTTTCCTTCTTTTTCTTCTTATTCTATCAGTAGTTGTTTTTTTTACCAAATGGCATTCAGAATGCAGTAGAGATGACTGAGGTTCTCAAACGCATAAGGCATGATGCACAAGGTACAATCGAGTTAAACATAAACCAAGCAAGAATAGCTAAAGGAGGGCATCACAAGGCTCAAAGGGCGATTACTATATGCAATGCTAAGGTAAAATCGTTTTTTTCATATTAATTCTCAGTTGATCAATTCATCAGCAGAGCTACTATAATTGTCCACAGGATGAGGAGCTCCAGACCTGCCTCAACATGGAGATGGTGAAGAAGGTCGAACTCAACAAAATGCTAGACATCGTAAAGGCAGAACTAGTCGAACTTTGTAACGACCTACAAGAAAAAAGAAGCATGCTTCAATCGATTCTTGAACTCCATACAGAGCTCTTCCAAAAACTTAATAGTTCATCATCTGCTAAAGAGCTTGTTGAGCTTCAGCTAGAGAAGACAGTCGAAATGAGAGCTGATATGGTTACAGAAATTGAGGAATTGAAAAAGCAGAAGGATATCTTACATCGTAGAATTGAGTTCTGTAAGGACGAGTCCCTAGCAAAAGTGTCGGAGATGAATAGCTTTGGGTTCAATTTCAGAGAGTTCTCCGGTGCAGAAATAATAGCTGCCACCAAAGGTTTCTCGTTGCGTTCTAGGCTGAAATCTGCTAGTCATGGGGAGAATGTGTTTAGGGGCCGAATCAATAATCACCTAACAGTCGCAGTTAAAGTGTATATGCAAGCAGAAGATCGATCAATGGAAGATTTCACAACCAAGGTAAATGCATAAATGATTTAAACAAAATTACTTCATGAAAATTATGTTGAACTTTTAACTTCATATTGCAGGTGAAACTTCACAGCCAAGTGCAACACCCTAATATACTAGCCATGATCGGTTTTTGTTCCCAGCTGAACTCCATCGTATATGAATACATGCACAACGGCACCCTGCATGATGCATTATTCTCAACAGGAAGAAGCTGGCAAAGAATAAATCAGCCTCTAACCTGGCATGGTCGGATATGTATTGCAGCTGAAGTATGCTCAGCTCTAGGATTCCTTCATAAGATGAAGCCTAACCCAATCATCCATGGTAGCTTGAGACCCACCAAGATTCTCCTCAATCAGTTCAATGTTGCAAAAGTCTACGGCCTAAACGGTCCTTGGTCATGCGACAAACTTGATATCACAATAGATATCCGGGATTTTGGGAATTTGGTGTTGCAACTTATGACTGGTAATCAGTGGAGTACAAGAATGGATGTGGCTGCAGCCATCGAGAATCTAGATCATACGGCTGGGGAATGGCCGATGGATTTGGCTCTTGAGCTCTCCAAAATTGCAAATAAGTGTTTGTCCAAAAACTGCGAAGCTGATGGTTCTATCACAACAACTTTGGTTAGAGAAATCAATAGTGTGAAAAAAAGAGCTGACCAGTTAGTCGACAATGGTGAATTACTGGTGCCTGATGAAGAAGCAGGCGGAGCAGAGGCCTGGAATAACGTACCTGGCGTCTTCCTATGTCCAATTTACCAGGTAATGCACTGTCTATATTGGGGACTTTTTTTTACATACCATACTACTTTAATATTTTGAATTTCTAATTGTTTTTCATTTGCAGGATGTGATGCAGAATCCGCATATTGCTGCAGATGGATTTTCATATGAATTGGAAGCCATAGAACAGTGGCTGAAAACAGGACACGATACATCGCCCATGACTAACTTAAAGCTGCAATACAAGCTCCTACTACCAAATCATACTCTACGATCTCTAATCGATGATTGGAAGAACAAGAGATCAACCGCGTGTGTACCCGGATAATCTGTACCAGCTAGGAACTAAAGATGTTACATTTCTTGTCCTTCCCCAAGGAATATTCATGCCTTGATGGGAACTAGGCAGAAAATAGTATATGTATATCTCAAAAACAACTGAGAAACAGGCAGAATGAAGAGAGAGAGAGAGAGAGAGACAAGCAAAGTTAAGCTTAAGGAGTTTTGTTTATTCTTTTTGAATGCATCAGTGTGCATTAGTTGTGGAAAATATCAATTATATCTCATCTGGTAATCTGATTCTAGGCTTTGGTTGTACTTAATTTAGGCATCTCCCTTTCCAAAACAAGACCTTGCCTAATTAGCAACATTTGAAAACTATTCTTATTTCAAACAAATGTATTTTCCACTAAGAAACACATCAAACCATTAATGACTTAACAACTCATTTAAACATATATTTCAATCTCGGTCTAAGTTCATCACTCCAGATATTTCTTGCAGAATATTACTCCAAATAGTTCTTGCACTCTAATGCTGATATCTTCCTCAAAATTGTATGTAGATGCAGTCAGAAAATGGAATCAAAACAAAATTTTAGGGAGCCAAAAACAAGCAACACAACAAATAAAGACAATCTATTGTTTCTCAAGGAACTACCAATCAATTATTTAATGTGCAGTATACGCATTAATGAGAACAACCTCAAATAGACCTTTTACATGGAACATACTGTAAACGTAAGTTTCCTTCTAATGATTATACTTTAACGGAGGTACTCAAATTGTTAGTATGAGGTCACATGCCAACAAGTAGAGATAAAAAAGCTTCTAAAACATCTCATGTGACAGGCCACATTAATATCAAGAAGTTATATTTTCAAGAAATAGGCCACTCTCACCATGATACATCAATACTTAGAAGTAATACAAACAAGTTTGATTGTAACTTCACAAATGTACCAAAAATAACGCTACCTAAGAACAAGAATTATAACAACCACATGAAATATTCACACCACTGCTTGCATTCCTTAATGATATAAATGCCCCAACTTAATCACAAAAGCTAGTTCATTTTTTTCAATCTTCGATATTTTACCAGCACCATCAATGTAAAAAGATTCACATCATTAAACAGTATAACAATGATATACACAATCATCTGACATAGTCAGCGCTAGAATAGCACGAATGCTACAATGAAGACACCACAATTATATAATCCTGTTAAGATTCTTGTTAACTGAAAGGAAAGAAGGGAATAAAAGTCTGTTAAATGGTGTTAGGAGTTTGTTAATATAGCCGTTAGTAGTTTGTTAAATAGTTGATGGTGGAAACATCTAGTATAGTCTTAGCTATATCTAGAGTGTTGGAGATAGAGGTACATGCAATGCATGCGTGGTCTATAAATAGAGGCGTGCTACTGTTATATCACAACTTTTAAATGTACTTTCACTCACATTTTAATAATACACTCTCTCTCTTCTTATATCCTTTTTCTACTACAAAATATCTCTCTTTAGCTTACATTTAACATGGTATCACGAGCCTGTTTCTTCCTCTAATTTTCTTCATTTTTTTTTCCTTCTATGGCGACTGGTTCGTCCTCTTCCTCACCCTTCCAACCTCACTTTCCTCCCATATTGGTAAAGCTTGACCGACACAACTACACTCATTGGAGAGCCCAAACTTTGTGCACCATCCGCGCATATGGTTTTGAGGATTTGATTGCGTCCACTGCACGAGCACCACCTGCAACGCTTGTGTCCAGTCTAGCCAATCCTCTTCCTAATCCAGCATACACTACATGGATCCGTAGGGATCAGTTTCTGTTGAGTTGGATGTTCTCATCCGTTGGAGAAAACATGGTAGGACATGTTCTAAGAAGCACTTCTTCACTTGAGTTCTGGAGTATATTCGAACGTCTCTTCCTTGCAAATTCTAAGGCACGAATCATGCATCTAAGGATGTTAATTCAAACCAGTAAGAAGGAGAATAGTTCGGTTGCTGACTATTTTTTGAAGATGCAAGGTCTTGTTGATCAACTGTCTGCTGCTGGTCAATCCATATCAAATGATGATCTTATCATGTATGTTTTGGCTGGTTTTGGACCAGAGTATGAGGCATTGGTGGTAAATGTAATGAATAGGACTGAAACTCCTAATTTTCAGGAGATGCAAACGTTGTTTCAATCTTATGAAACACGTTTACTACAGCAACATAACTCATTTGATCCTGGAAATGCTGCTGCCTCTGTTGGAGATCAGAGTGTGTTTTTAGCACAAAAAGGAGGTGGACGTGGTAGAGGTTTTGTTCCTAGAGGAGGTTTCACTAAATCCTCTTCTCAAGTCAGTTGTCAAATATGTGGCCGCCCTGGTCATATAGCCATGAAGTGTTTCAGGCGCTTTGATGTGCATTTTACTAGCCTGGAGAACTCTTCCTCCTCTCCTAATGCACAAGCACAAGCTTATATGTCTGAGTTCAATAATGTGCAGGGTGAAGTAGCTGAAGAAGATCAATGGTTGGTGGATAGTGGTGCTACCACACATATCACAAATGAGCTCAACAATCTGAAAGTGAGCACACCTTACACTGGAACTGAAACTCTTACAGTTGGAGATGGTGCTCAGCTTCCTATCTCGTCCATTGGTACATCATCTTTGCACCTTTCTTCTGCTTCCTTGATGCTAAATAATATCCTTTATGTGCCACATATTACTAAGAATCTCTTAAGTATATCTCAGTTTACCAAGAATAATAACATCCTTATTGAATTTCACCATGATCATTGTCTTGTCAAGGACAAAGCAACTCTTCAGCCTCTGCTCAAGGGACACCTTTCTAATGGCCTCTATCATCTGGATCTCTCCACTCTTCATCACTCACAAGCCTTGAAGTCTCATCATCATTCCACCGTTCAGCCTTCAGCATCTACCTTTCTAGCTAGGACCAATAAAGCTGATGTAAATACTCTTCATAAAGCCTTAGGGCATCCTTCTCCTACTGTTCTAGCTAGAGTTTGTACTGAGTTAGCTATACCTTTTGTTGCTTCTTCACTTCTCTTTTGTGAAGCATGTAAACTTGGCAAGCTTTATCAAAAACCTCATGTTTCTCAAAATGTTAAAACACTTCAGCCTTTTGATCTAATACACTCTGATCTATGGGGACCAGCTCATATTCCCTCTACACTTGGATACAAATATTATATACACTTTGTTGATGACTTTACCAGATTCACTTGGATTTTTCCTCTTAAACTAAAATCTGATGCTTGCTTAGTTGTCAAACAATTTATTGAACTGGTAAAATGTCAATTTTCTACCACTATTAAAGTGTTGCAAACTGATTGGGGAGGGGAGTTTAGACCTCTTGTGTCTTTCCTACAAAATCTTGGTATTAAGTTTCAACACTCTTGTCCACATGTGCACACTCAACAAGGGAGGGCAGAAAGAAAGCATAGGCATATTGTGGACAGTGGACTTGCTTTGTTAGCTCAAGCTAAACTACCTTTTCAATTCTGGTGGGATGCCTTCTCAGCCTCTACTTACCTTATAAATAGGTTGCCTACTTCTTGTCTAAACTTCATGTCACCTTTTCAAGCACTTTTTCTTCAAAAACCAGATTACAAACTACTCAAAGTGTTCGGGTGTGCATGTTTTCCTTATCTTAAGCCGTACAATTCTCATAAGTTGATGTTTAGATCTACTAAATGTGTTTTTCTGGGGTATAGTGAACATCACAAGGGGTATAAATGCCTAGGACCTTCGGGTAGGCTTTATGTTGCAGATACTGTTCACTTTAATGAAAATGAATTTCCCTATGAAGCTTTGTTCTTATCTGCACAACCTCTATCATCTTCTACCATCTCACCTCCTGTACTTTCCTTTCCTATACCTTTTTCCTCGACATCTGAACCTTATTCACCTAATGAAGTTCCTCCATTACAAATTGTTGGTTCCCATGGTGATGATTCTGCTTCTCCTACACCTTCTGCACATGTTCCCTCTCCTTTTTCCTCTGATTCACTTCACTTCAACACTTCTCCTATTCCTTTTCCATCCTTGTCTTCACATTCTTCCTCTTCTCCTCAACATACTTCTTCATCTCATCAATCCCCTTCATCTCTTCCTACTTCCACTCATATAGTTCCTGTGGCACATAATCTTCCACCTCAAAATACTCATGCCATGATTACTAGAGCTAAAAGTGGCATCTTCAAACCAAAATTTTTTTTCTGCTGTTGTTCTACCTACTGAACCATTTACTGATGCTGAAGCTCTTGCTTCTCCACATTGGTTTAAAGCTATGGAAGCTGAGCACCATGCTTTGATGAACAATCGTACCTAGACTTTGGTTCCTTATGATTCTTCTATGAAGGTTATTACAAATAAATGGGTATATAGAGTGAAAACTAATGCTGATGGCACTCTTGACAAACTCAAAGCCAGGTTGGTTGCAAGAGGTTTTGAACAACAAGCTGGGGTGGACTTCTTAGAGACATTCAGTCCTGTGGTGAAGCATACTACTGTTAGGTATGTCTTTTCATTGGCTGCTACTTTCAGCTGGTCCGTGCAACACATTGACATCAATAATGCCTTTCTAAATGGAGTTCTTGAAGACAAGATATATATGACTCAACCTAAGGGGTTTGTGAGTAGTGACCATCCAAATTATGTATGCAAGTTGCATCGTTCTTTGTATGGTCTAAGGCAGGCACCTAGGGCCTGGTATGACAGGTTGAGACATCACTTATATACTCTTGGTTTTCTTCGATCCTTATCTGATTTCTCCTTGTTCCATAAGAAAGTTGGTGATGTTCTTACATTGGTGCTTGTTTATGTTGATGATATTTTAGTCACTGGCAGTAGTTGTGTGGCTATATCTGAGCTTATCTCACAGCTCAACAAGGAGTTTGCTCTCAAATCTCTTGGTGAAGTCAGCTATTTCCTGGGCATTGAAGTCTCTCATTCCACTGACTTCCTTTATGCTTTATCTCAAAAGAAGTATATCATTCAGTTGCTGCATAAAACTAAGTTGCTTGACTGTAACTCATGCTCTACACCAATGGCTCCTTCTCTTAAGCTATCTAAGTATGATGGTGATCCACTTTCTGACCCTACCATGTATAGAAGTGTTGTTGGGGCTCTGCAATATCTTACTTTAACCAGGCCTGATATTGCATTCTCAGTGAATAAACTCAGTCAGTTTGTGACCTCTCCTACTTCTTCTCATTGGTTGGCTTGTAAACATCTCCTACGGTACTTAAAGGGCAGCTTAAACTTTACTTTGGAGTTCAAACCTGCTTCTGCTCTTCACATTGAAGCCTTTTCTGATGCGGATTGGGCTAGCTGCCCGGATGATAGGAGGTCCACAGGAGGTCATTGTGTATTTTTTGGAGGAAATTTGGTTGTGTGGAGTTCCAAGAAGCAAGATGTGGTGTCCAGGAGTAGTGCAGAGTCAGAATATAGGGCCATTGCTAATGTTGCTACTGATATACTATGGCTGCAGTCTGTGTGCAAAGAGATAGGTGTTGTGTTGGTCTCGTCGCCCCCCAAGCTATGGTGTGACAGTCTTAGTGCCATAGCACTTGCTTCAAATCCAGTGTTCCATGCACGAACTAAGCACATTGAAGTTGATATCCATTTCGTTCGAGAAAAGGTCGCTGCAAATCAAATTTTGGTTGGTCATGTCCCTGCTCTTGACCAAGTTGCTGATGTGTTCACCAAAGCTTTACCTACTTCTCGTTTTCTGTTACTCAGGAGCAAGTTGTTGCTTAAAGATAAAGTTTGATGGATGCTTTGGTTTCTGTGGGGGTGTGTTAAGATTCTTGTTAACTGAAAGGAAAGAAGGGAATAAAAGTCTGTTAAATGGTGTTAGGAGTTTGTTAATATAGCCGTTAGTAGTTTGTTAAATAGTTGATGGTGGAAACATCTAGTATAGTCTTAGCTATATCTAGAGTGTTGGAGATAGAGGTACATGCAATGCATGCGTGGTCTATAAATAGAGGCGTGCTACTGTTATATCACAACTTTTAAATGTACTTTCACTCACATTTTAATAATACACTCTCTCTCTTCTTATATCCTTTTTCTACTACAAAATATCTCTCTTTAGCTTACATTTAACAAATCCTTACTACTTTTCGCAATTAAAAAAAGAGCAATCTTGAGCCAGGGACGAAGGGAGCTAGGGGGCAGAGGGGGGCAATGCCCCCTCTGAGATTTTGAAATTTCGTAGATATATGTTTGTAATTTTAATCTATATCATCAACAAAAAAAATATATACATTAAAATAATTAGTTAGCCCCCCTCTGAACCAAATTTCTAGCTTCGCCACTGTCTTGAGCTATTCTGAAGGTACCAAAAGCGAAGAAGAAGAAGAAAAAGAAGAAGAATAGAGAAGCCTGAGCCTATCTTGCTGTTTGGTATACTGGCGGCGAAGGTAGATTTCAAGGATCTCCATAACACGCACGAACTTCCTCATCTCATCGAGGCGGCTACTCAGCTCGGCTTCGCGCGCCCTGGCTTGCTCAAGTCGTGCCTCCGTCTCCGCCAGCCGATCCGATCCCTCAAATTCCCTACCACCACCACCCTATCTTCGTTCTCCGGCGATGCCGCCTCCGCCTCCACGAGGTCTTCCCTAGACGGAAGTCGCTCGTTTCCGTAGCACATGGTTCAAATAGCACGCTTCGCTGAGTTGTACCTTAATTTTTTCTGTAGATGGAAATGCGCAACAAACCACCAACACCATGAATTTATAGCAACACCTCAATTTACATTAATGCCCTCACATATAAATAATTTACCCTTCAATAAATTCTCAATCAATCAATTCCTTTGCAGTTAATCCGTTAGGGCAAAAAAGAAAAACAGAACCGGTAGCAAAATGTGAGAGTCGAACCCCTTTTTATTACAACATGAACACAAATTGTTCAACGAAAAGGACCAAAAAGAAAAGGAAAAAACATATAGAACAATCTTCCATTGATGAAAAAATTTACAAAGAAGGAACGCAGCAACAGCAACCACCTTCTCAAGGAGGAGCAATACTGTTATGAGTATTACTATGACTGGTAAAGCGAATACCAGCTCTAAGAACCTGGTACTTCCTACTAGGATGCATGCAAGAGAAGAGAGAAGCCTTAGGCTTAGTATTCTTCGACTTATTCCCAAAGATGAAGGATCTCAACGGCACTTTAGGTCGGTGGTCGGATTGCTCAGTCAAGATCCCATGCTCATCATCGATCTGCGTAAGAGTCTTGTCGATTTGCAGCTGAAGCATGCTGACGTGTTCGAGCCCTGCCTCCAGCTCCTCCCTCACCTTATCATTCTCCTGTTTCATGTTCAGCACTTCCCCTTGCAGCTTCGCAGCTTGGTGGCTGCTGAATTTAATCTCATCTTCCTCCACTCCTTCTTTGAGAGTTTTAGTGATCTCTTCTTGGATGCTGCATAGAGAGTCGGACCTGCTCTTGAGCTCGTCCTTTAATGGCGCACTCTGCTCCATCCATATCGCCAGCTCCCTTTGTATGTCCCTTAAGTGTTTGTAGATAGGCATCACCTCTGATTTGATCTGCGGTGTTCCGCTGCGCTTCTCTTTGAGCTTCGAGATCTCTTCCTCGAGGTCTCGAAACTCGGTCTTGAACTTTTGTATCTGGTGGAATGCAGTGCTGAATCTGAACCAGAAATCAAGATTGTCGTCGAGTATGGCGTCGATGTCGGTGCGGAGCTTCTCCTCGACTCTCGAGAGGGAGGGGGTCTTCGAGATGAAGATCACCTCCGACTCGTCGCCTTCCTCTGTCAGTGGAGGGCCCTTCATGTCTCTGGTGAGGCCCATGGCCTCTTCCTCAGTCTCCTCCTCGGATATACTAGGTAGTTGGAAGTTGTCTTCTTTGAGGCTGTTGCTGTCTCCTTCGGTAAAGGTGAGCCTTTTTCGGAGAAGCGCAATTTCTTCGTCTCTTTTCGAGATAGCCTTCTTCAGCTCCCTCATTTGCACTAAGGCGTTGAATTGGCTGTCCCTTTCTTTCATTTCGACATCGTTGAGCTTCTTCTTCACCTCCTTGTAGTTTCTGAGGATTGTGGTGTATTCTTTCAATAGGATCTTCTCTCTGTCCTCCATTCCACTCAAGAGAATTTGCTGCCAGCTTATGTCGTCCTCGTCGTTCTCTTGTGGTTTGCACTTGGTTTGGGCTTTCATTCGGGGGGATTCTTGATATTCCTCCTCGAGAATATCTGATATTGTTCTGCGACTCGAGAATGTAGCTTGTTTTCTTATTACCTTCTCGTTCTCTTCTTGCATTTGCAGGGATGAGTTTGAACGTCTTACCTTTCTGGCACCCTCTATGCCTTCGCCTTCTCCTTCGCCTTCTTCATCTTCCATATTCTGTGTTTCTCTATCATCTTTGATCGTCTCCTCCACCACTCTCATTTCCTTTACACTGCTATCTTCATCTATCTCCGCCTCTGCATCACTCTCTCCATGATCATCCACATTTGTACTAGCCTCTTCATATGCACTTTCACTATCTGCACCGTCCTCTGCCTCTTCATTCCCTTCTGGACTACTTGCTTTCTTATCCATCTCTTCGTCTACCCTTACACTGCTCAGCCTCTCTGAATCACCCTCTTCACTTGCTGTCTCTACCTCATCATCTGTCTTCACACTGTTTAGTCTCTCTATGTCTTCTTCCTCCTTAGGATCTGCAGCCGCCTCCTCGGCTTTGGGAGAAGTTTCGAGATCATCATCTGCCTTTACACTGCTCAACTTTTCTGCGAGAGTATCAATACTCGTACGTGCCTTAGCGAAGTTTGTTTGGAGAGTGGTGTTACGGCTCGCAACGTTCTTGTTCAAATCTTGCACCTTGTTGAGCTTCTCCTCCATTTCTATCACTTTAGAGCTCAAGTTCTGAGTGTCGCCACTGAGGCTCTCATTATCTTCCTCCAAACTCCTTATCTGCGTGTTGAGATCATCGTTCTCAGACCTCAACGTATTAACGAGCACGGTCTGGGATGAAACTGCAGTTTCTAGAGTGATCACTTTGTTCACAAGAAGATCAATTTTCTCTGCCAATTGGCTCACTGATAAGCTAGCCAATGACCTCGTATCCAACGTCTCCTCCAACTTCTCGGGCAACTCCTCAAGCTCCTTCGTCTCTTGCAGCAATGCAGCCAGGTCGTTACTGAACTCATATGATGCATCCCCAGTTCTTGTGGTTGTATCACTTTTCTCAAGCATGTACTTGTCCCTTAGCGACTGGAGGCGCTCACACGCAGCCTCAATTCTCTCGTACTCATCCTTTGCCTCAATGCTTGTTTTCTCCTGCTTCTCCTGCAGCATGGCTAGAGTCTCCATGCACGACTTGAGGGCGGCCTCAGCCATGAGCGTGCGTGCCTCCTCGTCCTCGATCACGCTATTCATATTGAACTCGTCCTGCAATCTCGAGATCTTCTGATGCATCTCCATGACCTGGCTTTCGATCCCCCAATACTTGGCGATCCCGCTCTCGTACGAGCTCTTGACGAATTCCTTCATCGTCTGCAACGAGAGGATCTCCTTTTGGAGCTTATTGATCTCCTCAAGGGCTTCCTCCTTGGTGAGGCCAGATTTCACCACCGTCTTCTGACGGCCTAAAAGTTTCTTGGCTTGGAACTGCTTTGAGGCCTTGTTGATTATGGTCTTGAGATCATTGGCTGGTGCGTTAGGGACTTGAGGGATCTTATCGAGGTTAACCTCCGGGATCACGAAGTTCTCGGGGATCTTTGTCATGTCATAGTCATCGGTCATGGCGTACTGCATTTGCTCAGGGAAAACGGTTGCGATGGTGTGGTTTGCGTTTTGGAAGTCCTTGGACAGGAGGTCGTAGCGATCTGCTAGTGCTCGGAAGATCTTGTAAGCTTCCTCGACGGAGCAGATGAGCACCGGCCTCCTCTGGTAGTACATCTCCGCCCTCTTTGCGAAGGAGTCGCCGTCTCCTTCGATCAGATGAAGCATGCCTTGTACCTTCTCTTCCATATCTGCACACATTCACACAAATGCCATGTTCTTTAATTTCCTCATTCCTTACAATAATCACATATCAACATCAAAGAGAAGAAACCAATTAATTACCTTGTAGGCTCTGTTCCAGCCATTTGGATTGCTTGGTGCGAATGTGGCTGGCCCACCACCATGAGTAGGCATGGTTCGCAGCTCTCTGCAACATCTTTCTCTCTCAAGATCCAATCTTTTTCCTTCTTGTCACGTACCAACACATCAATCCCTAGCTTGATTCACATGTGACTGATCCAACTTTCCAACAAGAAGAAGCAATTCTTTATTATTTTTGTTCTTCCAAATGTGTATGTTTTCTGGGATAAGAATCGAAAAGGGAGGCATAATTTTGGGTTAAGACAACATTATGGGATCATCGGCTATGAGGAATTCTCGCTCCAAAATCTATTTTGGGCTTTTCAACTAACATTCCAACATTAATATAGATTAAGCAAATATGATGGCACTCCTTTTGCATTCGCTTCCTCAGCTTTTATTTATAAGAATAAAGCCAACTCACTGCCACCAATTATATTTATACCTCGTTTTTTATAAAATTTCATAATATTTGGGATTTTAAATTTATTCTCTTTGGTCTCAGTATTGGCTATAGAGCTCATTTTTGTAATTAATGATTTATGTGGTGAATCAATAACCAGATGCTTCAAACTCCTGACAAATTGAAATTAAATTTCATGCTCAAGCTTAATGGATGTTATACTTTTAATGATATTTTGCCCAATGAATTCCTCTCATTATGTTACAATAAGATAATGTGATTCTATAAGACTATTCTTTATTAAATCTGATTGGCATTAATCCAGAAACACATTTGGAAAAGATAATGATTTTCGCATATTAAGTGTGTCACTAGAGGTGGCAAAATAGCAGGACGGGCCTGCCCAGCCCGGCCCATCGGGCTTCTCATAATTTTGAAGCCCGCCCAGACCCGTCCGAATATTTTTAGGCTTCAAAATGTGAAGCTCAACCCAACCCCGGGCGGACGGACTTTTTTTTGGGTGGGCCCAAAGTTCAATTTATTAAAAATAAAAAATATTTTTTTTTGAAATTTGACGTTTACAACTTAAAGTTAAACTATGCAATTAACATCTTTAAATATTAATAAAATTATGAATAAATAAATTAAAAACACAAAATATAAACAATTAAAATTTTAAAAGTCTTTTATTCACTATCTATCAAAATCATACAAAATAAATAACTATAATTTCATGGAATATGATAAAAAAAAATGATAATAATTATCTTATACATATTAAATAAGATTAAAAAAATTCCATGAATTGCACGGGCGGAATGCACTTACTGGTTATATAGAAACATAAATCAAAAGCTCTAAAGAGCTTACATTACACTCTTGAATAATCAATGATGTGCCAAATACAAAAGAAAATGTTAATTCTTATACAAGTATTGGAATAGTGGGATGAATAGATGTTGATTAAGTTATTTTGTTAATCTTCCCACAGCAGATGCACATGTTAAGACCATTGATTTCGAAGTAGTACCAATAACAACCATTACTTATTAATTGAGTGACTCATATTTACCAATATCAAATGGTTACCGGTAATTGAGATTTGAGAAGCATTTAAAAATTATCTCAACCTCATCACCAACTTTAATCAAATTTAAAACAATATTTTTGGCACAATTTAATGCCAATAATGTTTAGAATTAATTATTAACTGTATTTGAATACTATATTTTTATGTAATGTTTAATCAATGTAATTTTAATTTTGGTAATGTAATATTAATTTAGTAATGTAATTGAAATGTTATTATTATTTTTAAATAAATATTTATAATTATAAAACTATTATATTATATTTTGTTAAATAAGTATATTTATTTTATGTATAATCCAAATATATAAATAATAAAAATAAAATTATTTGAAAAATATTTATATGAATATATGGAGTATGTATTGAAATGGATCCTTTAAAAAGATTTTTTTTATTCTATTATAGAAGATAAAAGAAAAAAGTAGGTAACATTTTAAAAGCTCATGAGTAGTAGGAGTGTGCATCCAATTTTTATGAATCGAAAATCGAACCTACTGCTCAAAATATAAATCAAATTGAAAATCGATCTATTTCGGTCGATTTTGTTTTGAACCAAGCCATAACTAATTTGTATGATTTTTAAAAGAGTTATTTATGAATGATGCCCTCTATCATAACACTAAAATGAAAAGTGTCATCTTTTGTAAAAATATATGAAAAGTGCCCAATAAGACTACTTTACCCACACTTATTTATCCAAAATGTTTAATTAAGAACAAAATTTCTCTATTACATATATGGTTAATAATTAGTATTTCAAAATAATTTCAATTAATAAGATGCACAAAATATTTTAAAATAGTAGTAAAAAATTAAAATATGGAAGGCTTTCATATTAAACCAAAATCTGGTCGAGAAATAATGAACAAGTTTTGTGTTTTCTATGACTGGGTTTTGAGACCAAAACCGATCGGGTTTTGAATATGTATCGATCGGATTTTTATTTTTCACGACCGGATTTTTATGAAATTTTTGAGCATATTACTCATTGAAATTAGAACATGTTGATATTTTGTTACGAAAATCTTTGCATGATAAATGATCTAAAAATGGTATCAGAGCTCTAGGTTCATTAAGGAATTATATCTTATTTATTACATAATAATATTTATCCTAACGGAGGAGACATCAAAGAAAATATGGATTCGACAATTGTCCGAGATGCTTTTGTTACATGTATTTTCTCCAAAATTTGGAGATTACTGAAAGTAAGCACCAAGAAAAATTTCTTTTTTGGACTGACAAGTTAGACGAAAGGACTCATGGTCCTGTATCCGTAAATGAAAGTTTGTGGATTATTGTCATGATGAGTAGATACTAAGATCTACTCTGAGTAGGCCGTTCACTTCAAAGAGAGGTGGAAATGCAGAGGGAAATGAGTCATCCTACCCATTTCGAATGAGCCAAGAAAGAATGGAGTTCACTCCAGTCTTCCAAGAAATCAACCCTGATAATTCAAAACTCTCGGTTGATTTAAGGGAGATCTAGAAGATGGTGCAAAACTACGACAATTGTCTATACAGAGTACACCAGGAGATAAACCGAATATCTACTCAACAAGATGACATTATAACCATCTTGAAAGCTATTCAGATTCAAGTAGGCCAATTGGAGAACAGATCTCGTTCAGAAAAGAGGAACAAAATGTTATTCACCGAATGACCAAAATATCATTTACCTGTAAAGGAAAATGACAAAGATCCTCAAGTAGAAAGACATGTACGAATGTTTCAAGGTGAAAAATCATGAATCACCTTGAAAGAGTCGGACTTGATGATCTATAAGAGCTAGCAGAATCTTTTGCTAACATGAAGGTGGTTGATCTCAAGATGAACCAACATCAGATGGTGGAAGCCAATACTCCTCCACACATAACAGTGCCGCTAAATCAACAAGCGCCACCCGAAGCTGAAAAGGCTAGATTACTTAGGTGACAAGCTTTATGTCAATATTATATTTATGATATTGTTGTGTTAAAATCTCTTGAAAATGTTCTTGCAGATTTTCTAACAAGGGATGGAGCCTGCTAAGATTGGATCCATCATCCTAGCCCATCTCCGAGAAAACTTGGAAATGCTTCTTGAAGAGTGGGACGAGTGCACTCTCCATGCTGATCAGATGGGAAAAATATAATCTAATGATAAAACGAAAGTCTCCGGTAGAATACGAGCCTGTTTGTTGACCTGTACTCAATTAGAGTCAACATTGGAAAAGCCAATCCTGCGGGCTTCTAGAAAACCTCTGGAAAAACAGAGTTTCGTGTTCCAGCACCTAAACCGGTAGAAGAGGAATCGAATACCCCTCGAGCAAGTTCTAAGTCAGTGGAGTTTGAACCACTGGCTCAAAAAAAAGATGATGCAAAGGCTTCACCACCTGAATCATCATGTCAACCCGCCACCTCTGAGGAAAAAGAGGGAGAAATTAGTCTCAGGCCAATGACAGGCAAATCTGAGGCTAATACTAACATGATTGTTTTCTCTCCTCTGAATAGGCCTACCAGGCGAACTGGGAGAAACTACTTACAAGAGTATGTATCAATCTTAATTCTAGCAGGGTTGATGTCTCGAGAAAATATCCGCGGGTATGGATGATGCTGAGATCAAAACCCCAAGATGTCAAGCAGTGGTATGAATTTGGGGCACTTGGCTCAGTTTATACTATGTCTCCATAGTTTCCAGAGATCAAGGGTCTACCTCGATGGATCCAGGAAGCAGTACATGAAACTTGGGCAAATAATGAACAACTTTGCCGAGGTGATACATTGGAGTTGTATTTCATAAGTGCAACACCAGAACCAGCATGGAAGGGGAATCATGATACTTTGCCGAACAGATGCCTTTAACCAAATTAAGGCACCATCTAATGACGTTCCAATGATTTTCTCGATTTCTGATGATCAAATCACAACAAGACGAGCATGGGGATTATGGGTCTGTCTCACGGAGATGAACAAAGTCAAGTTTCCATTCAAGTTCTTCCAAAACTCGACGAATGGAACATTCTTGTTAAAAGAAAGACAAGCAAGATCGCAGATGTGACACCCACTTTCCAAAATGATACATGTAAGAAAATAAATATAAAATTTTTAATATAAAAACGCGTTATTCGAATCACCACGTATCTCCACACTCCAAGCACCTAAAAAAAAATATAAGGTGGGGAATGGGCATACATAAAAGTATACTCAGTGTGAGATCATATGCTAAAATTGTCCAAGTTAATAAAACGGTAAGCTCATACGGTATCATGACATAACATATTTGATTCGCACTGTGTATAATCAAGGACTGTGACGTCCTGAACCCTATTTACGGGATCCTGGCGACATAACATAAATATTGCGCAATAACTGAAGTGAGAGCAAAATGAGGCAGTTTTAAAACGGCCCTACTCATCACCAACTGATTTCATAATCACACATACGGCTAAACACATAATATTAAAATGGATAATAATAATCAACTGCATAACTGAATTAAATCACCACACCTGATTGAGAATTTAGCTAAGGATGTACGATCAATAC
>JAPKLX010000091.1:712152-780136 GCA_026898415.1 Leonotis leonurus
TTTAAGTCTTTAGTATTGTAATATTAATATTAATATATATATATATATAGATGTATATATGTATAAGTTTTGGTTTTGAGCTGTGACAGCAGAGGAGTCGTTCGAAAGAAAAAGAACTCTTCTGTGGGAAAACAAGATAACAATGAGTAAAGAAACTCATCGCAAATTCTGCAACATGACTCACTTTGGCCATTGGGAGTCTAAAATCTATTCGGATTGCCCATTCCAACGAGAACTCGAGTTCGAAAAAGGCTTCTTACCTAAACAAGATAAGAAGAAATTCCGAGTTAATGAGTATGGGGAGAAGAATATTTCTCTGAAAGGACGAGCTCCAAGGGCCCCTCCAAAAAAGGAGGATGACCAACAAAAATAAAGAAGCCATGTGAAGGTGTAGCAGAAGATGCTTTCAATAAAAGAGAGCATGTGCTCGAGAAGCACCCGCCAAAAAGAAAAAGACAAAGGTGGGTGACAAAAAGAGACGTTCCACCCAAAAAGGAATCATCGGTGGAACAATAATGAAGACAGACCAATAACTTTAGAAAATAATTCAAGGAAGGGGTCTGACCACTACAAGATAATTGTGTTGACAGCTTTATCTGGACCCAGCTTCACGTGAAAGAAGGATCATCCACAAGATAAGAAATCCAAGACAATAATGCAGCAAGGATAGGAGGCTTAGAGACTCTTATATAAACCAGACAATGGAGGAAGATTAGGGCATCGAAAAATCTTCTGAGTTTTCTTCAAAATAAACATTGTATTTCCCTTTCTAGTTTATACGAGTTTCAATTCCAGCTACCATAGGTAGCTAAACAAGTTTGTCTCCTCCCTAAAGAAGATTTACTTATATTGTAATAAACATTATATAATTCCTTAATAAAAGATCGGGCTTTTGCTCATCCAATTTCGTATTTTCTTTACCAACAAAATATTGTTACGCCCCGAGTAGGAAACGAACGAGAGCTGCACTGAAGGCTGCTGAAGGAATCTACGACTGGAAATCATACGGTGCTCCGGGTGGTTGGACGTGATCCCTAAAACTTCCGGTGGATAATACTCGGTAGCTTATCGGTCAAAAAGGTATAAAGTTGGTTTACATGTTACAAAAGTGTGATGGGCTTGACAGAAATGCATGGTTTATTCCATTTGTGGTATTAATTAATTTTAACTATATTAATAATAGAGAAATTATGTTAAGAAAGGATATAAGAGTCAAAAACACATAAATTGGGTACTTTTTAAATAGTTTTACAAGAAATGGTACTTTTCATTTTTTAGTTACGAAAATGGTACTCTTCATATATAACCCTTTTTAAAATATACTTAATTTATAAGATCAATTTTCATAAAAAAAATATATATGTAAGTTTTAATTTTCTAAATATAAAATATATTATATAATTAAATATATTCTTACCAAAATTTAATTATAATTATTTAATATTTATATTAGTTATATATTTAATATTTATATTATTAAATTCCGATTAAATTACCAACTAGAACTAAAAACATAAACCACAAATCGAACTAAAATCCATCTGTTCTAAAATTGAAAAATTAAATAAAAAATCGAGTCAAATAAAAATTCAATCAAAGCCTACAAAAACTTACTCATCTGTCCACGAAAGTTTTTACATTTTGCTATTTTAGTCCGTCCACAAAACATCTTTACATTTTAAACTTTTTATTTATAATAAGTGGACTCACTCAATTCATACATACAACTCAATTAAAAATAATAAATTATGTGGGACCCAAACTTCGCTCAATATACATAATCACTTAAAAATAATCAAATAGGTGGTCTCAAACTCCACTCATTATAAAATCAAACTATTACATTAAAACAGACAGTCGGGTTCAAAATGACAAGTACTTTCGAAGACCAAGTATAATTCATTAAAAAAAATGCGATTCTAGTTTGGAGTTAGGCCCACTTGCCTTGGAGTTGAGCGTTAGTTCCTTGTTCTCGTTTTTCTCATTTTGTATATAAATAAATCCAAATATATATTCTATATATACGTAGAGAGAGAATATAGGAAGAAGGTAAAGCCAGCCAGAGAGAAATAATGGCTGTTTCTGGTTCTCTTCAGCTCTCCCTGCAGCTCGGAATCTGCAGGAACCATGGCCGCACTAAGAGATATCGGGTAAACTAACTATTCCTGCTAATTAATTCGCCTTCTTTCTTCCAAGTCAGCTATTTTTCCTTTAACCATAATGACTTTTCAGTTGCAGAATCCGAATGCAAATGGTAGATTATCTATGTCGACCTATAATCTTCCTTCAATTTCACTGGTATGCTTCGTGATTAGATTATTTTTCATTTTCTGCGCCCTAGTTCTAATTATTTTCCGAGAAAGGAAATTCTCGTTTTGTTTCCGTAGCTAAATTTTCAATTGCACTATTATTTTATTGCAAGATTATTTATGTATGGTGGGAATGTCTCTCTTCAATTGTGTTTTTGTGCTTTGTGGGTTTATTAAAGCAATTCGATTTTTGGTAATCTGAATGTGTAATTTTGAATGTACCAAGAAGTAATAATCTGATTATTGTGTATCTTCGTATTGGCCTCGATGCCGCTTGACATTATTATTCAATTACAACTTTCAGCAACACCATTCATGGACTTCAAATGTTTCGAAGAGAATAAATAGAAGAGTATGCACCATTCCTTGTAGAAATAACCGGCTTAGGTGCTATTGTTTTTTAAATCCAGGCGCACCTCTGGACACTAACTGTGTAAAGAATGCAACTTTAACACTAACAAGGTACTATCTCCTCCCCAACATCTGTGTTTTTTTTTCCGTCTAATGTTTTCCTAGAAGAATGATCATTAGCCCATACTTCGATATGGGTGCTTCTCATGTGTATTTTGGTGCTACTTTAGATTTTAATCATCTTACCTGAGCATTAATTGTTATAAAAATTTGTGTACATATAAGATGCTAGATCTTTTTAGTATCTGCATAAATTAAGGCCAAGATGCCTACAAATGTTAATCATAAGAACTGAAGGAATTTGTTAAGATCCTTTCCCCTTCCACTAGAGTTAGTCAGGGCTCATATAACATTAGCAACATTTTGAAGATATGTAATAAACTCATCACATCTTATTATACTTTTAAGGAATATTTTCAAGAAGATACTTTAAGGAACTTAGATTGTCTAAAACTTCGTCTTGATGCCTCTATGGAGAATGAATATCGTCAAGAGTGTGTTAATCCCTGTTCAAGCATCAGTGATGAGTACAAAAAATCTGATTTGAAATATGTAGGACTGCATGTGATTATGATCTGATGTAAATTCTTCTCTGAACATCTCTGAATAATTTCTGAGTCAATTTATCTAAGTCAATTTTCTTTTCTTTTTTCTCTTACAGATCATTTAATCGTTTGCACGGAAGTCCTCTTGTGATCAAATTGGCTTCAGCAGTTGGTATTATTATCTTTGCTGTATGGGGACTTGGACCTCTTGTGCAATTAAGCAGAAGCATATTCTTGCAGGTATTCTGGTGTTCTCAATATTTCAGACCATGAACCTTTTCCTATTGTTTATACCCTTGTATGAAGTGCCTCTGGACTTAGTTGAGTACTGACTTTGTAAGTCATATACTAATGAAGCACAATAAATTTATCATAAATGCAGAAAGGTGATAATGCTTGGAAAAAGAGCAGAACGTATCAAATTACAACATCTTATATTCAACCATTACTGCTATGGATAGGAACAATCTTTATTTGCAGGTTAGTATGTCTTTAGTGGAAGATAAATAATCATCTCTGGTAGTTTACTGAATGAGATTTAGTATCTTGCAGAGCATTGGATACGATACCTATTCCCTCAGAAGCAGGCTCGGTTGTTAAACTAAGGCTCCTAAATTTCGTCAAATCTTTGTCAACAGTGCTGGGCTTTGCATATTGTCTATCAAGGTCGGTTGTTATCTTTTTACAGACACGAGTTGATTCTTAATGATTTATGGTTACTTTTTGTTGATACATTCCTTTTGCTTTGACATTGATATTAACAGACGACGTGTTTGCATCATTGTTTTTATGTAAATTGGCAGCTGCATAACAGAATAGCTACTTAGCTAGTGCCTTTTCTTTTATTTTCTTGCATGGAACTTTGTTGTTGGGCATGCAAATTTCTTCATATATTCATGATTCATCTATCTTCATCTGAGCAGCTGGTTGAATTTAGTATTTAATTATTCATTAATATGTATGTTCATGCACATATAATGCATCCAGGGAGTTAATCATACATTCATGTATGATGTATCCACGGATTCTTAGATTGGGTTTTGGATCTAAGTACTTGTGACACTTTATCTACTTTATCTGGGCGCTTCTTAGGTGATTAACGGTGTTTTGTGTAAATTTGATAGCTTTAATTTGTAATTTCAATCGCATTTATCTGTTTAATTCTCAACTGATCCCTATTCTTTTCTACGAAGGAGCTATATATCTTCTCACATTTTATGTGTGTATTATATTTTGATCTGTAAATGTGTTCTCCAAATTTTTAGAGTTCCCTTCTGGGATAACTAATCTCACTTCTGATTATTTTATGCAGTCTGATCCAACATGCACAAAAATTCTTCATGGAGACAAATGACCCCATAGATACTAGAAATGTATGTACCCACTCTTCGTTTCATGCTACAGGATTTCTTTGCGCACATGTACTCTTTTTACTGTAATGATAATTAGTTAGCATTATAGTGGTTCTCAAGTCTGTAGATAGTCTTCTCCACTTTACTAATCTTTAGCTAACTGCATTTTTTTGTTGACCTAAGGTCCTAAACTGTCTGTTTGAAACATTAGGTTCTTTCCCATAGAATTCTTTCACTGGAACTCTTTGATATTAATATTCCATAATGCATATCTTACCCCTGTAACATATTTATTATGAACTCCCTGAATGTGTTGCACGGATGGCACTTGACATAGGCAACTCTAAGCCGCAGCAGTTTCATTAAGAAACATGTGATATATTCATATGAAAGTGCTTCTACTTGCAAGTTCCACTTCAGAAACTCTGAGTATCATATTGATAAATTATTTAGGTATCATTTTGATTTCCAATCTTATTCTGGTGCATGCTTTTCTCCGGCATGGTTGTTTCCAGAGCCCTCCTTTTTGTAGAAGGATTCTATATATCTTTTCCAGTAATATTAGGTTTATTCTTATTCTGTATACAGGCTGTTACATCCGTTTGATGTAATTGAAAGTGATAAGTTCATGATCTTATGCTCAAGTTCAAATTTGATTGGCTGCTCAAAAAAATTGCATGCACAAACAGAAAGCTATAAAAATAGAACAATATACCCAAGTATATTAATAGAGAAAGCAGAATATGGTGTGCTTGATCTGATACTGACATTAAGATTCACTCTCAACAGTTTCTTCTTGCTTCTTGACAGATGGGTTTCCAGTTTGCTGGCAAAGCTGTATATACTGCTGTATGGGTTGCAGCAGTGTCGTTGTTTATGGAGCTGTTAGGTTTTTCGACCCAAAAATGGCTCACAGCTGGGGGTCTTGGGACGGTCCTGCTCACACTGGCTGGACGAGAGGTGCAAATGAATTTTCTGTTCGTTAGCTTGTATATGTCGATCTATTTTTGATTCCTCGCCTACTTTAAGAAGTGTTTTGTATTAAATTAAGATTGCATATTTTAAGAAGCATTTTTGTTTTCTTTTATACTTCAGATCTTCACAAATTTCCTTTCAAGTGCAATGATTCATGCTACTCGACCATTCATTGTGAATGAATGGATTCAGACCAAGATTGAAGGTTATGAAGTTTCTGGGACAGTTGAGGTTTGTACAGTGTCATCTTTATTATTCGTCAACATAGTTGTTGAAAAACATAGCTGTTTAACATAGTTCATGAAAGGAATGTTGAGTCTTAAGTCATGAAATAATATTGGTTGCTAAACTGAATGCACAAAAGTTTATTGCTTTATTTTAGCATGAAAAGGCATCTCAGATCATGTTTCTATTGCTGGATTTTAGCACGTAGGATGGTGGTCACCAACAATTGTAAGAGGTGAAGACCGTGAAGCTGTTCACATCCCAAACCACAAGTTCACCATGAATGTTGTGAGAAATCTCACTCAAAAAACTCATTGGCGTATTAAGACCCACCTAGCCATCAGTCATTTGGATGTCAGCAAGATTAATGTAAGCATAGTTGTCCTTGGTGTAGCTAATAAATTCTGTATAAATAAATGAATTAATTGGTTCTCTAGTTGATCCATGATTCCATCTCAAAATGTCCTTACTGCTCTGTTTCCAGAACATTGTAGCTGATATGCGAAAAGTTTTAGCAAAGAATCCTCAAGTGGAACAACAGAAATTACACAGAAGAGTATTCTTGGACAATATTAATCCTGAAAATCAGGCCCTCATGGTGAGATTGTATTCTTTAAAGCACAGTTGAATGAAATACTTTTTCTTTGGAAATTACATAATAAAAAGTTGGTGTTATAGAGGGAGTTTTGTAAATCTTATATATCGAGTTTGATCTGAAATATAGTACTCCTACTCCATTTGTCTCAATAAGTATGACACATTTTTTTCCGGTACGGTTACTTTAGAGTGTGTATAAAGTAATATAAAAGTTATAAAAGTGGTAGGGTTCACACCTTTTAAAGAGTTTAACTTTTGCTAGTTTTGGGTTGTGCCAAGTTTATTGAGACAACCCAAAGAAGATAGTATTGAAGATTTATCATCTAGAACATACATTCATGATACAATTTCATCTCGAAACTTATGTATATGTGATTCCTTTCTGCTAAAAATTATGCAGATAATGGTGTCCTGCTTCGTAAAAACCTCACACTTCGAAGAATATTTATGTGTCAAGGTGAGAATTCCTTTCCTTGCCAATGTTTCTCCTGCATGGTTGTGTGGTTGATAAAAGTGAATATACGTTTATATGGAATTTTTAGAATTTTTTCCCTTGTATAGAACATGGCACCAGATTTTTTCTTCTGGAATTCAGTTATGATAATTAGATTATATTATTCATTTGCCTGGAAACAGGAAGCTATTCTGCTTGATCTACTCAGAGTCATCAGGCATCATCGTGCTCGATTGGCCACTCCCATTCGCACAATTCAGAAAGTATTTGTTGATGCCGACTTGGACAGTGTTCCATTTTCAGATACTATGTATAATAGAGACGGAGTGTCAAATCGCCCACTACTACTGATCGAACCATCCTATAAAGTCAATGGGGACGATAAGCCTAAGAATCAAGCTCGAACAGCACGAGCAACTGGAGAGGAAGATGTGAAGGGAACTAGAAAGCCAGTACCCGATAATAAGGCAGAAGCAAAGAGTGAAACAAATTTAAACACTGATTCGAAATCCAAGCCAACAACATCCGATGATAAGGCGAAGGAAGTACAGAAATCCGACTCCAAAGCTGTTGATTCCGGGGCTGGAAAGATGCCCAAAGTGGAGACCAAGGAGGATGCAAAGATTGCCTCAAAATCCTCATCCGATCCTAAGCTCAGTAGCAGTGCAAAAACTGTTGCAAACACTGGCAGCAGATCTGTTGAAGAACCAACTCCCATAGCTGATAGTTCTCCGAAGCAACCAAAAAAGGTGGCGCACGATACCAGCTCTATTTCCACACCGGAGGTGGGGCCTAGAAGATCTGAGACTGCCTATTCAACTTCCCATTCTAAGCAATCTGCACAGACACCTGCAGCCAAGCCATCTCTGGAAGAGAATATAGTTCTTGGGGTTGCTCTGGACGGCTCAAAGAGGACCCTCCCCATCGAGGAAGAGATGGTTGCGCCACCAAATGCAGAAGACACAAAGAAGTTGGCTACTTCACGTAGTGGTAATGGGCCGTCAACAGTCAACGAGGAGAAAAACGAGAGTAAGAGGTCAAACGTGCCTGGATCCCCGAGCACTGACCACTCAGATCAGCAAAACTAATCATAGGTGATCTCCTGCACTCCATAAAATTGAAAGTATTATAACAGTACATATCAGTATGTTATTCCATTGATTGATTTACAGATTGATTTTCAGAGTTGAACTTGTAGGGTTGGTTGTAATTATGGAATGCAGTTACTTTGTAGTGTTTTGGCCCTCTTGTTCCGGATTTTGGGGTCTTCCCATAAGTCCCTTGCTCCTATATTTTTCAGAAATGTGGATTTGGTTTTTCTGTTTTCTGTTGTACTATCAAAGTTACGCTTTCTTTTTAATTTTTTTTTTTTAATCATCTAATAAATGTTATACTACAATATAATTACTAATAAAAAAAGCTTGTATTGATTTTATACATAGAGATAGGAGGTACTTGAGAGAGAGAGAGAGTAGTACTTTCTTTTTGACAAATTACATTCTAATCTAAAATTTGCAGTACATGACAATAAGAAAAGTGGTATATCTGGACATTCAAATATTAAAATGCAAATTAGAACAAACAAAATAATTTAACACAAGTGGAAATGAATATCATATTACAATCTTATCCTAAATTCTGTTCAAATTTTACAAATATCTGAGCCCTCCCTTTCTCTTTGCACGATCCCAAATGAATAAAGAAGGGGAACCATTTATTTTTCTAAGTAAATAATACAAGCCACATGCACATACTATATGCAGCCTAAATTCATAAGAGGATTGACAAAGATAACAACCTTAAGCACTGCACATACAATCGGGAGCCGGGTACGTATAAATGGACTGTTCGGACCTCCGTAATCTGAGTAGTCCTTGCCGGTTCTTATGCCCCTCTACCACCGCCTCCTCGAACTCTGACCAACTCAGGCTCTTGTTCAAGAAAAGCGGCCCTAAAAGCGCCATGTTAGGCCTTATCGTCTTCATGTTTTCATACGTCCGATGTCCCACCTGAAATTACAATCTTGAAATTCAAACATCCATATCCTACGAAATCTTGACCCATCAAACAGTCTTAAACAAGTTTTTGTGTTTGATATCTGGTTTATGTGAATGAACACTGCAAGTATACGAAAAAGATTTAATTGGCGGAAGAAATTACCATGGCGTTGTGCATATTGCCAGGCGATGCGGAGATGAAGATATCACTGTGCATGCTGACATAGTAATCAACTGCAGCTAATAGTGAAGCCTTTCCTTTAATCTGACCTCTTTCTTCTGTTGAAGCAAGGCTCTTCTTGTCTTCCATAAGAGGAAATAAACTGCGTAAGGTCGAGATCCTTGCTTCCCCACCATATACCTGAATAGAATCACGAAAAGGAGCAACTTCAAGAAACTGCAGGAGGGTTTGACATTGACAGTTCATGCGCGTAAAAACCAAGAAAAGTTGCTCCACATACCTTGTGAGAAGCAAGATACAAGCGAGTGCTGTTGTCAAACCCCAAAGCTGCTAGCAGCAATCCAATTTCTTCCGGAGTCAACGGGCACCGTCCTTGACTCCTCAACTCCTCGTCAGTAAATTGAGAATTCAACACTCGTCCTTGCCAGATAACCTGTCGATACTTGGCAAGAGCCAAATTTTCAGCCTTACCTCCACCGAAGTCGCAAGCTGAGTGAGCAGCCATATCCTAAACAATGATATTTGGAGAATGTTCATAAGCATGTTTAGAAAAATTTGAGGCGAAACAATATGGAAATCTCACTAAAGGGGAAGATAAGATACTATAATAAAATAAATAAAGTGATATGTTTGCTTTGCATGATGGAGTATTATCCTCACTGCAAGCAAGTATACCTTGTCAAAACGGAGGTGGAGAACGACAAACTTTCCGTTCCCTTCTTTAGAATCAGTTACTCTTTTGATGTAGTTACTGCTATCGGCTTTGTTAGTGGTAGGAGGGTTTCTGAGACGCCTGACAAGAGAGTCACCGAGATCCCTAATGTGAGGAACAAAAGCCAGTGCTTGGAAGTTGACCTTACACCGTAGCTTTTGAATGTCCTTGGGCATGTTGTCAAAAGCCAGACGGTGGGAGAAAGGTGCAATTGCAGCAATTCCATAGCTGAAAAGGCCAAAAATATTACAACTAAATCCCGAAGTGAATTGAAATTCAGAACAAGATTGAAAGTTCTTCAATGTAGGCTGACTGCATAAAGTCGAGATCGGAGACTGATATAGCCAATGTGAAGGTTTTTTTCTCAGAAAATAAACATGATTTTCTCTTTAAGTCGAATATAAGGTCGTGGAACGTATATTTCACAAAAGAAACTGCAGAAACATGTGGAAGGGGGAAATAACTAAAAGAAGTAGGATAATAGGAACATGTGGCTTGACAGTGTATATGAAAATAATATGAAATCATCATTTCAAATCCAGAAAACAAAGTAAATCGCAAGGAATCCAACCTCTGAATGATAGGAGAGACATTTTCGAGATACCAGTTTGCTGAAGCATGAACTGGTGCTGTTTTTACTCTGGTAGCTCGAATTGCAACGGCATAGTACTCCCTCGTGCTCCAAAAGTATTCATCGGGCAACTCTTTAACAATAGATATGTCGTCTTTCAGAACATTAATAAAGTGGTTGACATCAAAAATTTCCTCAAATGTGCTGCAAAGAAAAAAGACAAAAAAGCATTTCTTGTTTGGGTCAGAGCTTGAAGGTCGAAAAAAAAGAATTAGAACTCTTGTCCTAACAAAACCTCATTTGAACTGTAAGATCAATATAGAGGACCTTGAATCTTTCCAAACAGGATTTACTTCAAGATGCGGAATTACGAGTGTTGCATTCAAAATTTTAGCAAGAGCAACTGCATCACAAATCTTTATAGACGAATTATATATTAGTCACTCTACATAACTAATATCAATTATTTCAAGAACAACAAAAATAAGATCTCCGCAAGTGCCACCTAATAATAAACTGAAGCACTTACTCCCATTCTTTGCTGGTTTAGTCCTCCATCTAGGAACACTTGAAGATAACCTTGCGATTTCTCTGGCAATGCTGCTCAACAAAAGAATACCATTTACTTGTTCAAATTTGGGTTGCCCTAAAAGAATGGAGAGACGGAGATTAAGACAATGCAACAAAATTCTACTTACCGGAGGTACTGTCTCGTGGGAGACAAGGTTTCCATCCTTGGCTGGGTGAAGGCTTCCATATTTCAGCTTGTTGCTCCGGGGACTGATAAAGAAAGGAAACAACAGAAACAAGTATGCATCAGCAACTCAAGAACGAATGAATTGAATATTTCTAACTACTTGCAATTGATTAGTTAGATATTACTTACAGTTTGCCGTTCAACAGCACTCAAGAGTAGATGAGAATGTTGTGGTTTTGGAGCATTCCACTCCTGCACCAGAGCAATAGGTAGGTCAAATAACCAGTTATAAACGACGAGATGCATCTTGTATGGTAAAACAAAGCATACACAAGCATTAACCCATGAAACTCTCTTAAGAGTTAATACTCATCAGCCATATGATTTACTACACACGTAAATTCAGCCGCTAAATCTATTTAAACCTCATTTTCTGTGTTGTTTCCTATTCAATCCTTCAATTACAAAGGAACAGCTAAAATATGAGTTATGCAGATACATATGCCGATCCATCTTGCCTGCTCCATCATCGAAGTCAAAACTCGAAACGAATATAATAAGAATCTAAGTTGAATTAATACTTCTATGCTTCACCAATTTGCTAAAGAGGTCAAACTATTTCACGGTTTTCACCTTCTTTTTTGGGAAACTCAGGCCCAATTCCAAGTCTTAACAGTGGAGTTTACCAACATATGGTTAGTATTTCAGTTAATAAACTACCACCAAATTAACGGAAATCTACAAAATCCTCAACAACCGAATAACTAACAAGAATTTAGAATTCCAGAATCCCCATCAAGATCGAATCTTTCTCCACCTAACAAAACCTAATCTTCTATAAAATGCAGTTCCTCAAAGACAGGAAAGAGTTTATTGTTATTCTAATTTCACCCCTTTTGCAACCATACGTGCTATAACTAAACAAATCATAGACACAGCAAAGATGCAAATATATATATATATGCTAACTAGTGCAAATTTATATAGAAATGAAAGCTAAAGATATCAAAATCATACCGAGAGTACAGAGGGTAAGGCATGGCTGAAAGGAGAGAAAATAGTGGGAAAGAGAAGGGGCAGCAGCAGCATAAGAGCTCCAGCCATGGTTCCTCCTCTGTGGTTGTAAATTTGAGAATGACACCTCTCCTTCATACTAATACTAATAATATTAACAATAATGGCTCTTGATCCTTACTGCAACTGCACATGTATATTAGTATATTTAATTGTTTTAGGTCAATGAAATTCTAAACACCGAACCTTGCAAAACTAAACTAAAGTAACTTTCATGTGAGAGAGAGAGAGAGGGACTACCATTAAAGAGGGGCCATTTTCCTTATCACTCCACACGCCTATTTATTACTCATACCGACATACACACAGTATAGTAATCCACCACATAAAATACCCACCAAAATACAGATGAAAGAATTTACTTTTTGCACAAATATAATCAAGAATGCAAACTAAATGTACGGTAAATAAAAAATTAACACTACATAGTAAAACAGGAGCCACAATTACGGGAAATAACTGAACAAAAATAATAATGCAGTTGAAAAAGATGGCAAGAAATAACGAGATCAAGTTGTGAGAACTCAAAAATAACAAACAAAAGCTCACAGTATAAAGGACAAGAAACAGCTGCAGAGATGTGGAGGATTTAGGCAGAAAGGGGGGCCTAATTTGATTGGTTAGTATATCTTTTCAGACAGCTAATAGGCGTAGATTTTATCAGGCACCGCTTTGTAAGGCTGTCCGCGTCCACAGAGGAAATGGGTTCGTGTTAAATGCAGCTTCTTACTTTCTTGACTGTATTTTTTACAGTTTGTTTAAATCCAGAATGTTTATAATTGAGTTTGGCAAATAATTTATCAAGGGAAATAAAATAATTATATTTATGTGGCATTGATTTGTGATGGGGACACCGCACCACCGACACATTGCTGTCAGCCGTAGTCAATACTTGGAGTATGCAAGTTTTCTCTTTTATCCTCTACTCTACTTTTTACCTATCGCCATTTATTTGGGAATGTTTTTTAAAGCTTTGAAAATTTCTTAATTAAACGGAATTCATTTCAAAGAAGAAAAACAAAATTGACGTTGGTTTGTTCCTATTTATTACATAGGACACACAATTCTGTAATCTTTCGAACAACTCCTTTTCTTCCTCCTAAAAACAGAAAGAAAATTTATGGGTTTTGATTGGAGTGTCTAATGATAATTGGTTTGGCATATTTAATATTTTATCCTGAAATAGTTGGTTTAAGATTTAGAGTTGTAATGAAGTTTTAAATTTGATTTAAGGTATTGTTATTATTTGTAGATTGATGTAATATTTAACTCGTTGTCAAATCTAGAGTAAAATAAGTTTTGATGCTGATTGTAATTTCTCGATGCAAATAAATTTAAATGGCTAAATATGTGGGTGAGTCATATACTCGTGAAAAAAATTATTTATATTTCTATTTAGAATTTAGTTATTAAAGTATAATTTCGAAAATTTTCCTTTTATTTATAGGGTACGACCTTTTAACAACATTAATAAATTATAACGGTGATTTACACTTCTAATGATTTACTCAATTCACTTAATTTCGGAAAATTTGATAATTCGAAATATTATAATTTAGTGATTCTAAATAATTTAGCTATGTGAGAGATTCAATTAGGCTACTCCTACATCGTGCTCATTTAATCACTAGTTGATAATGCATCATTCTTAATTAGCTATATTTTCATATTATATTATGCATCAATTATACATGAACTTGTAATAATTTTATTTTTTAACGTAAATTTAAAAATATATACTTGACATATTTTATATTCAACCGACTTTATTATAATAATGAAACGTGTCAACTAAAAAGAAACGAAATGAGTACTTACAAATATATAAACTTAATATATTATTTGTATCTTTGCATGAATTTAGAAACACTCAAGTCTTAATGTAATACTCCATTCTAACAATCTTGGCTCCAGACTAAAATTGTGAATATTTTTTAATTAAATATGTCAAAAATAATGTGGTAGAACGAGCATTATCCGCCAAAAAAACAACAATCTGTTTCAACTTAGTTTTCGATGAAAAAATAAATAGATAGATCCGGCTATACGCATAAACTACCAACGCTAAAATAACTTTCAAAAGAAAGTACTACTAAAAACAAAGTATAAAAACAAAATGATACAATTCTGTCACGTCGCAATTTTGACGAAATTTATATAGATTCCAAAGTTAATTAAGTGCAGGAGGAAAATTTTGCATGCAATTTTCGACAATATTCTTTTTATAAAATTTCTTATTTTATCCACCACCACCAGTAATTAGATTTGGCCAATTAATTTATAAGAAAACAAATAGTTAATAGTATTTCTTTTGTACATGAGTCGGTGCCTAGAAATTGTGGGATGATACCTTTTTTTACTCCCTTCCTCCCACTAAGGATGATAGCTTTTTTTTCGGTACGATTATTAATGAAAGTGTATAGATTAGTGTGTAAGAGTGATAAAAGTGATAGAGTCACATCTTTTTGAAGAGATAATTTTTATTATTTATGGAATGTGTCAAGTTTAGTGGGACGTCCCAATAAGAAAAGTGTGTCATGTTTAGTGGGACGGAGAGAGTATTATATTTTTGTTTCTAAATATAAATTTTAAATGGGTCACATTTAGAGGTGTTCAAAGGAACCGGAACTGTCGGAACCGGACCGTAATCGGTGGTTTCGAGAACCGTACTCATACCCGACGGTTCAGTTCCAAATCGTAATCGTGTAGAGAACGGTTCGATCGGTATGGTTACAAAAATTCGGAACCGTGAACCGGCGATTCGGAACCGTAACTGTCTATTTGGAACCGTATCTGTTTTTTTCTATCCAATTCAATTTATTTAAAATATTATAAATACTAATTTCTTATAATTATTTTTTATAATTGATATATTACACTTACGAATACATTAATAATTAAATAAAATAAAATTTAATTAGATGATAACCTAATTAAACCCTAATATTATATACGTATTTATTAGTGTTCATTTTATATTGTTATAATTATATAGATTAATTATTTTATTTCATTTCATCAATGTATTTGTGTTTAACGTGTTATTCAATTAACGTATTCATGAGATAATAACACATAAAAACTTTTTTTTAAATTTTTTATTAATACATTTTTAAAATAAATTTTTATGTAGTTATTCTACTATTACACTACAAGGTTAATAATGTGATATGAAATTAAATGATGATACGCATAAGTATCTAATTAAAATAAATAAAAGATTTTTAAATATATTAGTATTAATTTTTTGGACGGTTTGGAACCGTAACTGGAACCGCCCTACACGGTTCGGTTCCGAACCGTGAACCGCCGCAACGACGGTTCGGTTTCGGTTCCAAATTATCGGAACCGTGAACACCTCTAGTCACATTGATTATATACTTAAAAGTACTGACATGGATATCAATTTCACTACAAAAAAAAATTATTTTAGCAACGGAATTTTTCCGTTACTAAAACAAGAAATTCCGTTACTAAACGTTTTAGTAACAAATTTGTAACGGATTTATCCGTAGTAATATCGATGGTTGCTAGAAAATTTAACAACGAAATGTATTCCGTTACTATATATAACAACGGAATTGTAACGAAATTTTCGTTTCTAGAATGGTTTCTTCTATTTTAGTAACGGAACTGTAACGGAAAATTTTGTTACTAAATTTTTAATAACGGATAATTCCGTCATTAATTCGGTTACTAAAATTTTACAAAAATTCCATAACAATTTCATTGTCGATCCGTTAAAATTTAGAAACGGAAAATTTTTCCGTCACTATTCCGTTGCTATATAATGCATTTTTTGTTGTGTTTATTATGCAATATTTTCCAAGAAATATGAAGTGATAATCGGTGTAAAGATATGAATAAAGAAAGATATTTATTAAACTCGAAAGTGGATGGGTAATAAAATGAATCATAACACATTAAAATGAGAAGGGTTTTAAAAATATATAAGTATATATGTGATTATAAATTGTATATTTGATGATAGTTTAAAGAATTTTATATGATCTACTAATATCATTAATCATTAGTGTGCACTTTCTTCTTCTGGAATTTAACTGTAAAAATGTTTAGGTTGATATAGAAGTAGGAGAGGTGATCTTATTGAAAGTATTTGGGAACATGAGGACATGTTTTAGTAGGAAGTATGAAATTGCATATTCAAGAAGTGTTTGATGGAATTTGATATGATCTACTCACATTATCAGAATGATGTCATCTTTCGTTTATAACGATTCTATGAAAACTTCAAAGTTAAATAATAATTACTTGGGGTGGAACCGGAACATCATATATGCGAATGATGACATAATATGATAGACACGACAACGTTGGTTGTTAATCCCGAATACGAGTGATCTGGTGTATTGGGGGAGGAGGATACATCATATTCAAAAAAAAATATGATTAAAGAAAATCTCAGTTAATGAGCTAAATTCTGAAGGGGGGATTTCATATTTAGCGATGTGCTTAGATAAGAATTTTTCAGTCTACAACTTGTGCTGGATTGATAGACTAATATGTTAGCTACACGAGTTGCAGAAGTTGGTGAAAGAGATTAACTCGTATATTCATAAATCTTAATGAAATAGCTTGAGTATTTCAGTTTTCACTTAGTCAATATTCAGTTCAATATGAATGTTGGTTAGATCAAAAGATAAGCATATATTGAAATGATAAATAGAGAAAAACACAAAGATTGAGTTTGTGTGGTTCGAAGATAAAAATTCCTACGTCTACGAGACTCGACGTGACTTGAGGGTTTCCAACTAAATTGGATATGTCTTATAGTAATCAACCTTGAAGGCTTTAGATATACGGTATAGCCTCATATCACTTCTAACTTTAACACTATGACTAAAACTAGATTTATTTTTCGGTTACAAGTTCTATTGCTAAGAATACACTTGAAGATTTACAGTAAGTTCTTGAGTGTTCTAAGTGGAATGAGAGTTGAGAGCAAATAGAAATTTTTAAAGTACAAAGCTTGAGAGCGTTTAATTGTGCTTGGTAACCAGTATCTTGAATTAACGAAGTGTTGAATTATTTATACATATCTCTCAAAATAGTAGCCACTGAGGAGAGAGAGCTTGTCGCTTTTGAAATTCTTCTTGTTGCAGTTGATGTCCTTTTTGCTATTTTTGATGCCTGCAATTAACATTTTGTCTAGCTCCTCTGAGATCTTTTCTTAAAGAGAAAACTCCCAGTTTACAGTGGTTGACTAGCATTAAGATCCTTCATACGATGTAACATTAAATTTATATGACTTCAGATGAGGAAAGTAACGCTTCAACAATATTCATCGTACGTATTGTGTTTGACTTTCAGTAAGATCATCATTAGGCATTCTTCAGATTTAGTTTTTAGTTTTCAGTACAGGTGAGCAAACTTAAGTCATGTATATCTATCAATTTTGAAGGATAATTTTAAAATTTGAATCAAAAACCTTAAAATACTTCCCAACATTGGTAACTGGTATCAATTATTAGTTCGAAAGCCAGAGTCATTACACATTTGTAACAATTTTTTTTTATCATTCATATATATTATAAATTTAAAAGAATTTTATGAAATTAGTATATATTACTCTATATGTTTCATTAAAAGCGGCATATTCTTTCATTTTTGCACGAAAAATAAGAAGATATTTATTATTTTAACAATGCAGTTCCAATAGTTAAACCATTCAATATATCAATATATAACTAATTTTAATTTTACTGAAATTTGATTAATAAAATAGTGCCCATTTCGTTCATAAAAATGTTATATCAGTCAGTCCGTGAAAGTTCTTTATATTTCATTTATAATAAGTTAACTCACTTCATTTAATATACCAATTCAATTAACAATAATAAATAACTTGAGACTCAAAATTCATTCAATACATACAATCACTTAAAAATAATAAATTATATGAATCTCAAACTCTACTCATTATATATTCATACACAAAGTTAAAACACGTTATTAAAATCCGTATCAAGTTAAAGTGCCAAGATCTTTTATAAGCGCTCAAAATATTAATAATTAGTCCAAGAAACGAAGTTCAATAATACAAAATATTTAACATCATTAATTATTTTTTGCATGGAATTAATTATAATATACGAAAATGCTCATCTGCCTGCAGCGGGTGGGGTTAATATGTCCGAGAATGATATGACATGATACATTAACCGTGGGTAGGGGTGTCAATTGGGTCGGGTTGGGTCGTTATCAGGTTGACTCGAACCCGACCTGTTAAAGATTTTGTAAACCCAAACCCGAACTCAACCTGTTAAGGTCAAACCTGAACCCAACCCGAACCCAAATTAACCCATTTGTTTTCAGGTTGACCCAATCCGTTTACAACCTGTTAATGAACTAACTCGTTAACAATCTGTTAATGACCTGATAAATTAATTCAATCCCAACACATAAACCATACATATTAAATTAGTGACAATATTCAATCTAATAAAAGATGAAATTAGAGCAAAGAACGAACTATCATATTCTCATCATCTTATGAAATAGATGAGATACACTTAAAACTTCAAACCAAGTAATTTAGTTCAAAATAAGAAAATACATAATATTCATATTACAAACCAAATATTCAACAATCCAACAATAAAAAAGATTTAAAATTCAACTTCTAACTCCAAGCTCCCAAGTTGTTAAGATTTTGCCAATGAATGCATAACCTATTAAAATAACAAGGCAAAGACAAATGTTATTTTAAATAACAAATTATAAAATGATTAAGAACCAACGCTTTTATAAAGATATAATTTACCTTTCTATTCCAAGATTCAAGTAGCATAAGTGGAGGCCGTGGAGCATTGAGTTTGATTTTCATCGCCATTAGCTAAGAAATCTTTTGCTAACTCCCTTAGTGGTAATTCACTTTTGAAGACTTTGGAGAAAAAATTAGATTAAATAAGAAACAATATATATGATACCAATTTAAAAATCTAACATGAACAAAATAAAGAAAATATATACATTCAATACATTTTTCACCGTACAACCGCAAAATAATTTCTTCCACAGTTTTAGGCTTAAATGAACTACGATGTTGATCGAGTACTCTTCCACCAACACTAAAATCAAATTCAAAAGCAATTGTTGTTATTGGAATACTCAAAAGATCAAGAGCCAATGCAAGCAACTTTTGGATATTTAAATTGCATTCCTTTCCAATAACCAAGAATATCAATACTAGATTTGATGTCCACTCTTGCTTCTTCCAAATACAATTATAGTTGGGATTTCTGTGCTTGACTCATTCCAAATTCATCAGCAAGAGCACCAAAATTCCTACAACAAAATAATAAATATAATGTGATTAACAAGTAATAAAAGAAAATTAAATAAGTATCAATATACTTTGGTTTAATAATTTACCTCCAAAGTTGCCTTCGATGCTTCATTTGTAAAGTTACAACTATGATCTATCACTGTTGAACTCTCACTACGAAAGCTTTCATTGCAAGTCTTACAATACTCATCAAATAAATCAAATAACTTCTCTTTCACTTGAAGAAACTGATGAGATGAAGGACCATATAGCTTCTTGTACGAAAAATCCACAAACTGAAGCTTATATCGAGGATCAAAAATCGCAGATATAGTCAAGATTAAACTAAAATCTGACCAATACTTCTCAAATTTTGGCAAGATCTGTTGTGCCATTTTCCTAATATACTCATCACCATTGTCCTTACTATTTCTTAACAAAATATAGCACATGACAACAAGTCCAAAATATAAGTTTGCAGTAGGATACTTGCTTTCCGAGAACAAGTTCGTCACATCATAAAACAAACTCAAGAAATTGTGAATCTTTTCAATTCTATCCCATTCAGCTGAAGATGGACAATGCTTGTAGTTCGAATCACATAACTGAAAGTTCATCAATGCCTTCTTATAGTAAAGAGCGCTATCAAGCATAAAAAATGTAGAATTCCACCTAGTAGGCACATCTTGTCTAAGTCCTTTCTTACCACTCAAAGATAACTTGCCTACACATTCTAAAAACTTATGTCTCCTCATTTGTGAACTAAGCACAAATTTGACACTTTCCCAAACCTCTACAACAACACTCAATATCACAGATACCATCTTGAACCACCAAATTGATTGTGTGCACAACAACGTATGTGAAAGAATTCACCATTATAAACAAGTGCATTATTCAAGTTCAATTGTGTAAGCAACAATTCAACAGAAATATCATTAGCACTAGCATTGTCCAATATCAAAGAAAATATTTTCTTCTCAATACCCCACTCACAAAGCATAGTAAATAACTTATTGGCCAATGCCACACTAGTGTGTGGAGACGGAATCAGAGAGAAGTTCAATACTCTCTTCTGCAACACCCATTCTTCATCAATGAAATGACATGTAAGAGAAATGTAACCTTCAGTGATTATAGAACTCCAACAATCAGAAGTTAGACATAATATACCAGGTGCTCTATCTAATAAAGATTTAATCTTTCTCTTTTCTCTTTCATACATCTTTGTGACATCTGACTTCATTGTATTTCGTGAAACCATCTTAATTTTCCACTTAAGATACTGAAACATTGCTCTAATAAGTTCATATTCAACAAACCGAAAAGGAAGATCATGGGCAACAATGGCTTGACATAACAACTCACGAAAATGTTCATGATCAAATTTGTGTTTTTCAATGCCAGCCACTAATTCACCAATATCACGTGTGCCCTTTCTTGAACAACCCTCTATATGACGCTTTAGATTTTCAGTACCACTTTTACTTGTAAATTTTTCATAGACATGTCCACAACACTTGCATTTAACATCACTAACACCACCCCCTAGTTCAGTAATTTGATAATGTTGCCAAACTTTTGACCTTTGTTTCCTTTTACCTGTTATCGCTTTAGTATTTTTCTGAGTAGAATTTGAATTTCCCTCATCATTGTCTTTGCTTGTGTTAAGTGTTTCACACGTATTATCCCCCTTGCTGCTATCACCAGATTTCGACATTATTACCTACAAAATCAATTTCCAAAAATTAGCTGAAATACTAAAGTGAGACATATTTAGTCAGAACAATTTAATATGCACTAAAGTGTTTGAAAATTAAGTGGTAATATGCACTAAAGTCATTAGGTGGTAATATGCACCTGAAATACTATCTAATTATATGAAGCTGGAGGATTGTCATATAGCTTGAATGGAAAACCACAATTAATTCTTATTACCATAATATGCACTAAAGTGGTAATTTTAAATGAGATTATATATTATTGAAATTTTTGCACTACAAATGTAATATATATATCTGTATCTCATAGGCAAATTAATCATGAGATTACATATTGAAATTTAATGCAACAGCAATACTAGATTACATATTACTGAGAATTTTGCACATATGGATACTAATATTTATTGTAAGTGCTGGAATTAAATTCAATAATTACAAATTGATGTTCAAACTAAAAGAAACCACATAACTTACCACCTAGAGAAGCGAGCAGGCGGTGATGACAAGGCCGCATGGTTATGAGCAGAAGAAACGAGTAATGAACGGCGAAGTGCTGCGAGCAGCGAGGCACAGAGAGCGGTGGGGCACTGCGAGTGGCGAGGCACAGCAAGCGGCGGAGTGCGGCGAGTGACGGTGCCGCACGACGGGGTGCGGCGAGCAGCAAGCGGCTAGCGACAGTGCTGCGAAGTGCGAAGGGTTGTGTGCAAAGGAAGAACCAATTCAACCTAAGAGGGTAAGTGTGTGCGGGCCGGGTGAAAGTGAAAACTGAAAAGGAAATAAGAAATAAAAAATAAAGTTAATAAACCCTAGTTTGTAGTATCAAACTTTAAATTAATAAATATATATTATTAATAATAATATTATTTAAATAATATATTTTTATATTTCAGGAAATACGAAAATTTAAGGTTCTTATTGGGTCAACCTGATAAGAACCCGAACTCATTAAAGGCCAACCCAAACTCATTAATTTCGTGTCGGGTTATCGAGTCGTGTTGAAAATTAACAGCCCTAACCGTGGGCACGTTAAGTTATGCCCACCACAAACAGTCAAACAATCATAATATAATATATGGTTAGATACCAAAAATATTTCCATCGTAAATTCATTTAATTTGGTGCTACAAAATTGAATATTCTAATCCGTGATTTCAAGCAAATTAATAGCTAAAGGAATTTTGATCTGAGGAACATATACGTATTCATTAAGCGAATACATTTTGGGAAAGTTAATACTCCCCTCGTCTTATTTTGGTCGTCCAGTTTTATATTTAATTGAATGTATTATTATAATAAAATAGGACAATGAAACGGCCGAAGTACTTCTTTTATCCCATTACATTAGTTCATCTTTCATTTTTAGTACATTTTAATTATATTCATTTTATAATTGAATAATATTAAAAAAATTATAAAAATAACTCTGTTTAATATCTATGAAAGACAAGTTTAGAATAATAAATAAGAATAAGATAGAACTATTTATATAATAAATAATATTTTTTAAAATATATTATATATATATGTGAAAAGTTAAAGTGGACGAGCGAAACATGACTAAGCTAGGGTTGTAAACGAATCGAATCGAGGCGAATATCTCTATATTCGATTCGATTCGAATTTTGTTTGCTATATTCGATTCGATATTCGATTCGATTACGAATATTAATTCCGCTTCGAAATTCGATTCGAGTTAAAATTCGAACTATTCGAAAATATTCGAATATTCGATTCGATTATTTTCAAGTGAATTTTTAAATAAATTTTCGGATATTCGGTTCGAAATTCGATTCGATTTGGTGACTATTCGATTCGATTCGAACTATTCGATTCGAATTTTACATTGTGAAAAACTGTTAAATAAAAAAAAAAAAAAACCATCTAAATAATATATGCTATATCCGATCCATTTACCTAATAAATACTCAACAATAAATAAATCAATGATTTCACTGTCTAAGATCTCAATATACAATCCATACATATAAACATCGAATTTTCATAACATGAGCACGAATCATCAAATTAAAAGGTTCATAGCTAAACTCATCAACCTCAAAATACTATAATTTCATATTTGTATTTGATAACTTTTTGATTAAATCAACGGGCCGGGTTGAAGAAATATAACGGGCCGGGTTGAATTTAATTAGGATGGCCCATTATAGGATAGTCGAATGGACTGGTTTGAATTAATTGAATGGGTAGGTTTTAACTACATAATAATAATAATAATAAAAATAATCGAATACTTTAATCGAATATTTACAAATATCAAATCGAATACTATAATTTCATATTTGTATTTGATAACGAATCGAATCGAAAAAACTATTTGTATTCGAATACAAAAATTTCGAATACGAATATCAAAATTTCGAATCGAATACCGAATCGAGCAAAAATATTTGATTCATTTACAACCCTAGACTAAGCTAGGTAGTATATATATAGTTTTCCCAATTTCACTTTAGATGTTGCATTTAAATACTCATATAAATACTCATATAATGTTGCATTTATGAAGTAGCCATCTAAATATGTTGTCGCATATGCTGCATTTATTTTTCTGTCATTCTTTTAAATACCTAACTCAACTAATCACACCAAACACAATTCACTTTGTTTATATTAAAATAGTGACTTTCATTTATCCCCACTTAGTTGTCTTCCTCAAAGCCTATAAGTACTAGTGCGCCATATAAATAAATCAAGAAAATCGATTATTAAAACTATTATAAGCATCCATAACCATAACTCGTAAGTATTATTAATTAATTTCTTAAGGCCTTGTTTGGTAGATAAGATATGATAGGATTAGATTAAATTATCTTATCTAATCATGTGTTTGGTAGCAAATGTAATTAATATGTCGGCCCGCTATTAAGGGCTAGGCCCGTGCTAAAATCACCATTTTCCCCTATATTTTAATCATAAGGAAGGGGTGAGATTAAAATAATCCTTATACACCATACAAATTTAATCTTATCATGCTATATCCTATCATGGCTACCAAACATGCTCTAAGATTATTCTGGATGGAGTTATATCATTGTCTATACGTACTTGTATCATGCATATGTAGTCAATTATTAAAGTTTTATGTTATTTCTACATTTTCATATGAATTAAATACTTCATCTGTCTATTAAAAAATGTCAAATGAATATTAAAAAAGTAAAATTCTGTATGTTACAAACATGAAATCCAGCATTTTAAAGATAATTAATCTTTTCAACAGTTCAATAAGAAAACGCAACCATTTTTAACGAGACATAGAGAGATTATGAATATTATATTAAATTACTATAGAATAATAATAGGATATTAACACATTTGTCCTAGTGCCATTCTTTATACTATTATCCAATACTTTAAAGATCCAATCAAAAGTTCGAAAAAGAACATAATTAATTGTGGTCAATAAATCATTATATCCCAGAATTAAAAAAAAAATCTTATGTGGACTTGAATTAGCTATTCCATGTTCCCCCAAAATATCGAAATGTAATTGTTGAAGTTTAATAGAAAAGTGGCAAAAAACAAAATAAAAGAGACAAGGAGGTTTTCTAGACTGCTGAGAGTCAGAGTTGAGTCAATCATTGATTGAACCATTTATTTTATTTTAATACAAAAATGACAGTACCATAACGGGCCAGTCAACAGTCAAAGCCCACAATATTTTGAGTTTGTAAATCGATTTTTGATACCACATATTCTACTTTTTCCAAAATTATTTATCTATTCAGAAGAGGCCCTCTTGAGTAGGCAGGTAGACCGTAGGATAGATATAGAGGTGTTCAAATCGGGATGTTTTCAACTATAATCGGCAGTTTTGAGAATTGTAATCGTACCCAATGGTTCAATTTTGAATTGTAACCGTATAGAGAACGGTTCGATTACCGTTTCAAAAATTAGGAACCGTGAACCGTCGGTTCGAAATCGTAACCGTTCATTTGAAAACGTATCTCAAATTTATAATTTAAGTCAATTTATTTCTTATATTATAAAGAGTATGTTTTATAATTATTTTTTCTAGAATTTATATATGAATATATTAATAATTAAATAAAATAAAATTTAAATAGATGAGAACTTAATTAAACCTTAATATTATAAATCAAAGTGATTAATTTTTTATCAGTGTTCATCTTATATTGTTATATTTTTGTAAATTGACTTTTTATTTTATTTCATTTCATTATTGTATTTGTATTTAATTGTTATTAAATTAATGTATTCATGAGATACTAACATATTAAAACTTTTTTTAATTTCATTATTAAATTTTGTATTAACATATCATAATATGAGTAATGTATTATAATTTAATATAAAATTAAAATAAATGTTTACGTAATTATTGTTATTTTAGTATCACATTAAAAAGTTATTTATGTGATGTGAAATTAAATGATGATATGCATTAATATGTAATTAAAATATTTAGAAAATTTAAAATATATTATTATTAATTTTTTAGATCGTTCGAAACCGTAACTGACTATTTGGAACCGGAATCGGAACTGTCCTATACGGTTCGATTTCAAACTGTGAACCACTGCAACCACTGTTCGATTCCGATTCTGAATTCATAGAACCGTGAACACCTCTATTTAGATATAATAGAATTAGATTAAATTATTTTATCAAATTATGCGATCGATGACAAATATAATAAACACGTTGGTCCACTATTAAATTTTGGCCCTGTCTTAAAATCATTATTTTGTCTTACATTTTAATCTTAAAAAAATGGTGAGATTAAAATAAAGATACACTATATAAAATTAATCTTATTATATTATATCGTATTTTGGCTACCAAACAGAATATTAATATATAGTAAGAGATGTCATTGACGGGCCCGGCCGGACCTATCGGTCTAGAGTTATATATTGAATCGAGTTGGGCTAGCTAGGAACTAGTTCGAACTGCTGAAATCCAAATTCATGTTTGCCCATCACGGATTATCATGCAACATATCAAATCGGTTCGTGAAATAAAAAATTATTTTTATAAATTTAAAATGTAATTTAAATCAATTATATTTCATAAAATTCTAAAAAATAAAAACATATATCAATATATAAAAACATAATTATATTTAATTTAGGTTTATTATATTTAATGATTAACAAATTTTAATTTTATATGTTTTATTTTATTTTTTTAAAGCTTAGTTCTTATAGATTAACAAAAGATACACTTGATAGAATTTGAACTATAGACGTTTTAATTTGATTAAATAAAAATAATTAACTAAATAATTATGCTATTTAAAAACTTTATTAATATATATTTAATATTAAAGTAATCAATAATTTTGAAGCTGTCGTTTTCCGAATTCAAGGACTTATTATGCGGTCGCCTAGCGCAGGGACATCCATCCCTTGCATGCATCAAATCATTTTCTTTTCATCTTGTTTTTTTTTTTTAAATTATTTATTTCTTAACAAAAAAGTTACTACTTAAAAATTAGTTGGCTAACTAATTTTTAGAGACCATGAGAAATTACTGATGCACATAACTATAATAATTAATGATTGTTAATTTTCACAAGAAATCTGAATGTCTCGCTCCCTCCGTCCACCAATGTTTGTTATATTTTAAACTTTCCATTTATATCACACACACTTCAATTAAATAATAATAACAAGTGGGACCCAAACTCCACTAACTACACTCTTTCACCTAAAGTCAAAGCACTACATTAAAACACGTGCCGGGTCAAAACATAACAAACAATCGTGGACGGAGGGAGTAATATTTAGTATAGCATTATTATTTTTTCACCAACCTTCAAACGAAGTAAAGTTCATCACTATGTTGCTACACAAATCCTAAATCAAAATTTACGCAACATAATACACAATTTAATTCAGTAATAATACGAAAATTCTACTAGATATATTATATAATTAAAATCCAGGAGCTACAATATTTATCGATAATTAACACACGTACATTTAGATAGATTCATTTCTACTTAATTATACATATATAGGAAAATTACACGTACACAGAAAAATGTCCATTAAATAGGTCTGGGCAAGTAGTCGGAGTTCGCTTTAAATTTCCATTAGAATTAAGGTTCATCACCCAGTGTAAGGCAGCCTGCACGAATTAGTATATAATTTCATCAAAATATTCACATTCAATGCACAATAATCACAGTATAAAGAATTAATCAGTAATCGAATACAGTATGCGATTGATTTATTGCTTCCGATAATGATGACACATGGAGTATTTAATTAGTAGTGTTAACTTTTTGATGAAAGGTTGTCATGATAATACATGTCCATAATTGAGCAATAATTCAAAAATCACTACTTATTCCAATTATGCTTGCCAGCCAATAGTTATTATGAAAGCTCTAACACGTACTTATCACGTATTTATATTTTATAATAATTATTATCATTAAATACTACAAATAATTATCACGTACTTAAATATTGCATAATTCGCACTAAATATTGCAAATAATTTCATGGTCAATTTATTTGCAATTAATATTGTCTTTAACCACAAAGAAATTTCAAGTTTCCTGATTTACATGTTTTAATTTAAAAGAAAATAGTTATATAGGACAGTCGTAATATATATTATAATGAAATAAATATCACATTAGGTACCAAATATAAGCTGAATATATATTAACGAGAGAGGGAGAAAGCATTAGACAAACTCACCCTAATTTAAGAGATGTATCGGAGCTGTCATCATCTTGTGGAGGGGTGGAGTTTCCGGCATTTGTGACGGAGTCCGACGACTGCCCTTCCTCGTTTATTATTACCTCCGACTCACCACCTAATGTCATTCTCTTCGCCCCATTATTTGATAAATTTATAACCTGATTCATTGTTTATATTAAAAAAAATATTAACCTAAGTTTGGAGATATGAACCCTAATACTCACGCTACAATACTAACTGATTTATAGAAAACTAAATAAAATTATGGAAAATAGAAATTAAATGTAGAACTTTATTGAGTTGAATCCACACCTGCAGTCGTAGACGTTCATTCTCTTCCAAGAGATGCATTCCCTGCTTGTAGGATTAGTTAAAAAAAATTAATAATGATTAATTAATTAAGCAACTATGCATGAATTAATAACACGTGCACTAAGGATATGTGTAGCTATGAATCCAAGAGGTCTAAATATCTAATCAAAACCTTCATATTTGAATTATTATTACAAAACATGCATGCTGTGATGCATGAATCACAAGCTGATGAATGCGTGTATGTACCTTTTCTTGAAGTTGACCGATCTCATTCATGATTTTCTCACCCTACAATAATATTAATTAGAATAAGGGTTTAATTTATGTTGAAATTTAAAAAAAATAAAAAAATGAATTTATATATAAGTAGTGTAACCTTTTTGTCTATGACACGGCTAAGGCCAGCTTCAAGCGACTTCTCCAGATGCTGCAGCTCTTGAACACTTAATCCTTGAAGTTGCTCTCCTCTCATACGCCTTTTTAATTTTTAAAAAAATAAAGAAAAAATTATTACATAAACGCAAATGGAGTATTTGTAATAAATAAGAAGATTTTATATATAAATATACTTAAGCTGGGTGGTTCTCTCAGCCACTTCTTTACTTAGCCTGGCGTGTTCGCTGTCCTCCACTAGCTGCATCAGCATGCATATATGTAATAAGTAATAACATTCATTAATTTCCTTAATTCCCTATTTTTATTAGAATACATATATATATACCTGTAGTTCCAGGGAGGGCTGCTCCAACTTGTTAAGGTTCTTGGAGTGTAAATTATGCCTTCCTAGTATTTCCTTCATACTTCACAATCCAACACAAACTAAGAATCAGTTCGTAATACTACTCCCTTCATTAATAATGACTCATTTGCTTTTTACACGAATATTACTCCCTTTATTTCATTAATAATGATTTATTTACTTTTTACACGAATACTAGTCCCTCCATCTCATTAATAATGACTTATTTGTGTTTTACACGAATATCAATAAACATCTAAAAAAATTTGTACCGCACAAAAACTAAGAAATAACCCATGTGTTAAACTTTCTCTAATAAAAAAATAGATTATTATTAATGGAACGTCCCAAAATGAAAAATGAGTCGTTATTAACGGGACGAAGGGAGTAGTAAACAATAGACCAATTTATATTGGGCAGATGCTAAAAATACTAAATTTTTTAAGAAAAGTTAAAAAAGTAGTACTACATCATATAAAAAATATAGCCATTCTCAAAAATTTTATTTTTTTGAAGAATCCAAAAACTCTATAAATTTTATAATCCAAAAACTTAAAGAAAAGCAAGATATATAAATAGAAAAGTTGGTTTAAAAAATTAAAAGTTCACTATTTGTTTAACAAAAAACCAGTACCCATATTTATAGAGTTATTTTGCCCTATTAATCTATTTATCTTTCTAGATAGTAGAATTTTACAGAAGAATGAAGTTTGCACATGTATATTTAGAAGTTTAAATAAATTGGTAGAGATTATTTGAAAAGATGGGAATACATGCGATAATATCAAGCTACGTGGCTTCCAAAGGGCATGGACCTCACAATGATCTCAGGAAAAAAAAAAAAAAAATTACTGTACTATATAATATTATCTAACTATTTAAAATATTCTTCCTCCCTCTGAGTATTATTGACCACCAAATTTGTAAGGATTTATTAGCTTTTGGGCTAGTAATAGTGGAACATAGTGATACTATGTATATATAAATAAATCAATAAAAGAATAATCATTTAAAATAGTTGATTATTGATTTTACTTACCTTATTTTGGTTAAGGAGTTCGATCTATCTTACTACAACTTAATCCATTTGAATTATTTAATATGAAATTTACTTTTTTATTATTTTCACATATTAAAATAAAGTAAAGTTTAAAACTTATTCCGTTAACTTATTTGACAAAATAATTCAATTACGATGATTCTTATAAATCAAAACACGAAAGTTACTTTCTTTATGATTCTTATTCAATTCAGACTAAATTCATTCATTCATTTTAAACATCATTTGTAAAAGAACTAAAGTAATTTTACCATTTAATTTTTACATAAACTTACTTTTTAATTATTCTCATCTATTTTAAACTTCACTAAAAAAATTAATGATATTTTGAAATATAAATTATTTAAGTGAAATATTCTCATTATTCGATTTTATTGTAATTATTTAAATAAAAATTTGCACATATAAATATCCCCATCTAGACAAAAATCCCGAATTCGTCATTAGCATGCTTTAGTATTTGATAAAAGACATGCAACGAATTTACTATATGTTTGCTGTTAAAAGTAAATTTTGGAACATTTAATTTGAAAATAATAAAGTGAGACGACCCCTTATATTTTCCATAGTTGAATCCAGTCTATATTTGTTTCCCATCTCATCTATTTAAAGGATAAGTCACTTTCTATTTTTAATTTTTCCTTTTTCCCAAGTAGAAATCTGCAATTTATTGTAGATGAGATGAGATGAGTGCACATATAAAAAATCACCAAATCACGTATAAGTAGAACAATTAAAAATTAAATGATCCAGATATGGTTATGATGTACTACCATTTACGACTATTAGAGCATGCATGTCCCATCAAACACAAACAACGTTGACTGACAAGCTTATTTAATTAATTTAAATAAGCTCATCATCGATTATATTTCCCAATCTTAATTAATTTATGTAACATTCACTAAAAAGATAACATGCATACAGTTATGTGTTCCTAGGGCACATTACTTGGAGATTGATATATAAGATAAAAAGTGCATGAAGCTAGGCATAAAATGTTTCGATATTACTACACTCCCAAGAAAAAACCACACACCTACTACAATTTCAGCTGAAAATATGGCATGAGAATTGTTTTTATTTTTATTTTGAATTATTTTTATATTCCAACTTGAAAAGAATCAACAGTAAAAGCAGAAGATTCAAGAACATCTATATTCGAATGCATATATCTTCAAATTCACACACACACAGACCCCTAGAGAGGGAGAGAGGGAGCTAATTAAGCTAGCAAAAAAGAAAGAAACCCTCTCTAACCACAAATCATAAATTCTTACAGCTGTAAGGGAACCCAGTAGACCTAGAGAGAGAGAGAGAGACCTGGAGCTGGCATACTCGAAGAGCTTGCCGGTGGAGGAGAAGATGAGGAGGGCGACGTCAGCATCGCAGAGAACTGAGAGCTCTTCGGCCTTCTTGAAAAGCCCTCTTCTTCTCTTGGAGAAGATCACTTGCCGTGCTGTCACGTTTGCGATTTTCTTGATCTGAATCTTCTCTCGAGCCATTTTTAGTTTTAACTAATTTCAAGAACACAAGGAATAAACCAGCATATAAAGAAACGAAGTGAGGGAGGGTTTGGTTTCTACAAGTGGGGGAGTTGAGTGCCTCGTGGCGAAGGGGAGGCATATTTTGCCATTTTTAGAGGGGAATGTGGGAACTAAAGAAAAACCCTAAAGACAGTAACTTTAACAAGAGAACGAGAAAGAGAATGGGGAATAATGGAAGAAAGGAAAGTAAATATGCTCCACTGCTCCGACGATATTGGAGAGAGAGAGAGAGAGAAAGAGATGGTTGATTACGATATAAAGAGGGAAAAGAGAAAATGATAGTGTGTTGCAAGAGAATTTATTGCTTTTACTAAATTGGGGAGGTTGGAGTGTGTTTTGTTTATCTTTCTTTATCTCTATCTCTTGATTTTTTTCTGAGCTCAGAAGAAGTCATGTAATGTTGTTGTAGGTGTTGGGTTAATTAATTTTTGGCGAAACCCAAGAACTGTGTTAGCTGAATGGTCACCAAATGAATGAAGTCGACAAGAGCACACAGATATGTGCTGTTCCTATCTGTGTAAGAGATATGCTAAATGGGAAAAAGATGTGTTTTTTTTTTTTTTTTTTTTTTATGAATTATACAGAAGAGTTCAATTTAAGTGTACCAATAAGGATGAATAGGGATTCAATCGGGTTAATTTACTCGGTTTCGCGCTAATCCACTCGAATTGTCGAGCTATTCAATTCGGGATCAATTGAATTGAATTTTTTTTTGAATTGATAATTTACAATCTTAATCCTAAACTTTCAGTTTTCGGGCTAGTCCACCGGGTCAATGGGGCTAGAATATTTATGAAAATATTTAATATGTATGTGTATTTTTTATGATTTTATATTTAAAAAAATATATATTTTTGAAAAATATAATAAATAAAATAAAATTTTAATATAGTTAAATATCAAAATTAAATATGAATAAATTTAAAGAGAAAATATAATGATATTATACCCAAATTGTGTCATAATTATTTTTTTAAGTGATTATTTAATTTATGGGTATGACAAATATATTTTTTTGCATGAAAAATCAAATATATTATGAAAATAATTATTATTTTATTTTTTTATTCGGTTAATTGGGTCAACCCTCTCAGTTTTAGGGCTAACTCTATCGGGTTCGGGTTGCTTTCGGTCCAACCCATTCGGGCTAAATAATATTTCAGGTCATAAGTTTTCAACACTAACCCTCTTCGGTTTCGAATTGGTTTTCGAGTCAATGCGTACATTCGGGCCAAATTAACATTTATATGGATGAGCACGCGACCACGAATTCTGAATTTTTTGGGATTACGATCGACACTGAAACTTGACATTTAGAAATTTCAAATTCAACTCTTACTATGATTTTGTTTTTTGAAAATTAAAATTATAAACTTTATTTTTTAAATTAAAAATTATATTTCAAAATAAAATAAATTAAATTTCAATCATAATTATAATTTTATGAAATCGTCATTTTTTGGTCCTGCTGGGAATATTCAATACATTCCGGGATTTTATAATTCGAAATTGAGCCTTCTTTTTAAATTTAACATAAAATACTGTGTAAAATATATAAATTTTGACATTTACTTGATTTTTTATACGAGTTCAATTCTACCAAAAGTTAAATATGATGATATGACAACACATATCTGATATGTTCACATGTTAATTATTTTTAAATAAACAACTTTTCACTCATTATGAATTTTATGACTCAATATGACGTTGTTTCAAGGACACACAATCTATAAATGTAAAATACGAAAAAAAAATAGCCCGAAAATCATCGGAATGTCTTTCACTTTAGAGGGCATAATGATAGAGACTCTCATAATTGAAAATTGAGAGTAGTAGTGAAGAGCGACATCAAGTTATTAAAATTTTTCCATTTACGGAGTGAAAATTTCATTTATCGGGACATTTTCTTACCTTCTTCAACTAAACAACGCTCAATTTTCATTATAAATCATAGTTTATTCAAGTATGAAAACGCCATTGATACGACGTCATAAGAGTCTTTCTATTTGACTCACTATGTCCACGTCGATATCATGTTAGCTTCGATTTTGGATAAAAATAAACATATAAAAATTCGAATAATTGTCAAAATTCATGTATTTTACAAAATGTTTTAAATTAATGTTAAAATTGAAAACCTGTCACATTGTCATGTATTAAAAAAATATATATTAACATATGTCCACGTTAGATAAGTACCGTGCTTTCGCAAATGACTGTGTTTGTATATTCTTAATTCATTTTATAAATTTCTATATTTTTTAAGTTTACTTAATTTTTTTTAATATTTTATTCTCAATAAAATTTATTTAATATTGGTTCCAAAATGAGTATTCACATGTATGGGTGGTAAAGAGTAGAATACACTTGTTTAGAATCATTTCAAAAATGAGTTCAAATCTGTGAATTAAAGAACAAATGGAATATTATATTGTTCGGATAAAACATTTTATACGCCCATAGACCAATTTATATATGAATCAAGAGTTTTCAATAAATTGAAGTGGAGTGTTCTTCCTTTCTATCAAAAAATCCGTTACAGTTTAGAACATTAATGTTGGATTATGGATTAATCCAAAATAAATAAATAGAAAAAGAGTATGAAGATTTCAAAAAATTTGGAGTTCATACCTTAAGGTGTCATTTAGTTCGAGTGATTAGTTGGACTGATTAAACATACGATTTATTATTTGAAGGAAAAGATTATTAAGTTGGTTCAAAATCAAGTAATCCATCATTTACCCTTAAAAGTAAATATTGGATTAGTTTAGATTAATTTTATCAATCATTTTTATCGTGCAAAATAAACGACACCTAAGTATAACAATTGAATGTTGTCGCGATCAGCTTGGTCTTAATCTCCCTGGCAGAGCCTGCAAAATAAGACCGGATAATGGTTGGAGTTCTTCGGGAGAGTCTCTAACGCTCAAGTCAGCTCGTTGTAGACTTGAGAGAGTATTAATGCGATGAATGCATGTAAAATATATGAGTGAAAGTTAGAGTAGCTAACCTTAACAAGAAAAATAGATGCGGTATATATAGATATTACCAAGATAACAACCTTTGACACCATAGTGCAAGTCGTTAAATCATCTCCAATAGGGCAGAGCCACGTTAGCAGTGGTCCCGCTTGATAGATAGCATCTCTCCCGTGGATGTCAGGTGCGCAGATCATATGTCAGACAATCTCTAACATGTGTCATGTTTGTTATTCACGTAATACACGTCTTTGCAGACCCACATACCCGAACAAAATAAAGACTAGTTAACCGGGTCTAAGCCCATGATACCAAGAAGCGCAATAATTAGCTAATTGAACTCTGCTACGCAGAGCCTATCAACTCTGCTAAACAGAATCTCTTACTCATATAAGAGCTCTGCCAAACCTGACCTCGATAAAACCTAAGAATCCATCTCGTATAGCCAACAAAGCTTTTAAAGGCTAATCTTTTAATTATATGATTATGAAATAGCTTATAATATAAGTTATAATATAAGTTATGATAATATTTGTCTATATCAATTAATTTATAAGGTTGCTCAAATCTATTCTTTTTAAACTTAATATTACAATAAGAAATCTTTATTGCTCTAACAATAGAACACACTTGGAAAATACAAGCTGGGGTTAAGTCGATTTGCAACTTTGAAACTTTGTTAAAAATAAGTCATGGTATTATCACTTAATTGGGTTTACACTCATGACAACTCGATTGAAACACTAATTTATTCTAGATAATCTTCTAGCTGCAATACTTCAAGTTAGAATGATCCTTCAATGTTTGCTTCATCTGACCTCAAACTCTTTGGAATAAAACTCGAGTAGCTCGTGAGTTGTGTTGAATCACTTACATTCTTACTAGTAGTTATAGAACAAGAAATTAGTCTAAATCATCTTTTGATCATTTAGTTTATAATATATGATTTTTAAGTGTACAAAAAAAATACATTAAAAAACATGATAATAAAAAATAACATGAGTAAAAAATATGTTTTCATGGAGAATTAATTATCATAACTCATAAGAACATATCCCCACTTTCTATATATATATATATATATATAAAAGAGTAGGATAGGATTTGGTGAGAACCAAAACCTATATATTTTACATATTGCATTCATAAATTATAATGCATTTTAAGCATGATAATGCATTTTAATTAAACATTAATCATTGCATCATACATTCATTTCAATGTATTATATGCATAAATTTGATTCATCATTAATTTAGATAATATATTTTACAATAATAAATGGTCCATATCGATTTATAGTCATATCTCTATTAAAGAATATTTCTTATTTGATCCATTCTATATAAAAGTAAGTCCTTATAATAAATTAAATTTTTTCCTTTGAATAAACTAATAATGTTATAGAGAAATATGCACATCATCAAATGTAATCAAACTATATATTATTGCTACAAATTAAGAATAAATAGATATTAGAAACACGGTTGATTTAATTTCTATACCACCAAACAAAAAAAAGTAAAATGTGTATTAATAGCATTATAGCATCTTCATATATATGTATATATTTATGGATTGGATCAATTAGAAACGAACTTTTATGTATTAATTATGATCTATTATAACATGTTGATTAACATAAAATAGATAATTTTGATTTAATTTTAAATTATTTGTATATCTTATTGGAAAAGATGTAAATGACAATACAATAAATTTAGATTATTTCATATATATATATATATATTGTATGTATGTGTTGAGAAATATTTATAAAGGTTTTGATTCAAATTTCAAAACCTCCCCTCAAAGATATATTAAGCCCAAAACTGAAATCTGGTCTTAAGTCTTGTTTTAGAACTTATATATTAAGGAGGTCAATTTTACAGGTACAATCTAAAGAACTCAAGACTGAAGTATGAAGACCAGTAGTGAAGTTTTAATAACTCATTTCATAAGCCAATAATGAAGGACCACTCCCTCAGAAGTCCAGTTCTGAAGTATTAAAGTTGAACAAATACTGAAGCATGAAGATCTCGTTCTCTAAAGCTCTGCACTGAAGTTGAAAGCTACTGGAAGATCGCCACTGAGTGATACACTACTTTCTATAGGCATTTCCATTTTTGAAAAAGATCTCAATAGGTGAAGCAAATCTTATTGCAGATACCAAAAATGGTAAAAAGGATGACGACTCCAACGAGAAGATTTTCAAATGCTACAGACGAATCTCTCTCACAACGGATCTATTTTAGAGAGTATCCTATTAATAACCTGCTGCTTCAAACGCTTAAAACACCGGTTACCAAGCTTTCCTACACTTTAACGCTCTAGAATTCTCAAGCATTCTATCACTCTCAAATCTTCAGATTCTAGAACACTTAAGCTCTCCTTGTAATTCAGTAGTGTATTCAGTAGCGATACAATTGTAACCGAAGAAATAGTTCTAGCTTAGATTTAGTTCTATCTGCTAGAAGTGATCAGACTCCACTGTAAACCTAACTCTCAATGTTGATCACTGTAAGATATATCTATTTAGTTGGAAACCCTCGACTCACATCGAGACTTGTGGACATAGGAGTTTTTATCTCTGAATCACGCAAACCAAACACTTGTGTCTTCGCTATTTATTTTCAGTATTCCTTTATTCTTCTAACTCTCTATTGCATAAACTAAATACTGATTAAGTGCAAAGTTGCACATTAACATTAAGATTTCTGATAAATGAGTAAGCCTTTAAAACCACCACTTCCGCACTGCTATACTTAAGATATTAGTCTATCAGTCAAACACTAAGTGTATACTAAATGATTGCTATTTAAAATTAACTCTTTACTGATGCTACCTCACGTCAGATTTGAGCTCACACTGAATCTAAAATAAATTTGAAACAAGTGTATTCCCCCCCCCCCATACACGTGTCGGGACCAACAATTGGTATCAGAGCAGTGTGTTTTACGACCATTGTTTCTTGAACCCAAGTGTGTTTTTAAACAGATCTTTTAGAAAATCTTAAACTGTTCATTTGCATATCTACCTTTGTCCATGGAGAATACAATCAGGTTACCTATGTTCTCCATCAAAGATTATGACTACTGGAGATAAATGGTATCTTCATTCCCGAACTGTCTTCACGCCAATATACTGTTGAAGAAAAGATGATTGGAGGCTTGGATGACTACGCCAAGCACATTATTTTAGGCACACTGAAGAGATGTGGGAAACTCTTAAGCAAATGTGCGCAAGTTCTGAAGAAATCAAGGAGAATAAACTAACCATTGAGCCCAAAGACACTCAGGGAGCCCTTCAAGATGTGAATTAGGTGACCGCTATGCAAGAGGAACTGAACGAATTCACAAGGAACCAAGTTTGAGAACTTGTTGATCATCATACACATCAGAGTGTTATTGGTGTGAAATGGGTCATTAAGAACAGAAAGACGAATCAGGACAAGTTGTTCGAAATAAAGCTAGATTGGTGGCTAAAGGTTATTATCAAGAAGAAGGAATAGACTTCGACGAAACCTTCGCCCCAATAGCTAGATTAGAGGCGATTAGACTCTTCCTTGCCTACGCTGCTCACATGAAGTTCAAGATTGATCAAATGGACGTGAAGAGCGCTTACCTGAACGACATTATGAAGGAAGAAGTCTACATAGAGCAACCACCGGACTTCAAGACCGACTACTCCAAAGTGTATAAACTACACAAGGCTTTTTATGGGCAAAAACAAGCTCCTAGAGCTTGGTATGACACTTTGTCTGTTTTTCTTAATAATTCAGGTTTCAAGTGAGGATCGATGGACATGACTCTATTCACAATTAAATATACATGAGACATTTTAATTGTTCAGATTTATGTCGATGATATTATATTTGGTTTGAAGTCTCAGATGCTTTGTGATAAATTTTCCAAATTGATGAAAACTGAGTATCAAATGTCAATGATGGGCGAGATAGGATTCTTCCTATGATTTCAGATCAAGTAGTCCCCTAAAGACATCTTCATCAACCAAGCCAAATACACAAAGGAACTGATCAACAAATTTGGCATTCAAAATAGCAAGACCGTGAAGATTCCAATGAACACCGACGACAGAATTGACCTTGATCCTGAAGGGAAACAAGTCAGCCAAACTGAGTATAGATAGATTATCGGGTCTCTTCTATATGTCACTGCCAGTAGACCAGACATCACCTTTGCTGTAGGAGTGTGTGCACGCTATCAAGATAATCCTAATGAGTCACACATGCAAGCTGCAAAGAAGATTCTGCGCTACTTGAAGGGCACACGCCAACTTTGGCCTATGGTATCCTTCAAATAACAACTTAATTCTAACTGGTTATTCTGATGCTGATTTTGCAGGTTGTAAATTGGATATGAAGTCAACCTCAGATACATGCTAATTCTTGGGCAACAAACTAATCAGTTGGTTCTCCAAGAAGCAAACCTCAGTTGCTACCTCCACCACTGAAGCAGAATACATGGCCGCGGGAAGTTGCTGCTCTTAGATCCTATGGCTCAAGCAACAACTTATAGACTATGAAGTGCCTACCACTCAGGTTGCAATTTATTGCGACAGCTCCAGTGCCATTGCCATCACTCAAAACCCGGTTCTGCACACAAGATGCAAGCACGTGGATATTAGACATCACTTTATCAGGGATCACATTGAAAAAAATGATGTTTCCATTGAAAAGATCTATACTGACATTCAACGCGCAGACATTCTCACAAAGCCACTGGAGGAAGCAATGTTCAAAATGCTAAGTGGAAGACTCAGTTTGCTAAACCCAGATCAATCCTGATGGTCCAAACTTCATCCAGGTAACATGTCCTAAAGGTTATTTGACTCAGTACCATAAATGTACTAAAGTCTCGACCTGAAAAGACATAAAAGAATTTGATGGTTTTAGCCCCTGAGTAACTTTGTATAGTTACTTTAGTCATTAAACCATCATACATTCTATACATGTTACACATTAACATTGTCCAAGGAAAACTCACTTGCGATCAAATCATTACTGACGCATAGCAAAACAAATGAGTCTGAATTATCAAAAAAATGCATAGTCAAGCTCCACTGAAGGATTTCAGATTGTCATCACATCTGAACTCACTAACTGAAAGCACTACTGAAAATGAGCAAACTCAGTTGCATTGTATCAACAACTGAACTCCTACACTTCTCATTTATTTCTCTAAGTGATTTTCTCTTTAAATCTCTAACTGTTATAGTTGTAATTATTTGCTACACCACACAAGTCAATATCTGAAAAATCTGGAAAAGCAATCGCTGCAATAAATAACTTTTGACACGTACATTAAAAAGAAACAGTGATTATTTGTCTTGGAAACCTAAACGTCGCGCGTGAACCCCCACGTTCTCTACTTTCCCGCCTAAGACGACGTTTCAGTCATGTGGATTTCCTCTGACCGTCGATCTACAAAACACGGATAAACATCCAACTGTCCATTCTTTCTATAAAATTGCTTTCTTCTCCGACTTGTAACCTTTTTACAACTGCTTTCGAACTTAAGAATTCTCAAATTCTCCCATTTGCTCTTGCTCTCTGTTGATCTTTTCTCTCTCGTTGATAACTTATTTTCTCTGCAAAATCTATCACTCACGTATGTTTGCTGCTATCATTCTTGTTTTAGTTTATGCTTTGCAAATCTCTAAGTATGAAATTCTGATTGAGAACTTAACATTGCAGGTTATCAACACTATGGGAAAGAAAGTTCTTCTCGGTCCAACAATGACCATGACCCAACTTATGATTCGCATCTATGCCGAGCCTATTGTTGTGTTCACTGAGACTGATATTGGTCCAGCCAAGACCATGTTTGAACTCATCACATCCAATGGAGCGGAAAAGCTTGCTCAACTACGCCCAAAGAATCTATATCCAGAACATATTGTGCACGTTTACTTGAACTTGGGCTATGATGGTGACATTCTATAGACATCCATCCCTATCTCCACCATTGACTCTGTCGCTGGTGCGAAGAAAATTGAACAACTGAGACTCAATGTTACTGAGTTGCTGGTTTCCGTGTTGAAACTGAGGAACAGAGGGAACAATCACAATCAATACATGAAACACAAGGTTGAGATTCAGTCTTTCTTTGAGGCCATTCAGGTTGATGGTCATTCCAGGCAGTTCTCTACCGTCAACAAGAACAAGTGCTTGATACGTTCTGAGTACAAGATTTTGATGGATGTAGTTCAACACTGCATCTTGGGGAAGAAATCTTCACATGAGCAATTGAGTTGACAGAAGCTCAATTTGATGAAGATTATTTACAACTATGAAGGAGCCAACTGGGTAGCTGTTATGGATGAGCTATTGATGGTTGGAGCAAATAAACTGAAGGAAGTTCACAAGGGTGTGACCTTGAGTGGTTCAGACACTCTGAACTTGGCAAAAAAGTTTCAATTTTGATCGAGGAATTCTATCAACATTCAGAGACTGCATTTCCTCACCACAAACTTTATAATGAGAAGTGGATATTTGCCAACAATTTTGATGTGGAATTGTGCATGGTAGGGAATGCTCAAGCTCTTCAGATTGAGCTCCCTAAGGAGAAGAAAAATGTCAGGAAAGCCGATTCTGATGAAGAGGATATCGATCCTCCCAATGCCTTCGATGATTACGACGAGGAGGAAGCTAAGACGGAGATCCCTGAACCTCCCCCTCAACCAAAAGTTGTGAAGCAGAAGAGAAATCGTTCCAAGTTCCCCTCAAGACAGGTGAAACCCAAGGCTTAGGAGAGAGAGCAACCCCAGCCTTGTTCTCACCCTGAACCTACCCCCACTGACAACCAACCCTTAATCCAAACTATCCCACTGGAGGAAGTCCTCGACTCATCCACTGGTGAGGACATCGAAGACCAGTTTCACCTATCCAAACGACCCCGCCAATATAAACCTTCCACAACCCAATCTATTCTCACTCAACCCATAACCATCATTGAACCTTCCATTGGTCTCCGCTCTATCACTCCCCGCGTCAACCCTAAAGCCCACGTTTCTACTTCAGACATCTCCCCTTCTAAACTCCCTTCCACACTATCCAAATTTCATAACAAATCCACTCCCTCACCTTCTAAATCTCAACCCTCCAAACCAAAATCTAAACCTCAACCACAACCATAGCCTGAACCCACCCATGAACTTAACCGTTCTGAAACCCATTCCTTAGCTTCTACTTCTAACCCTACTGGATCCCAAGAACTTACCTTTACCATCCCAGGCCAACTATATCTCAACAACCTGGAATTTCAGTCTATCCAACACTTAGGACTAACTTTACCTACTCTATTCAAACACCCCTCTCTCTCTGCCCTCTGTCAACGACTATGGACATGGTGTGCCTATCATTTTTATGATTCTAATGCATTTTAATACAAGATTGAAGCCTTAGGCATGAGTTCTATTTTGATCGAGTAAGTTGAACTCCAGGAAAGCTTTCAGTTCAAGGATGTCATAGACGCATTTTTAAATGCTGAGGCATACATTGAAGACCAGCTAACTGAAGCTGATGCTCGTCGCCCATACACTCAACGAGTTTCAACCTCCACTAAAACTCCATCCCTTGTTCCTCCTCAATCTTTTGCACTCGTTATTGTGCCCTCTGAAGTTTCATTCCCTAAGGTCTTATCCTCAGAGGGTGCCTTAATTCAAGCCCACCACTCTCTTTTTCAAGCCACTCATCTTGACTTAAAGAGATATACAAATGATGAAATTGACAAGCTCGCCAACAAATCAGCTGCGATGATAAATGTCATGCAAACTGCCTACACCAAGGAGCTTGAGTCAAAGATTTCTACTCTCCAGTAATCCATCACCAAGCTTTCAGATGACAACAAGTCTCTTCAGTCTACTCTTTCTACTGCTATCTTTCAACCTTCGAGCACTAATATTGATGCGAAGATTGAACAAGACATTAAAGCTCAGTACACTGATCTTCAAAATTTTTATCAAGAAGTAAATATCGACCATTTTTCCTACTCATCTGGAAACTTACAAGGTTCCTTCTACTCAAAAGGTTAAAGACCCTGTTATTACTTGCAGCAACAACCGCGCCAATGCCATCTCCCTCAGGACTGAACTTAGTGTTGTTATCAAGGATATCACTTCTCTTCGCACTGAAGTTGATTCACTCAACAAAACTTCTACCTCTCAGGGCAAATCTATCTCTCACACGAGGAAGCGTATCGAGACTGCTCAGAAGACAACATATAATGCTCAGATATGTGCTCATAAAGCCAAGATAGCTGCTGAGAATGTGTCTGGACTATCACTTGCCACTTCTGATCATCAGACCAAAGTGGATATTGCTATTGCTCATTTTCGCGAACGTATCATTCACCTAGAGCAATTTTGCAACAACATCTCTGACATCAACAAACTGGATATTCACTTTCCTCACATTCCTTCACTTTATTGGTATGCTGATCAATTTCTATATGATTCATTTGATACTGCCAAAAAGGGGGAAGGAGTACCTGAAAACACTACAACTGGAGATGATGAAAGATGATGAGAATGTTTTAGTTGATGATGAAGACAATGAAGATGAAGAAGAAGAGCATGTACTGGAAATGTCTGACACTAAAGACAAGGCTGACGATGATTTATATGACAAGGATGGAGACTCAGGTTCCATGCCTTCAAATTCTAATGCTACTGAGCCAGCTGCAGATGCTGCTACTGAACCACCTCCACCTCAATCTGATAAACCATCTGAAACACAGAAGAAGTCCAGCAATGATACGAGTACAAATGTTGATGCTGTTGAGTCTGCAACTGTCTTCATTGCTACTGCTGTTGAGAAAAAGTTCATTCCAACTCCCTCCTCCTTTGCTGAAGTTCCTTCATCTCAGGAATTAATAAGATCTAATGCTCCCACTATAGTCCAAACTAAGAATCCTAAGATTGTTGATTATGTTGTTGCTGTTGATTCACCTTCTGAAATTTCATCCGAAGTTTCCAATCCTAAGAAGCCAACTTCATGCCTAAGGGAAAAAGATGCTTTGTCATCTATCACATGAGAAGAACAGATTAATGAGGATGATCTCTACGCAGGAGAAATGAGCCCTGAAGCTGATATTGCTGCTCATCAGATTACAATTGTTATACCTCTTTAAGCTCGGGAAAAGATTCAGAAGTTGAAAGATATTCATGATGATAAGTTGATGGCATATAGGAAAGATGATAACAGGCGTGCTGCAAATCTCTACGCAATCAGGCTTCAAGTAAAGAAGAAAAGGACTTCACAGTCTGATCCTCTTACTCGTGCACATGTTGATACTTGGGTTCGTCCAAATCTGAGTGATGAATGGGAAGAGATCAAAGATGATTTTATCAAGATGTTTGACCACTATACCATCTATGGTGCCTTAAGAGAAACTGATCGAGATCAGTTGTTTCTAAATTTCTTGGATGACTATCCAAACACTGAGTTTATAAAGCTCATTATAGAAGATGCTACCAAGTTTAAAGTCATCATCACTGCACCTCCAAAGAAAACATGAGAAAGGCCTATTCTACCAGGTAGTGTATTTGTGGGTAAGAGGCCTATTGAATTTGAGGCAATTATAGCTGCTCAGGTTGTAGGTCACGCACTAAATCAAGATGGATCCTATGGAACTATCAGGTATGCTACATATCGGATTTTTTATGTTGTGTCGCCTGAAGTTCAAAAGGAAATGATCAAGAAGAATCAAGCTGAAGTGAAGAAATCCATTTCCTGATTCACTTATCTCTTTTTCATTTCTTTTCATTCTGTACTCTGAAACTCTCTATGTACTGAATCTCTGAGTAAAATAAATGAAATATTTTTTGTCCATCCATTGATCTCAACCTGAAGACAATATTCTACTTGTCCAAGCTCTGATTATATTTTTTTTGGTTTTTGTAATGGCCCGTAAAATTTCTTCTGTTAATTCGTGCATCAGGAATCGCGATAATAAAATTTCGTGGTTTATATAATTGTCGATTGCTAAATTGTTTAGTAGTAATCGTTTCTGATCTCTTTATAGTCTTGGTTTAATAATAGAAATTATTTAAGCCCGTTTTGTGGATAAGATTATTTAAGAGATGTCATATAAGAAGGCTTAGTTTGGATTCTGATTAATCTAGTGGTAAATCATTATTAGGGAAGTGGTGTATACTTACACGATTGGTAATGACGTTTCTAGATTGTATATATATGCAAAATCTACCAAGTAGATTTGATTCACACACTCTATAAGAGAAGATCTAGCGTAGCATGCTACAAACTAGCTATAACTTCCTGCCACTTTAGCTAGAGTAAAGAAGACAGGCCGGCGAATTGAAGGCAAAAGAGTTTAACAGTAGCCGGAACGCAAGTCGACCAAGATAGTTCCACACTCCTTCAACACTCCAAGATCTATACCTGCACCATAAGATCTTATCACATTAATGTTTTGCCCCAGAAGTCAACAAGAATCAGAACCATAGCATATAACACTTGAGTTATAGACTGTGCTTTAGGTATCTAGAATGAATAATGAAGATGATACGTATGATAGATATAGCAGTAATCTCTTTTCATATACACTTAGAAACCCATCTCGGAAACACTTCTCTACATTTTCAAGATTCAGATTTCAAAACCAACCCTAAAAACTTTCTTATATCCTACCTTCACTACCATAGAAACCTAGATTATCTCACCACGTAGAAGCACTCATCCACACAAGGAAGGAACTCCTCAGTCACCCCAAGGTCCAGATTTAGAAGCACCAAGGTAAACATAGCTTCATCTTTTCAGTCTAGTGTTGAGCCCTCAAATGAAACATTTCACTATGTTACTTCATGAAATCAGCTTCTCATTCACTAAAGCTTTGACAGTGTAACTTTTTATCCACACCCCGAGAAGCCACCCAAGTCATCCCATTCAAAACTTTCCAGAGGTATTAAGGTAAATTCAGACCTGAGCATTCAGTTTTGTGTTCTCTATAATGCTTAGTAAGAAGTTTAGAATTGAGTTAGGCATGTAAAATTTCATGAACACAGAGGTTAATTAGATTTTGCAGGGGTTAGAAGCAACAAGTAGATTCAGGACAGAACTGGGGTCATATCTTGTTTAAAGTATTAAACAATTCTGGAACTTGAAACTCTTAATTAAATAGAAACTTCGTATATGTCAACCCAGTTAGAATAGAACCATGGTCTAGCTTTTTTTTTTTTTAAAACAGAAACCTTAAGAGTTTTGATCATACTAAAAAAAAAAATTAATTAAGACTTAAAATTGTGAATAAAAGCATACAAGAACGATGATGAATTAAAAAGATTTAGAAGAGAAAAACAGATAGCGGAGCAGCGAGAGTCGAGCAGTGAGCGAAGCAACGAGAGTAGGTAGTGAGACCAAAGGCGAGCAGGTAGTGAGACAGAAGGAAACAGATAGTGAAAAAGGTGGTGAGCAGCAGTGAGGAGAAAGAAGGAAGAGAACAGCTTGAAGAAGAAATCGATTACTATCTGTTTGGGGGAGAGGCAGATCGATGTTGAAACAGGAGGAGCAGATCGATGTAGGAGCAGCGAGATAGTAGAAAGCAGATAGTAAAAGGCGAAGCAGATCGTGAAGGAGAAGCAGGTCGTGAAAAATAGAACAGAAGGCGAAGCAGATCGTGAAGGAGAAGCAGGTCGTGAAAAATAGAACAGAAGGCGAAGCAGATAGTGAAAGCAAATAGTGAAAGCAGATAGTAGAAAGCAGATAGTGAAAGAAGCGAGCAGCGAGAGAACAGATAGCAAAAGAAAGCAGCAAGCAGCGAGAGAAAACAGATAGCAAAGGAGAGAAGCGAGCAGCGAGAGAAAACAGAGAGAAAAAAAGAAAAAAAGGAAATAGAGAAGCGAGCAGCGAGAGAACAGATAGCAAAGGAGAGAAGCGAGCAGCGAGAGAAAACAGAAAAAAAAAAGAAGAAGAGAAGAGAGAAGAGAACAGATCGAGAAAGCAGATCGATATGGAGTACTATCTGTTTGATGAGAAACAGATCGAGTAATAAGGGTTGGGAAAATAGTCATATTGGGCCAGAATTAATAAAATTAGACGGGCTAGCAATTAAATCAGATTGGGCCGAATTACCTAATACTAGACCGGGCTTGATTAAATTTCCATAGACTTACTTAATTATGTTAAGAGGTCCAGATGAGTATTAAAAATGGATTTAATTATCCCTTAATTATGGATTAGTATGAAATCCCTAAATGGTTAATAAATACTAATAATTAGATCTTTGAATAAGCATTTCAGATTAGAATTTAACTTATTTAAGTTAGTATCTCGACTAAGTATAGTACCTTTATTGGATGAAAGGACTTAGAATATATATATTAAGGAGATCCAGTAATTAGAGGATTATTAGAACTCTTTAATAATGGTAGTTGCAGTAAATACTAAGGACTCGACTTTAAATCGAGTAATAGTTAGAATAAAATTTATGAAATAATAGCATATTATTTCATCTCGATTAGATAAGACAACTTAATACTCACGATGAGTATTTTTCTCCTAATTACGATTAAGGTTCGGCGAAGGAGAAGTTCAATCAACCTACACCAGATCATCACTAGAAGAAGAAGCACAGCAGGTAGGCTTTCTTTTACCAATCAAAATCGTATGCGTTGTACCAAAGTATGATTTTCGTTATTAGAATGCTTAGAATTTCAAATGTTATGAAGTATTGCATTGTCGAAAATGTTTATATTTTGGTATGATGCGTATCTGTTGTTGAATTAATCGATTTCGGACCTTTAAAGATTATATCTTTTAAGGTTAGTGTACACCAGAACCGTGAGTCATCTTAGCGGGTTGGCCGGTTCAGTGTTCGCGGAAAGTGGCCACTTTCCCGACACACAGAATTACAGATATGTTTGATTACTCCAGAACTTAGACTGATCAGTCGAACTTTTAAGATCACAAAAGAATTTAGTGAACATAGGTTCTTTAGTGACAAAATCCCTATGTTGCACTGTATTACGGCAATTGCAAATATATCAGTACGAATGTGTTTTTGGCATGTGTTTACTGAGTACTTTCGTACTCAGCCCTGCATATATTTATAAATGTGCAGGTTGAGTCGTGATGACGAAGAGGAAGGCTCAGCGGTGGTTTTTTGTTGAACTTTAAATGTTATTACTCTCGGTGGTTTATATGTCTTCATACATGTAAATCTAGATATTGATCCAGTTTCCGCTGCCAGACTTTGTTTTTAAATCCAAGAAATTATTAGTATCTATCTCGTTCTCACTATGTATTCAGACTTGATCCTGGTATCGAAATTCTAGATTTTGTATTATCCCTGTTGTTTCGAACGTTAAGTTCTCGTTGATGTTTTGGACTTCGGTCATTCATCTCTATCAAAATCTTCCCTTTCGATGGACGTTTCATTTTTCCCCATTTATCAACGTTGACATTGTGTTTCATTATCAGTATTTTTCCTTTTAGTCACGTTTTCCTCGATTTTACTTAGAGAAGTGAAATGGGGACGTGACAGTTTTCCATTAATTATTTAACTAACCCATCTTATCTTATAGATTAATTATTCTTCAGTTTATGGGGAATTCTTTATCTTAGATAGATGTTTTCAGGTAAGGTTTTGGCATCATCAAAGAGGGAGAAATTGTTGGGAAATATTTATAAAGATTTTGATTTAGATTCCAAAATCTCCACTAAAAGATGTATTAAGCCCAAAACTGAAATATGGTCTTAAGTCTTGTTTTGGAACTCATATGTTAAGGAGTTCAGTTTTATAAGTACAATATGAAGAACTCAAGACTGAAGTATCAAGACCAGTATTGAAGTTTTAATACTCAGTTCATAAGCCAATACTTAAAGACCACTCCTATGAAGTCAAGTTCTTAAGCATTAAAGTTGAAGAAATATTGAAGCATGAAGATCTCGTTCTCTGAAGCTCTGCACTAAAGTTTAAAGCTACTGGAAGCTCTCCACTGAGTGATACACTACTTTCTATTGGCATTTCCATTTCTAAAAAAGATCTCAGTAGGTGAAAAGGATGACGACTCCAACGAGAAGATTTTCAAATGCTACGGATGAAGCTCTCTCTCACAACGGATCTATTTTAGAGAGTGTCCTATTAATAACCCGCTGCTTCAAACGCTTAAAACACCGGTTACCAAGCTTTCCTACGCTTTAACGCTCTCGAATTCTCAAGTATTCTATCACTCTCAAATCTTCAGATTCTAGAACACTTAAGCTCTCCTTGTAATTCAGAAGTGTATTCATAGTAGCGATACAATTGTAACCGAAGAAATAGTTCTAGCTTAGATTTAGTTCTATCCGCTAGAAGTGATCATACTCCACTGTAAACCTAACTCTCAAGGTTGATCACTGTAAGACATATCCATTTAGTTGGAAACCCTCGACTCACATCGAGACTCGTGGATGTAGGAGTTTTTATCTCCGAACCACACAAATCAAACACTTGTGTCTTCGCTATTTATTTTCAATATTCCTTTATTCTAACTCTCTATTGCATAAACTGAATACTGATTAAGTGAAAAGTTTAACACTAACATTAAGATTTCTAATAAACGAGTAATCCTTTAAAACCACCACTTCCGCACTGTTATACTTAAGATATTAGTTCATCAGTCAAACATTAAATGTAGATTGAAGAATTTCTATCTAAAGTTAACTCGTTATTGAGGCTACCTCAGTTCAGATTTGAACTCACACTGAAAACCCTTTTAATCTAAAAGAAATTTGAAACTAGTGTATTCCCCCTTATACACCTGAATACTCGTTTCGGGACCAACACCTCCCAAATGTGGGTTGATCTAGAGGGTCTGCTTCAGCCCCTCCCAAACCTATATATATATATATATGTTATATCCACATATAGTGAAATTTATATAAATTGTTAGCAACTTCTACATTTTTTCATTATATCATCACAATTCATTACAATACAAATTTGTATGTTACATAATTTAATTTATTATTTTAATTAATATTTTTTAAAATAAAATATTTATTATGGTATAATGAATCATAATTATCAATTATATGAGAATTATATGCCTTATTATTGAATTATTAATTCTAAATTTAATTTTATTAAAATGATATTGATTGTTAAAAATAATTATATATACTACTACCTCCGTCCCGTTAATAACGACCCATTTTTTATTTTGGGACGTTTCATTAATAATGACTTATTTTCTTTTTGGGTAAAAATTATCACACGGGTTAATTCTTTATTTTTGTGTAATAGGTATATATTGAGTATTTCTTGATTTTCGTGTAAAAAATAAATGAGTCGTTATTAATGAGACGGATGGAGTATGTAAGCAGTATGAACTTTAATATCATAAATAACATTAAATTAAAACGTATAAAATAAAAAATAAAACATATTTGATTGTGAGACATAGAGTGTGTGACACAAATATGGGAAACTAGATCCTCGTGCAGTTACTTCTTCAGTAGGTGTATATTAATAATAACTAGTAAGTACTTTATGCGACTCACAAAAAGATGCATAATTTGTCCCGACACAAGTTTTAAGTAAATATGTTTAACTTGAGTGGTAATGGAGATTAAGACCAAAAAAATGTGTTAATAAGTATATGAGTTGTAGATAAATTATGTAAATATAAAAGTTGAGAGTATACGAGTAAATTAAAAAAAAGACCATATTCAACAATTGAAAATGCATATTTATGTGATGTGAGAATTATCAAAATAGTAAAAACTCCATCTTTTTACAAATAGAATGAAGTATTTTGCATGCATGCAACCGTACTTATTTGTAAGGTTTACCTCACCAAGAGCTCAAACTATTACTACTGCAGGCGCTCACTTTTATTGTCTTTTCAGAATAATAATTATTACTGTACTATTATAAATTTATAATTAGGAGAGCATTAGGAAACTAATTGGATGAAGCAACTCACTCAGCATCAACAATATATAATAATGAATAAAATCCTCGATAAAATTGCACTTAAATTTGGTCAAACATTACTTCCATGGAGCTGACACTTACTTTCAGCCCATGCTTTTCAAATATATGGATTGGTACCTTTATCAATCACTCAATCACCCAGCGCCTTCATATTTTTATTCATTTCATTTATTTACCTTCATTTTCATCATGTATTTAATTTTTTCATACTTCCTTTTATAGTTTGGCATGCTAACACTCGGCCGGATTACGCGATGGGTGTGGGGTGGGGTGGGGTTGGGGAGATTTGAGCTTGTAAAAAAGAAGTTAGAAAAAAAAATAGTGGGTCTAAAAAGTTCGTCCAAAAAATAATATTGGGTCTGTTGGACTTTGAACTAAAAAGTTCGTGGTTTCAAGCAAAACAGTCCGCTCAATAATATAACAAATATCAATTATTTTTATTTGCATTATTACTGATTTAAATTATGAGTATGATGTTTATATTTTGTATAGTTTTAATAAAATAATGAATGAAAAACTCTTAAAATTTTAACTCGATAGATTTTGGAATTTTTTTATATATTAAATTATAATTGTGTGATGTTTATATTTTATATTTTCAATTGTTTATTTAGAAATTTATTTGTATTTGAATGTGTTAATTGCATAACTCTATTTTATGTAATAATTGAAAATTTATCAATGCATTTTTTCATTTTAAATAAATTATAGTTAGTAATATGAATGGGCCCGCCCGAGATATATCCCACCCTCCTGGGGTTGGATTGGGTCCCACATTTCGAAGCCCGAAAATATTCATGCAACATTGGTCAGACCTTAAAATTACGAAAAGCCCGTTGAGCTGGGCCCAGTCCGTCCAGTCTGCTTCTTTTGCCAACTAAAAAGTCATAATAAGTGAATGGTGTGAAACTTAAGAAAATAAATTTTTGTGTTTAAAATATCGGTTGAATCATATTTCAAAGTAAAAAAAATCTCGTTAAAAAATATTGTAGTTCTAATTAAATGATCAAATGGAAAAAAAAACGTGATTACTTTAAGTAGATGAATAAAACATAATAATAAAAAATCATTTTATGTAGTTAGAGTCACCCCATCTCAGAAGTCTGGATAGAGTAGAGGCTCTGAGGACCATTCATCCTTATATATAAAATACTTCATCGTAATTATAAGTCAGCCCCTCAATGATTATTATAATTACATGTAGGGTCATACACTTTATATAATAGCAAATAATACATTTATTAATTATACATGTGACCAATTTATGATTAATTAGAAATCAATCTAACAATCTCCCACTTGGGTACAATATATAAAACTTGATGATGTATTATAACTGAATATGCGTATAAACAGAAGTGCTATTATAAATTGTGTATTTTTAACAATCTCGTCCATCAACTGCATTCACACAAGGACTAAAGCAACGTTCGCCAAATATAGCTCGATTAGGCCAATAGTAATCACATGCACAAACACAATCAAACGACATAGATCAGATGGTATTACGAAATTCAGACATAGTATCTGTTTTTTTTAATGGTCTTCTTTAATCCTTTAAACTTTAGGCGAAGGTTACTGAATGCTGAATAAATAACTGAAACTATATTCTTGATCAAGAAAATAATTTCATTAAAGGAAGTGAATTCATTACAAAAGAAATGTCTGAAGTATCGATAAGCAACTAAATTACAACTCCCACTGAATCTATACTACGTCATCCAATGATGACACACCCATGTTAGCAACATGCTCATGAAAGACCTTGGGCATCAAACCATTTGTAAACGGATCCGCTATCATGGAGTCAGTTCCTATGTGCTCCATCGATATAAGTTTATTTTGTACCTTCTCTTTCACAACGAGGAACTTGATGTCAATGTGCTTTGACTTTGAAGAGCTCCTGTTGTTGTTGGAATATAAGACTGTTGATTTATCGTCACAATAAAGCTTGAGTGGCCTTTCGATTGTATCCGCAATTCGCAACCCGGTGATTGCAGCTAAATTCCGTGATCTGTAGCCTGATAACATGCTATAATTTCCGCCTCCATGGTGGAAGAAGCTACAAGTGTCTGTTTGACACTCTTCCAAGATATAACTCCTCCAGCCATCAGATAGACATATCCAGTTGTGAATTTCCTACTGTCTTGACATCCAACAAAGTCAGAATCTGAGTATCCGACGACCTCTAAGTGATCTGACTTTCTGTAGACTAGCATGTAGTCTCTTGTACTCTGTAGAAATCTTATAACCCTATTGGCTGCTATCCAAAGAATCATCCCAGGGTTACTCAATTATCTGCATAACATCCTTACTATATACGCAATATCCGAATGCTTACACACATGAGCATACATTAGACTTACAATTGCCAAAGCATATGGAATATTTTGTACTTCCTTAATTTCAAGTTTCTTTTGGACATTTCTTAAGGCTAAACTTTTCTTTTAGCTACAGGGGTTCACCTTGTCTACATTCTTGCATCCCAAACCTCTTTAGTACTTTATCGGTATAGTTCTTTTGTGATAATCCAAGAACACCCCGAGATCGGTTACGGTGTCATGTAATGAACCTATATCGTTAGAGGCATGCAAGATATCGTCCACATAAGGACCAGGAAGATAAACTTACTCCCACTGAACTTGTGATACACACAATCCTCAACTATATTTATCTCAAATCCGAATGAGATAAAGACTACATGGAATTTGTGGTACAACTGACGAGAAACTTGTTTGAGCTTGTAGATGAATTTCTTTAGTTTGCAAATCATACTCTTTGAGTCTTCTAATTCAAAGTTCTCTGGTTGCACCTATATATCGTTTCCTTAATGTCTCTATTGAGAAACACACTCTTAACATCCATCTGGTGTAATTCAAGATCAAAATGAGCAACAAGTGTCATAATTATCCTAAAAGAGTCTTTCGATGAAACTGGAGAGAAAGTCTCTAAATAATCAATGCATTCCTTCTAAGTATATCCTTTAGCCACAAGACGAGCCTTATACCTCTCCAAATTACCATTTGCATTCCATTTGGTCTTAAAAGTTCATTTATATCCAATGGACTTTGCACCTTATGGCAATAGGACAAGTTCTCAAACCTTATTGTCTTGCATAAACTTATACTTCTCATTTATGGCATCAATCCACTTAGTGGATCTCCTTAATTACACTAGTTCTTGAGGTTGCTCTTGAAGTTGTTGAGTTTGATCATTCTAAACGAGGATATCTTCAATGATATCGTGTTGAGGTTCCAAATCTGCTTCTCGAGTAATGACAGGAATAGAAGCCCGAGTACTACTAGAAGCAGTAGCATGATTCAAGTTTGAATCCTCCTAAAAAATGATATCTCTAATTCTATTTCACCCCCCAAACTCAACTTTCTCAAAGAAAGTTGCAGTTCTCGTCTCAAATATGTTTCTTGTTGTGGGATCATAAAACTTATAGCCCCTTGAATGCTTAGAGTAACCAATAAAGTAGCTGCTAACTGTCTTGGGGTCCAATTTCTTTTCATGAGGCTTGTAAGGCTTTTCTTCAGCTGGACAACCCCAAATATGGAGGTGCTTAAGACTGGGCTTCCAACCAGTCCAAAGTTCATAAGGCATTTTAACAGCCGTCTTAGTTGGTACTCTGTTTAGAATATAAGTTGTTGTCTTAAATGCTTCTCCCCAAAGAGACTTAGGTAAGGTAGAATGAACAATCATACTCCTCACCATGTCCTTAAGAGTCATGTTATGTCTCTCATATACACCATTCATGCTGGGTGAACTAGACATTGTATTCTGAGGAACGATTCCACATTCCTCTAGGAATTTAGCAAAGGGTCCTGGACGTTGTTCACCTGATCTTTCATATCTTCTGTAGTATTCACCACCACGATCAGATCTGACAACTTTAATTATTTTGTTGAGTTGATTCTCAACTTCAGCTTTATAAGTTTTGAACACTTCTATGGACTGACTCTTCTCATGAATAAGATATAGGTAGCCAAAGCGGGAAAAATAATCTATAAATGAAATGAAATATCGCTGACCATTCCAAGATGCTGAAGGGAAAGGTCCATAAATGTCAGTATGTATCAATTTCAGGACTTATGTAGCTCTATAAGCTCCTAATTTCTTATTTTTGGTATGTTTTCCCTTAATACAATCAACACAGACATTGAAGTCTATGAAATCAAAGGAATCAAGAATTCCATCAGACACAAGTCGCTCAACTTTATTTCTAGAGATGTGTCCTAGGCGTTTGTGCCATAATGAAGCTGAATTTTCTTTGTTTAACTTCTTTTTAGTACCTCTTGATTCAATATGCAGGTTTTCATTATATGAAGTAATAGTTTCCAACATAAATAGATTGTCAAAAGAATTCAAATAACCAGTACCAATAACAATTTAATTAAAACACAATGTAAATTGTTTATTCCCAAATGAACAAGAATAACCAAATTTTTCCAACAAGCAAATATAAATTAAATTCCGTCTAAACGACGGTACAACGAACGTGTCTTATAAATCAAAATAACTACCGGTTCCTAATAATAATCTAAAGTGGCATATAACTTCAATTTCCTCTGACTTGCCATCGCCAACATAGATATATCTTTCACCATCACTAGGCTTTTGGTAGCTCAGACAACCCTGCATAGAAATACTTATGTGAGTAGTAGCAACATAATCTATCCACCAAGTATTTCTAGTTACTGAAGTTAAATTAACCTCAGAACAGACCAAAGAGTGAACCATACCTTTCTTAGAATGTCAGGCGTGAAACTTCGTACAATCATTCTTCACAAGATCCGGATTCTTACAGAAGAAACAACTCTAATCCTTATGTTGTTTCTTTCGAACCGGGGCTTTATAAGCTCCTTTTTCATAAGGCTTTTTCTTGCCCTTTCCCTTAGAGGTTGTTGCCACGTAGGCACTTTCAGTTCTTTCTCGCTTCAGTCTCTCTTCCTCCTGAACACACTGAGAAATGAGCTCATTTAGAGTGCATTTCTCCTTTTGGCAGTTATAGCTAATTTTGAATTGGCTAAATTGAGAAGTAAGTGAGATAAGAGCCATGAGTACGAGGAAATCCTCTGAAAACTCCATCTTTAAAGTTTTGAGCTTAGAAGCGATGTGGAACATCTCCATAATATATTCCCTGATGTTTCCCTAAACCCTATACTTCATCGACATTAGAGTCGATAGAAGTGACATCATCTCGATCTTGTCATTCTTTGCAAAATGATTTTCGAGCTCGTCAAGGAAAACCTTAGCTGAAGTGATGTTCTAAGTATCAGAACCTCTAAAGGCATCTGGAATGTTGTTCATCATGATCATCAGACTTAGTCGGTTAGAACGTTCTCACCTCTCATATTCTTTCTTAGCATCAGTTGTGCTTTATGCAGTGAGAGGTGTGGATTGTTCTGTCCTGAAGACTAAGTCTAGATCCATACAGCCCAACACTATGAGCAAGTGCATTTTCCATTCCTTGAAATTTTTCCCATTTAGCATGGGAGGTTGGTTGATGTTAGATAATATTGCAGCAATGGGTGACATGTTAACTAATTAGAACAAAAGACACAAAATATGAAGAGAATTAGAATTGATCTGAAGAATTAGGCACAATGAAGACTTTAGGTCCTATCTAATGGTCAAGGTGTTTAATCTCATCCCGAGATACCAACGCAACATCAATGTCTATCCTTTGGGCCTCAACATTGACTGCAAACGGTACTCTCGATGCAGAGATCAAATGTTGACAGTAAGGTCGTGTCAAACAACAAGCAATCTTTGGACTGTCTTATTGCTCACACAAGGTTAACTTGATAATTTTCACACACTTATCCCCACAGTAGGTGTAAACAACTCTGCCAGATGCGGATCAGCCTTTGGATCGGTCGACAAACGCATGAGTTGAAGACACAACAACTATATATAGGGTTAGGTATAGTAGTCTACACAAAAGCGGTCACTTTGGAGACATTTTGCTTCAACTAAAGTACCTAAAAGATGAAAATAGGACGTGAATCCAACAGCTTCGGCGACTTGGTCGGCAACCCGGGCCGGGTCACCGAAGTCGCGAGTTTTTTTCCCCCTAGGATCGGCGATCGCCGTCTAGGTCGCCGAGGGAATACCGCAATTTCGACAACCACTTCGGCGATCGCCGAAGTGCAACACATGAGTTCGGCGACCCGGGGTGGATCGTCGAGGCACTCCAGCAAGATCGGTGACTACTTCACTGACTGGAGTGGGATCATCGAATTCAAGGCCAATTTTCAGCGATCTGGGGCTGGGATCGCCGATCCCGCTGCCGTCTTCGGAGTGTCAGATTTACGCGAGAATTTGCGATTTCACGCCAAAATCATGCTTCAAAACGGGAAATTATGGCATGATACGCATAATAATCATGATAGAAATCATTCCCCGCATGATTAGAACAATAACCCCATAGATTAACAACCAAACAACATAATTGAGTATCTATGGCATGAAACTCTAGTTTGCACAGCGGAAGAACAAAATTCATGATTTCTCAAAAAACTGAACAGTAACTCATGAGAGGATCAATAACAATCAACATACAATGTCCATGTCTCAGAGAATCATGCTTAGAGTGGCTCTAATACCACTTGTAGAAATTAGGATACACATACAAAAAACTTAACGCAGTAAATCCTAAATCATGAATCTCTAGCATAGAATCTCTGAAGCGTTATATGAAGATTAAGTAATGGAATACTAATCGGGATTCGCCATTGAATGATTATGAAAGGTTGATTGGAGTTTGGATGCTTGATGGATCTTCCAGAAGATGGTACGCCTCTTTTTTGTATTGTTTAAACCGATGGGGGAGAATAGAACGTAGAGTTAACGTATCTCATCTGGGGACCATCCATCCTTATTTATAAAATAGTTCATCGTAATTATAAGTCAGCCCCTCAATGATTATTATAATTACATGTAGGGTCATACACTTTATAAAATAGCAAATAATACATTTATTAATTATATATGTGACCACTTTATGATTAATTAGAAATCAATCTAACAAACGGGCACAGGCAAGCGAGCCCCTGCGTGAGTCTACACTTTGGAGGGGGCCTCGCGCTAGCGGGCTCCCACCCCATTCAATTTTTTGTATTTGTACTTTTTTTAAATTTATTTATCATATTTTACAAGTATAAATACCTCTTTTCAATCGCACACATCTTTTCTGGTACTTCTTCAATTCTCCAACTATGGGGGTGTTTGGTTTTATGGATGAGATAGATTAGATTGATAGGATAATTGATGATGTGATTATTTGGATTATATAATCATGTGTTTTGTTTGATTGATTATAATGTTTGATAAATTATGTGATTATAAATAAAATATAGAAAAATACATAAATTGCCCTTTATAGAGATATGTTGGGTGTGTGTTTACTTGTATTTTTGTAAATAACAAAATTGATGAGGATAATTTTGTAAATTTGCATTTTGAAATGATGCTTGATTAATAATCAAGCATAATCAAGTCAAGTTTGGATTGATTAATAATGAAGGAATTCATTGATTATATGCGGGCCGAATAATTTATCCCGGGTCAAATCAAGCAAACCAAACACTTGATTATGTTTGATTGTTTTATCAATCACATCTAATCAAAGCTAATCAAGCAAACCAAACACCCCATATGTATCTTTAAAAAATTCAAATTTCTATCTTTGTGATATAAAAAAAATGAGTGGTAAATTTCTCGTATACCTTAAAAAAAATAGGGATCAATATCCAAACATCGATAATCTAAGCTTCAGTAAATTTTAAGTAATTGGATAAATAGTTTGGTTTTTTTATCAATGTAATTTTAATTCTAATTCTAATATATTTTTTAATTAATGTAATTTGTAACTTTAATGAATTTCTGGTTTATAATTAACTAGGTATTGCACCCATGCTATACACGGGATTATTTATTTATAAATAATTTATGTATAAAGATACTTAAAGAAATCAAAAATATTGTAATTCAATTTTATTCGGCGGTTTTAGAACCGTAATCGATAGTCCTATTCTCAGTTCTGACTATGTTGAGGACAATTCGGTTACAGTTTCAAAATTTGAGATCCGTGATAAACGATTTTAAACAATAACTTCGATTTATTTTACCTAATTCAAATTATTTCTTATTTTATAAAGGGTCATTTTTATTAATTTATAAAAACATATTAAAATTAACAAATAAGATAATATTATATAACTATTTAAACATATGTGTATATTGATAAAAATTCATAATACATATATTTGAAGTCATTATTATTTGTAGTTAGATTTTGTTGTGAAATTCTAATTTTGTTATGTAATGATAAATATTTAACATAATTTTATGTAACAACGAATTAATAATTTGAAGTCAACTACAAAGTTATCATTCAAAATTGATTTTCAATTTTAGTACAAATTCGTGTAATAGTTATCAAATTAGTTATCACAACATATAAAACATTGTTATATATTTTTCATATATATTAATTAATTTAATAATATATGTATTTTAATTTTATATGATATATGAATTAGTAAAATAAATTAATTTTTTCATAATTAATATTTATATAAAAATTTACATAATAACAAAATATTAAATATCTAAAGGAGAAAAGAAAATAAAAACAAAAAATATAAATATAAGTGATCCATATAGAAGCATTTTATAAACCAAATTATATATATGATAATATGTATATGTATATATATAATTATTTTTAATTTATTATAATTTATATATATTAAATTTATTTTATTTTATATCAAATTAATTCTCTTTTCAAGATCTTTAAAATTATATGTATATTATAAATATTTTTGTGAAGTGAATAAAATAATTTTAGGAAGCAAAGGTTAGAGGAGAGAGAAAATAAAAGTAGTTATTTTTTAAATTTTAAAAATTATATAATTTAATATATTTAATATTTTTATATTTCTTTTACCGTTAAAATTATCTACAAATAAAGTTAGTAATTAATAAAGTTGAAATTATTTAATACAATATTTTTATATTTATATATAACTTGTACCGTATAAATTAATAGAGCTCCTAAATGGAATGACTATTTGTATTTCACTCTATGTTTCACTATTAAATTTATCATTTAATTAATATTTATAATAATACATTAAAATTAATATTTTAAAAAAAACTATATTCCTTATGTCTCACTTATTTAAATTCATTTACTTTTGACACTAATATCAATATTTAGTTGTAATAACTTTTGAAGAACATGATTTGTGCTTTAAAATTTACTAAATAAATAAATGTGTCTAAATAAGTGAGACAACTCAAAAAGAAAAATGTGACTATATAAGTGGGACGAAGTCAATATATGTTAGTTTTGAATTTATCAATTATACAAATTGATTATAATTATTAGTATTAAATATTAAAAATAATTATATACCATGGTCAAATAGGACAAGTCTTTAGTACTAAATAGATTCATTTTGTACATGTATATTATTAATTGTTCAATATTCAATTTATCTTGATGCTCTAATGGTTCATTGTATAGGCTTTGTCTTAAAAGTATTAAAAATTAAAGTTTTCGGTTTTACCTGAAAATTTCGAATAGGTACTCAACCCAATCCTAATAGACACCCCTAATTTTGGGGACAAAAAATGCAACAACATTAGGCTTTAATTATGGTTGTCTGGCATAAACAATTAATCCACCCCTCAACTCCTTGCACTTGTAAATAATTAAAGTGTTATTTGAGTCGTATTTACAACAAGACCCAAGAGATTTGCTCCATTTACAATCAGTGAGTTGATGCATTCTAGTAATCGTGATTATTAAATTATGGTGGTTAATGTTATTTGATAATAATTTTAAATGATATGACATTTAATTTATATAAGGTCAGTCTACGTCGCTAGTAGATGATTGTGATATATTCATTTTTTTTTAATCGATTTCCGTTGAGTAAGAAATAATGGATAAAAGTGTGTCACTTAAATAATAAAGTTATGAGACTAATGGACTAAATATGAATTTTAATTCTTATCTCACATTGATTAATGAACCTTAATTAATCATGTATTTAAAAAGTTCAATTAATATTATGAATTTATTAGTCTGATAAAGACCACATGCGCGTGCAATTATCATCGCCCTCCTCGCCTCGACATCGGTCTTTGGGTTGATCTTGTGTTTGGAATTGGGCTTATTTCGGCTGAATAGTTTAAATATTTTGGATCAAGTATCTCATGGCCTATTCAGAACTTATTTGAGTGAAGCCTAATCGATGGTGGACTTTGAATGAATGTGGACTAACGTCATTTCCATATTCATTTTCTGGCTGTGACGAGAATAAACTCATCCAGTTTAATTATGTAACTCCCATAATGCCCTAGTGGTTTAATGGGCCTTCAATTGCCATAATTTCTCACAGTCGCTCGATGGGCTTATACATATGTCACAGCCCAAAACCAAAAACGTATAAATATATATATATATATATATATATTAATATTAAAATACTAAGGACTTAAATGATATAAAATATTAGGGAAATGACTAAACAAGTGTCTTACATGCATTTAGATTTTAGGTATACACAACATACCTATACTAATGTCCTTTCTTATAGGTTAAGGTTAAAGCTCTATATATATGTATGATAGTTTATGTTTGTTGATCGTTTTGGTGTGAAAAGGTGGAGGCATGTATTGATCATACACCCTTAGCTCTTTATAACTCTTTATAATCTGATCGTCAAACTCTCAATCAGACGTGATGATCTAATTCAATTATGCAGTTGATTATTGTTGTCCATTTTAATATTACGTGTTTAGCCGTATGTGTGATTAAAATCAGTTGGTGATGAGTAGGGTCGTTTTAAAACTGCTTCATGTTGTTCTCACTCTAGTTATTGCGCAATATATATGTTATGTCACTAGGATCTCGTAAATATGGTTCATGACGTCCCAGTCCTTGATTATTCACAGTGTGAATCAGTTATGTTATATCATGGTACCGTATGTGCGTTACCCAAAACAAAAAAATGCCTACTGGTGACGAAATATTTCGTCGTCCGACAGGCTTAACGCCGGACTGGCGACAGAAATTTTCGTCTGTATTTCGATCGTCGTTAGGCTCACAAACGACGGAAAGAAAAAGTCCGTCGTTAGCTAACGACGGACTGACGGCGGATAATTCCGTCGTTAGCTCTCCGGCGCTCGTTAGCCGTTGGCCGTTGACCTAATGACGGATTCCTGCCCGTCGTTAGGTTTAAATATTTTTTTTATTTTTTGTAATACCGGTAACCTATAACCTGTCACAACAAACAATACAAATAAAATAAAACATCGAACGATAATTTAAAATTTATGAAATCGATTGAAATTCGAAATTTAATATAATTAACCAAAGATCTTATAAATGTTGAAATACAAAACAATAATATCAATGTATGTAAGCTCTCAATGTCTTCCCTGCTCCTCCCATACCGAACAACCTCTTCTTCTTGTCTGGGGCGCCAAGAACCTCCAAATATATCTCGTTGGTGTCCACCGCATCATGGTCACCCTCAAGCAGCTTGGCCCATTCCGCGTCAGCACGGGCAAACACCTCAGTCTGCATGTAAACAAGCAGAGAACATTTGTTAATAACATATTATAAAGGTTGCAATTATAAACTATATATATTACTTCGAAATTAAGATTTACGGTTATTGCCTCCGATTTTGCATCGGTGTACGTCCCGTCTGGGTACCGATGCTCATCGAGGAAGGAGTCGAACATGCAGTCTATCGGCTGTACTCCCCTCTCAACAGCTTGTGCATGACATACCAATGGAGTTGTGTTATTGAAACATGTGTATATGAATTAAAACTATAAAACATGTTTGAAATTATGATTTGAAATTACCTTTTCCTCAGCTCGTTGCATGACGGACTTCAACCCTCCCCTATGCTTGATAGGACCAGTCCTCGGTCCCTGTGGCTCAGACAGCTGGCTGCGCCTCGCTGCCTGGGATTTAGCAACAACATCATCCCTAGACCAGTAAGCGAGTCAACCCATCCAGACATCATCACTCCACCACCCAGGCTTCCCACCTCTGGGTGGCAGATCATTCATCCTCCTCTTTATCCCGCAGATATAATCCTTGTACCTCTCCCGACACTTATCGTACCACAACTCTCGAATCTTGGCATCGAGAGACGGTGCTCAAGTAAATTTTTTCTAACATCCAAAATGTATGTTAGAAATTGTAGTTAACTTTAATATATAGTTATAATTCATAATTTAGAAAGAATTTGAAAGTTGTAGAAATTTTTCGAACCTTAAACTCCTCTCAGTATCTCTGCCTCACGTCCTTAGGCGTCAGCTTCCAACTGTATCCAGTCGGATTGGGAACTATCTTAAATAGTTCCCAAATGTAATCAGTCGGGGCGCCGTGCGGGTAAAATCCCCTACATAGATTATTTTAATTTGATTTATATTAGTCTTGTTAATTACTTATTAAATATTTGTTAAAATTGAATATGTAATTGTATTTACGTACCCCACCTCACTCACTGCGAGAACAAAGTCCCCCGTGGGTCTTTGCTCCCCATGATGATCCGTATCGGAACCAGACGACGGACCACCTAAATATATGCCACCAATGTGGTGGCTCAGACCCCATGTCCCGGACTCATATCCGGATGATGAGCCCGGGGAACTACCCCGTCCGATAGAAAGAGGAGAACGTCGTGCACCTCTTCCTCGAGGAGTAGACACATCATCTCGAGGTGAGGATCTCAGACCGGAAGACATCTATTATGATGAAAATTAATAAATAATTAAGTTGCATTAATAAGTATTCACATAGTAAAATAAAGATTCATTAGTTACGGAGAGGGCGAGACTATATTAGTGGTCAATTAAATTAGACATTTAAATGAAGATTGCACATGTGCAAACAGAGACTCACTTAGGAAAGTGTTTTATGGGAGTTGAATTATTTGAAGTTGAATAGAGGGAGAAAATTATAAGTTGATTTGCAGTTGAATAGAGGACGACAATAGAGGGCGAGAATTATGGAAATTATGGTTAAAGGTCAAGAATTATGGTTTGATGGCGAGAATTATAAGTTGATATGCAGTTGATTGCACATTATAAGTTGAATAGAGGGCTAGATAACGATTGAAAAAAATTTAAGATTTTGTAAGTCATTAATGATTTGCAGTTATGAATTATAAGGTTTTGTAAGTCATTATAAGTTGATGTTTGGAATGAATTATAAGGTCGAGAATTATGGTGAGTTATATTGTAGCTAATTGCATCAAATATAACGAGTCATTGAATCTTGTAAATCATTGATCTGCATTTATGAATTATAAGTTGATGCTTATACTATTTAACGCTAACCATATGGAGATCACGAGCAATATTGAGTTTAGTTATGTGATATTCAAATATCAAAAGCATTTGGTCATTTTTGGTCATTTTGGTAAATGTTATGTATGTTGAGTTATATTATACCTAATTGCATCCAAATAACCTATATCACTGAATCTAATTAAAACAGCCAGATATAATCATGAAAACATCCCAACATACATTTCATTATCAAAACATCCGAACATAATAATCAAAATATCCCAATATACATCTCATCATCAAAACATCACAACACATGCATCTCATCAAACCACCACAAATATTACACATTTTGGGAGAAGATCCTTAAGACGTAATCAAAATCTATCCCGAAGGGAGAAGATTCTTAAGAAATTAATTACGTCTATCCCAATGTCATAATATACGCAAATCGTTATACTAAATTACCAAAATTAAGAAATTAGAAACAATAAACTAAACTAAACTAATTTCTTCAAGGTGTCAATTAAAACAATAATTTAAATTAAACAATAAATTCAATTTATAACTCATTAAGAAATTAATTAGAATTAAAGAAAATATGAACAAAGTATTCGATTTGTAAATGCAATAACAATTATTAATCTAAATTAGTCTAAATTAGGTATAAATAGTCTAAATTGAGTGTAAATTAGTATAATTAACCTACACAATTAAATTAATCTAACTAACAAGATTAATCAAATTAAATACAAAAATTAACTAATTCATTATAAAAGCTAAATAATCTAAAAATTAACAAATTAATTATATTAATTAAATTATTCTAACTACTAATTAACTAATTAATTATAAAATTAACTAAATATAATTAAAATAAATTATTAAAATTATTTACCTTTCACCGGATGAGGTGACACCGGAGCGGCAATAGGCGGCTCCGGGAGCAGTCGGGAAAGGCGAAATGCGACTCCTAAACAAATTTAATATATAGTTAATTAACAAAAATAAATAATTTAATTAAACTAATTAAATTAAGTAAATCTATACTAATTAACAATTAAACTAAACTAATTAAATTAATTAAACCTATAGTATTAATTAACAATATAAACAAATTAAACAATTAAACTATTTCAACAATTCAACTAATTAAGTAAACTTATACTAATTAACAATAATTTAACACTAATTTAAATAACTAAACTAATCAAATTAAAAACAACTTAAATAATTAAACTAATTAAACAATTAAACTATTTAATTAAACCTATACTAATTAACAATCAATTAACACTAATTTAATTAAACACTAAAACTACAATTATCAAACAATTAACAATAATTAACACTAATTTAACAATTAACAATAATTAACACTAATTTAACAATTAACTTAATTTAACACTAATTTAACAATTAACCACATGAATTAACACTAATTTAATAATCAAACACTAATTTAACAATTAACTTATTTAAAGAACAATTAACAAAATAATTAATAAAAATTATCAAATAATTAAGAAAATTAAAAAAAATAAAATAAAAACATACCTGGGAGTGGAAGCACGAGGACGACACGGCGGCAGGCGGAGCAGGCGGCGCAGGCAGCGGCGGAGCAAGAGGCAGGCGTGGGAGAACGAGGACGACACGGTGGCAGGCGGCTGTGTGGCATGGAGGCAGCGACAGCTTCTACTCCGGCGAGAAAATGGGTAAAAAATGAGAAATCGAGAGAAATAATGATAGGGGAAGGGAAAAGGGCGAAATATACTTACGCTGGTGGAAGGAGCTTCGATTTCACCGGAAAAGGTGGAAATCGCTGGAGGGAGCTTCGATTTCGACTTTGGGTGTGTGAGTGTTCTGTTTTTCGCGAAATGGGGAAGAAGCCCGATAAATAGGGCGTGATGACGGACCAGTCCATCGTCCGCTCTAAAATTAATTAAAAAATAAAAAATAAAACTTAACGACGGACCTAACGATGGATTATGCGGACGACGGACCAGTCTGTCGTCCAATCTGCCGTTAGCTTTGGCACCAACTTGCGCGCCAAAAACACGGTCGCCAGTCCGTCGTTAGCTTTATTTGTTGAAGTCTGTGGCTAGTCCGTCGTCAGTTGACGACAGATATACATTCCGTCGTCCTATCCATCGCCAATTTACCATTTTTTTGTAGTGATCGTTTTTTTAACTTGGACAATGTTAGCAAAAAATCCCATATTGAGTATACTTTTTGTATGTTCATTCCCCACATTATTATTTTTCAAGTGCTTGGAGTGTGGAAATGTGTGACGAATCAAATGACACGTCATTATATATATATATATATATTATATATATATATATTATATATATATATATAAATTTATCTTCATTCGCTTACTTCAAATTAATTTTTAAAAGTGGGTATTTCAATATATAAATTGGACCATTTATGCATCTATTGAATACACTTGCAAAATCTTGCAAGCATACACTTTGCATATTTGCACTCGAATTCCTTCTTCACCCTAGAAGAGTTATGTCATCGCCTTCTTCCAGTTCGTTGGAGCTCGACACGATATTGTCATCTTCGAGACGAGAAGCCATTTTCTTTGGAGATATTGCGCCAAATTTTGAGAGCACTACCGACGCATATTTGTCTTACGGAAAGAGAATTTTTCTACACTTGGCTGCCAACATAATTTTCGATTTCGTTCATTCGATTTCTATTACCATCCACCGAAGACCGAACAAAAAAGGAGGGGGAAGAAGAAAGCATTCGAACTTGATGAGGAGACACTTGACATATTCAATTGTGACGTCTATTCTTTATAAGATCTCATGAAAATAAAACGCCGAAAGTTCAAGTACAAGTTTTTAATGCAAGACATGTCAAGAATGATGCCAGAACAATACGAGGTGCATATGGTGATGTCAGTGAAGATAAGAACAATGAGATAATTAATTTATTTTTTTGAATAATACTCCCTCTATGCCACTTCATTAGTCTCACTTTAACCAAAAAACTCTAACATATTTAATTAAAGCGGGACTAGTTAAATGAGACGTAGGGAGTATCTTTTTATTTTGGTTAGAAAAAATTAAAATATCCAAATTAAATCTGAAATCTCAAATTAAAGTTCCCACTAAGAGATTTTATCGATCTCCCAAAAATCATTTTTTAAGAAAATTACAAAAATATCAATTAAAGCTTAAAAATGAAAAACTCGGTTGGAGACACTCTTTAGACAATAATATTAGCAATATACTTGTTGAAGAAACCCGAACTCCAAGTCTACCATGAACATTAATTTAGAGCAATTCCGGAACTAAGCTTAGTGCGTCTTTGCATGACAAAGTGTTTCCAATTACAATAGTGAGGACTAGGGGTGTTTCCAATTTCGGTTACGATTCCAAAATTTTAGAACCGTGAACCGGCGCTTCGGAACCGTATCACAATTTTATTATTAAATATTAATTTATTTCTTATATTATGAAGAGTTCTTTTTTATAATAATCTTTTTATAATTCATAATAACACATTAAAACTTATGAATACATTAATAATTAGATAAAATAAAATTTAACTAGATGAGAACCTAATTAAACTCTAATATTATAAATTAAAATAATTAACTTTTTATTAGTGTTCATCTTATATTGTTATATTTATGAAGATTAACATTTTATTTTATTTAATTTCATTTCATTAATGTATTTGTGTTTAATGTGTTATTCAATTTAAGTATTCATGACATAATAACATATCAAAATATTTTTTTATTTCATTATTAATATATTATTATATGGATATTATATATAATTAACACTAAATTAAAATAAATATTAACCTAGTAATTATAGTATTACATTAAAAAGGTAATTATGTGATACAAAATTAAATGATGATATGCATTGGTATATAATTAAAATTTCAAAAATTTAAATATATTAGCATTAATTTTTTAGACGATTCGAAACTGTAACCAGCAGTTTGGAACCGTAACCGAAACCGTCCTACACGATTCGATTCCAAACTGTGAACCGCCACAACTACGGTTCGGTTCCGATTTCAAAAATTCGAAACCGTGAACACCTCTAGTCAGCACTATAATAACACTAAAAAAAAATAGTATTAAATATATTTGTAAATTATATCTGTAACATAGATTCCCTAACAAGTTCGCACTAAATTCAATATTGATAATTCAAGTATGCAGAATTCTTGCAGTGACGTAAATTTTGTAGGAATAT